>ML784922.1:946158-994842 GCA_009831015.1 Picea engelmannii
TGTGACTTATTTGGGGCCCCCTCTCATGAGTTATGACTCCCTTTGACCCCCACATCACCTCCTAGGATGGTCCCACTCTTTTTTTTTCATTAATTTCCCTCCATTTCTTCATTTTCACACTTTTTTTGGGCCCTCCAAGAGGAATTACGCCCCCCCTCTTCTAGAAACTCCACAAATGATTTTTTAAAAAATTATTTGGACCTCTCACCTTCCTTGGCATCAATCCCAAGGCCTCCCACACCTCTTTGGTTGATTCCAACACCTCCTACTTTTTTCTGCACCATAGATCTAACTTTCAAACCCTAGATGGTGTGCCCACTCATTGAGATTTGCTCATTTGATGTGGATTTGACACTTGGAGTTCATCCAAGTGCCTTCACTTCGCCTCTTGAGGTATAAAGAGAATCCTTCCTCACCTATTTTCCTCACCATTCTTTGAGCTATTGTTACGCTACCGAATTCTTGCCATCTTCTTGCTCTTGCCACCTTCCACTCACTCATTTTCTCTTGAGATCTTTGGAGCAATTAGTTGTCCAAGGTTTTCACACTTTTGGATGCAATAAAAAAAAGCTTTGGAGGAACTTTGGATTATTAAGATTAGTCTTGTGATCAACTAAACACGAGGTGATTTTGTTCTTTTTTCATTGTGTGGTTTTATATGCTAGTATTTTTGGTAAATTAGTTTATTGAAGTAGGTCAAATATACATTAGTGTTGATGATCTATGTATTGCTGATTAGATAGGGTTATGAATTAGTTCAGATTTCTATACTAATCATCATACTATGCTGCTATAGATGCACATTGTGTTTGAGTTGCAGATTTGTCTCACAGGTTATGGTTTGGAAGAGACTTTAGAGCAGTTTTCAGCCATCACTTGCACAAACTCCTTGCACTTTATTTTACATCTGATATATTGTTGTCATTCCATCTTATTTTCTGTAGCTAGCTACCTCTTAGATAGGTCAAAAAATCATATTTATATTTCTGGTTTGTATGCTGGAAATTTCTGTGTAAAAACAGAAATTTCTGTAACATATTTTGGTGTTTTTGCAGCATTTCCAACAAGCTTTTGCTTGCTGTTTTTTGCAGGTCAGCGACATATTTGAAGGTACATGCTGTCAAAAAACACCTAGGAGGCTTCCCAAACACTTCTTCTCGATTTGGGTAACATTTCTCCTTTTCTTTCCTTCACATTTCTAATTTTCTGCAATATTTGTCATTCATTTTGGGCCCTAAAAAAAAAACAAATCTAACTTAGATTAGTTTGCTATTTTCTTTTGATTAGTTTATTCTTTTGTGCATAATATGGTTAGTTTAGTTTTGCTTTAATCTCATTAGGTAACATAATTCTAAGCTACCCTCCTTGGCCAACATTGGAAGGCTTGCCACCACCTTGGCCATTGTAGTGGTGTTCCATTTTTAAGTTTTATTCATTTTTTTGCTTTAAAAATAAAATCATAATCAATAGTGTAAATCAAACTTGCTGGCACCTTGGGGGAGTCATCCCCAAAATCGTCTTGGCTTAAAGGAAATCTACTTGTGGTGATCTACTTGCTTAGTCGTTAGAATATCTTAGATATTGGTCATCTTTCTAAGTTTATTCCCATTAAAGTTTTTGATTTTCACATGCTATTGCTCTCATGTTAAATGGTTTAGTAACTTAAATGCTATCTTGAATGCTTTAGTTCTTTCCATCTCAAGTTACTTTGTCATTTAAGAATCTTATATGCATGTGATTACATATGATTCAAGTTTCCTTTTCATTTTGCTAAATAATTCATCTCTCAAACACTTTTACTTTCATATGCTTAGAAAATACATGTGGATGATGGTTAGTTCTTAGATCTCATTTTGTTAATCACATTGACAAGACGTCCTTCCTTTGGTTTTCAAGTTATATCTTATGGTTATTGGATGGATAATATGTGATATGGGATATCTCTTGATGCTCACGTCTTAGTTCATGATTTAAGCACTCACCTCTTAACACTCACGTCTTGGTTTAAGGTTTAATCCTCCACGTCTTAGCTCTATTTCAAGCACTATTCACATCGTTTAACTCATGCTTATGAGTTGATGCTTTACATTTAACATCTTTGTGCTTAAATTAACTCATCTTATGGTGTAAGGCATACATATTTACATCTTCTTAAGTGCTCACGCTTCATCTTTAATATTCAATTTTATTTGTTGAATAGTTCATGGTTAATGGTATAACATTGTGCTATATTTTCCCCATGTTTTGACATGTTAATGGTGGTTTGATCACACATTGCAAGCACTACTTTTTCATACATTTTGCTCACGGCCATGCGCTAAAAACACATTTTTTAAGTGCCTAAAACTCATCTAAAATACACCCAACACATCTAAAGACCTGCTCGAGGGTCATAATAACACTTAGGAACAATTTTAGGGGCTCCATTAAGCTATCTCCACCATCTAAAACGGGTTTGAGGGACAGTCCAAGCGGTAGTGGCGGGGGACCGTCCCGTGGTTTCGTTGGGGAGATCCCGCGACTGGACTACTTCTTACTGTGCGGGCTGACCTTGGAAGCTAGGGTAAGGCCTCGTTAGCCTTACTATCTTGAGCACCGGGCAGTCATTTGGCCAAGGGAGGAGGAAGCTTGGAGCACACACCTAGCTTAGGGGGAAAAATAAATAAAATTAATCAATCTTTAAGAAACTCCTAAACACCTAGTTGCATAGATCACCTTTGTATGATTTGGGTAGATGTATTGATAGGAACACTTCATTGGTGGTAATCCCATTGTTAAATCCTTCTTTATTGCAACTAAAATGGTTAATATTTCTTATGTCTAAGTGATTATTTGGATATATCTTTGAAATATCTTGTTAATTGATTGTTGTGGTGTGAATGTAGGAAGTGTTGAGTATCCCACTTGGAGAGGCATCACTTTCTTGGATTCTTGAGTGCTTTGTGTGATTGTAGCCAGTGAAGGCAGTCCAATAGAGTAAGTGTTATTGGGGCATGCTTGGCAAATTGTGAACACTTACACTTCTTGTATCTATTGTATATCTTGTTGTATCTTTTGTATATGATTTAATCCTTGTATAACGTTGTATCATTTGTAAGTCATTCTAATCTTGGGGTTTGTGGGTAGCATAACTCTTTCAACTTGTAAACTTGTTGTAATAAACCACCCTTACACACTAGTTGACCCCATTGCCCAACCTTAGGCACTAGTCTTTAGTTGACTTAGGGAAAGGGTTGCTTTTTCATTTAGATTAAGACTTGCACTTGCATTGCTGCTTGAACATCTTAGGCTAGTTTTCCCTTTAGCCTTTAACCAATTAAAATTAACTCCTAGAACATTAACTTTAAAATTAACTTAGTAACTAGGGACTACCCCCCTTGGCTTCCCTAGGAGTAAGCCTAGAAGGAAGAGGTTCCAGTCAAGGTGACAGTGTGGGCTGGGAACCTAGGCATTGTGCCTCAAAGGACACACTAAGTGAGCGGGACTTAGCTCACGTTAGCAAGTGTGTATTAGGACGACAACAATACCCACAGTCATATCCCAGTAGTCATTTAGAGAGGGGCTGTACCACAGTCAACTCACACAATAGTCACAAAGAAAAGGCCGCACCACTGTCAACCCTCACAATAGTTACAAGGAAAGGCTGCACCACTGTCAACCCACATAGCAATGAATAGAAGAGGGCTGCACCTTCCACAGCAGGGTTACACCAAGGGGCCGCACCCCACAGCCACAACAAACAACAGATAAGGGGAGAAGAGGTTGCACCCTCCACACACTAAACTAGCCCTTCCACAGCAGGGTTACACCAAGGGGCCGCACCTCACACAGCATTCACAACAGAACAAGAAGGGGGCTGCACCTTAATCAAGAACTCAACCATAGTAGAAATAGAAGAGGCCGCAGCTTGTAGACCCTCCACAAAGCAAAGCAAGGTAGACCAAAACCTTTCACAACAAACACAACAACAAAAAGGAGGCCGCAGCAAGGAGACTCCAACAGAAGAGGGCCGCTCACTTCTAAACAAGAAGATAATAAAAAAATGTGTGTGAATGAGAGGGGTAGGGGTTTCTCTTATAGTTTTAGGCTAGAGAAAGGGATTAAAATAAATATAATTAAAATAACATGTTTAAATTAAATTTAAACATGTTATAATTAACATTTTAAATTTAACTTTATTTTAACCCTTGAATAAAAACAACAAAACCCCAAACCAGCACATGCAAGGGTAAGAGAGGGTTAGTTAGGTGGCAATACTCATTCCTTCATTTAACATGGTGAACCTATTACTTTATCATCACTGCATATGGGACTTATCCCTCATGTGGTTACGTCCTTCTTCAAGGAAGGTCATGTACCATCAAAATACTTGATAGAGGATCAAGTAGCCCCAAAACCTTTTCTAGGGTCTTATCCACCAAGGTCAAAGACCAAGGATCAACCCATGCCATATGCCCTAGTCGTATACTGGGGGCCCTAACAAGGGTCTTTTCCACCATGGTTCAAGACCATGGATCAACCCATGCCTTAGGCATGGGTACCCTGGACATTTCCAGGGGCCCTAGATATATCTAGGGGCTTTAGCTGCTTAGTCTCAGACTAAGAACCCCAATCATATACTGTGCGCCCTAAGAAGGGTCTTTTTCCATAACACTGACTGTTTGATCCTAGACCAAATACCCCAGGAGTGCATTGGGGGCCCTAGATCTCAGCTAGGGTCTTTGCCATCCTCTCGGAGAATGGCTCTTGCAGCTGCTATAAATTTAACACTCCCTCTCAGCGAGAGAGACATTCTCAGCTACACAAAGCTTGTCACGAAAGTATACAAACTTTGACAGTGGCTTGGTGAAAATATATACTGTTTGTTCTGCTGTTGAAACAAACTGAATGCTGAGAATGTTCTTCTGAACTATGTACCGGACATAGTAATATCTCATCTCAATTTGTTTCAATCAGTCATGAAACACTAGGTTATCAGTGAGCTTTAAACAACTTTGATTGTCACAGTGAATGACTGTGGGTTCAAGCTCTGAACTGAACAAGTCTGAGAGAGGCTTCCTAAGCCACACTGCTTTTCTGCCAGCAGCGCTAGCAACAATGTATTCAGCTTCTACAGTGCTATGGGCTACAGAGCCCTATTTCCTGCTGGACCAGGAAATCATTGCTGAACCCAAACTAAAGCAATAACCGGAAGTACTCTTCTGATCCACTGTACTGCCCATCCAATCTGGATCTGTGAAACCATGGAGCAATACACCTCTACTTGAGGTGTATCTGAGACCATATCTCAGAATGTGTTTCACAGTAATTGTATGTAAATGTATTGCTTCACATATGAACTCGCTGAGAACATTTACCGCATAACAGATGTATGTTCTCGTATGTACGATATAAATCAATGATCTGTCGATGTAAGGTGGGAACTTTTGGATCTGAACTTGTGGCTTGATCTCGTAGATTCTTTAGATTAGAGATCATGTGTGTGCTCATGGACTTGCAGTCCATCATGTCAAAACTGTGAAGCACACTAACTCCATATTTACCCTGTGAGAGAAATATCTCTCCTGATTTCTGCCAAAACTCCAAGCTCAGAAAGGAATGTAAAAGATCCAAGTCTTTCATTCCAACTTATTCAGAAGAGCTCCCTCTTAGTCTGAGTTATATATATAAAATTTCTTTTCCTGTAAGGAACAAATGAAGATTTTGGACAATCTTCATATAAGGATGAACCCAAGATTCTGTCATACTGAGCTCTCAGAGTTATAATCCAAGAGGTTTTTTTCCATGGATAGCCTCTTGTTTAATTTCACTATTTGAGAAGAAAAACTTAACATCTGTCATATGAAGTATCCAAAAAAAATACTGATGAAGGTAAGGATCTTGTCATAGATCGTCCCTTCTTTCACGAGTCATAAATATACCCTCCATATAACTGTCTGTTGTGGGCTTTGGTTCCCACTGATTTGTTAAGAGTTATTTGAAAACAAAATCCATACATCATTCTTTTCTGTCACAACAACTTCCCTCATTTCAAGTGTGGAAGGTTCTGAATCAATCACAAGATTTAATTCATCTAGAGGACCAAAGTACTTATCTGGTTTCAGCTTTCTGTGAAAATGCCCTTTAGGTGCTAGAATCTTTTTTGTTTCCTTTAGTATTTCTCGGCACCAGGCTGGTTTCCTTTCAAAGAAACTAATAGAATCCTTGGATTCCACTAAGCTGCCAGTTCTTTTGTAGGTCAAAGACTAATTCATATACATGGACTGCTCCCTCTGAGTCTCATAAAAAGTCTACCTTTCTGTGAATTTGCTCCCTCTGAAACTATACGAACTTTTGACTCTGATCTGGTTGTCATATCTTTTCAAGATGTTCTTGGTGCTAGTACAAGATTCAAAAATGAAAAGCTGAGTCAGGCTTCTGAGTTCCTGTGCTAAGGATAATGACTCAATTACAAAGAAAAATGATATCAGTAGGGTTTCCTCAAAACGAAAAAATACCCCATCTACCAAGATAAATTGTTGGACTCTTTAACCAAGGAAATTGCCCAAGGTTACATGTTGTCTTTCATAAAAGATTGATAGACAACTAGGTTTCCAATCAAGGAGAAAGACTTAGCCTTTATCAAAAGTAAGTAGGTTCTGAGATCACAGCTTCCTTGTTCATAAAAATAATGTGAGATTCTGATAGTATTCAATTTAGACATGGGTACATAAAGATGACAGGAAGGTAATCTTATCTTGATGTCATTCGTAGTCATGTAAATGAAGTATCCATGAAAACTTGCTTAGGCTTAAGATATGCATGCATCATGCTACCGGCTCAAGTTTAACTAGGACTTCTGCAGAAATAAATCTGTTAGTTCAAGTAACTTAAATATCCTTAAGAGAATATCTTACTGTCTTGTGTATATTCATCCATAAGCAAACAATATGCCAAACACTGCATTGTCAAGAGTCATCCCACCCATGTTTTACTCAAAACTAAATATCAAAGTCAATTATGAGATTCCACCACTCAAAGTATGGTGGTCAACTTTCAGGCTTGTGTACTCTTTATAGTACAAAACAATTTGATGACTATTAAGTGCATAAGGTGCTGTCATTTACTAAGGTTACCCATTACTTAGTAGTTCTGTTAAAAACATAGAATTTTACCAACAACTTATTAAATGGAAGCTGAGCACTTACCAGGCATTTGTAGCAATAATATAAAAAAAAGTTTAAAACCTATCACTTATCATCTTAAGATAATGATTATATTTCCAAGCATTTTGCATCAGTCCTTTGACTAAATCTTACCTTCTCTCAACTGAGTTTGTCATTTCATTTTTAGTCAAACAGTAAGAAAAAAAGGTCTTGGAAATCAGTATGTGATCAAGGGTAAACTAGGGAATTCACTAAGAGTCCCTTTCAGAGATAATGGACTCTGCCCTCTAGATTTTCTTGACAGGGAAATTTTCCCAACTCGCATTAGATACTCCACAAAAGATCAAGTAGGCATCCAAAATTGCATCTCACACGAGTGCAAGTCAATAAGCAAGATCATTCACTGGCCCCCTTTATATCAACCAGTCCAAAGAATATAAAGGATAAATTCTTGTCAATAGGCTTGATCAAAGTGATAGGAAGAACATGCAGGTTACAGTGGTCAACCTTAGTATGCATTGGAAAGACAATCTAGTATTGTGACAAAGATGTATTTATCTCAGGTGTGCACTTTCCAACCTTTACATCCAGAACATAAAGTTCTTAACTATTATGTACTTTAATTATAGACAAACCCACAGTCATTCAAACCTTTAATCAGATCTCACTTGCTAAAAGATGCAGAGATAACAACGTTTAGAAAACTCCCCAATTTCAGAAACAATTTCAAGGAGTATCACCTGTTGGTAAGGACATATGCTAGAGATTGAACTACATTATGTCCAAACTGTTCTTATCATGACAATTTTCTAACAGTTATAAATGGAGTAATTCACTTTCTTTCCAAAGCATAAATGATCAATAACAGTTTCCTTTTTAGAAAAGGTAATAGGACTGTTGAAGATATTTTCTTACCTCGTAGCTTAACCAAAATTTAAAAACTTGTTTCCTTCTCAATTCTACACAGGAAGCCATTCCTTACTTCTGATCTGCAAAACAAACTTTAAGAGAGGATCTTCGTAGGCTCAAGTCTGCACGTCTTGAGCTCTTTACGCCTTAAGCTCTGATACCATGTTAGAATTAGGGTAGTAAAGCAGAACAAAAGTATCTTTTTAATTTTAACTAGATCTTATATCAATAAAACAAGTCTACACTACTTGGATGGAGAAAACACCCAAGTGTGCCCAGATCTAAGTAGATTAGAATAGATCTGATCTTCAATGCTGGAAAGAAACTTATACAGATCTAAGAGATHTGATAACATAGATAAAGAGTAAAACAGTGGTTCAGATCTATAACGTTGGACTTAGACTTTACATAGATCTACAGATCTAAAACAAACTGATCATAAACAGTTAATCACAATTATAGAAACAAGAGGTAAACTCAATATACAGTTCAGATCTACAAACTGTCAATGCTCATACACAAATCTATGTAGATCAAAATCCACAAACTGTCAATGCTGATACACAAATCTATATAGATCAAAATCCACAAACTGTCAATGCTGATAAACAAATTTATATAGATCAAAAGTACCGAAGTCAAGAACAAAGTTCAGATCTGAAGGTGATTAGTAGATAGCTTACTTAGTCTTAAAACTTTACCTTTGAAGAAGTCACAGCAACCACAAGAGATGTAGAACCATTTGAATTATGCTCAGACAAAGGTTCAGTTCATAGATCCACCTTATAGGTTGGATCTCTTTGCCAATAGATGAAAAACTTTCTTGCCACCAAAGGAATAGGGCCACAAAGACCTCTCACTATCAAACCATCACACTAACAGTAGGTGAAGCATGCAAAACCTCACACAGAATTGTTATGGACAAAACCCTTACATAGGAAGGCCAAAAGCCAAAAGAAAAGCTCACAGTCTGAACACAAGAGCAAACACCTCACTGCAAAAATGGAGGATGGTACCCACAGTCATATCCCAACAGTCATTTGGAGAGGGGCTATACCACAGTCAGCTCACACAATAGTCATAAAGAAAAGGCCGCACCACTGTCAACCCTCACAACAGTTACAAGGAAAGGATGCACCACTGTCAACCCACATAGCAGTGAATAGAAGAGGGACTTACCTTCCACAACAGGGTTACACCAAGGGGTCACACCTCACAGCCACAACAAACAACAGATAAGGGGAGAAGAGACCGCACCCTCCACACACTAAACTAGCCCTTCCACAGCAGGGTTACACTAAGGGGCCGCACCTCACACGGCATGCACAACATAACAGGAAGGGGGCTGCACCTCAATCAAGATCTCGGCCACAGTAGAAATAGAAGAGGCCGCAGCTTGTAGACCCTCCACAAAACAAAGCAAGGTAGACCGCAGCCTTTCATAGCAAACACAACAGCAAAAAGGAGGTCGCAGCAAGGAGACTCGAACAGAAGAGGGCCGCTCGCTTCAAAACAAGAAGATAATAAAAAAATGTGTGTGAATGAGAGGGGTAGGGGTTTCTTTTATAGTTTTAGGCTAGGGAAGGGATTAAAGTAAATATAATTAAAATAACATGTTTAAATTAAATTTAAACATGTTATAATTAACATTTTAAATTTAACTTTATTTTAACCCTTGAATAAAAACAACAAAACCCCAAACCAACACATGCAAGGGTAAGAGAGGGTTAGTTAGGTGGCAATACTCATTCCTTCATTTAACATGGTGAACCTATTACTTTATCATCACTGCATATGGGACTTCTCCCTCATGTGGTTATGTCCTTCTTCAAGGAAGGTCATGTACCATCAAAATACTTGATAGAGGATCATGTTTCCCCAGAACGTTTTCTGGGGTCTTATCCACCAAGGTCAAAGAGCAAGGATCAACCCATGCCGTATGCATGGGTACCCTGGACATTTCCACGGGCCCTAGGCTTATCTAGGGTCTTTAACTGCTTGGTCGTTGACCAAGAACCCCAGTCGTATACTGGGGGCCCTAACAAGGGTCTTTTCCACCATGGTTCAAGACCATGGATCAACCCATGCCTCAGGCATGGGTACCCTGGACATTTCCAGGGGCCCTAAACATATCTAGGGGCTTTAGCTGCTTAGTCTTAGACTAAGAACCCTAGTCATATACTGGGGGCCCTAAGAAGGGTCTTTTTCCATGGCATTGATTGTTTGATCCTAGACCAAATACCCCAAGAGTACACTGGGGGCCCTAGACCTCAGCTAGGGTCTTTTCCATCCTCCCGGAGAATGGCTCTTGTAGCTGCTATAAATTTAACACTCCCTCTCAGCAAGAGAGACATTCTCAGCTACACAAAGCTTGTCACGAAAGTATACAAACTTGGACAGTGGCTTGGTGAAAATATATACTGTCTGTTCTGTTGTTGAAACAAACTGAATGCTGAGAACGTTCTTCTGAACTATGTACCAGACATAGTAATATCTCATCTCAATGTGTTTCGATCAGTCATGAAACACTGGGTTATCAGTGAGCTTTAAATTGCTTTGATTGTCACAGTGAATGACTGTGGGTTCAAGCTTTGAACTGAACAAGTCTGAGAGAAGCTTCCTGAGCCACACTGCTTTTCTGCCAGCAGTGCTAGCAGCAATGTATTCAGCTTCTACAATGCTATGGGCTACAGAGCCCTATTTCCTGCTGGACCAGGAATTAATTGTTGAACCCAAACTAAAGCAATAATCGGAAGTACTCTTCTGATCCACTGTACTTCCCATCCAATCTGAATCTGTGAAACCATGGAGCAATACACCTCTACTTGAGGTGTATCTGAGACCATATCTTAGAATGTGTTTCACAGTAATTGTATGTAAATGTATTGGTTCACATATGAACTGGTTGAGAGCATTTACCGCATAACAGATGTCTGTTCTCGTATGTACGAGATAAATCAATGATCTGTCGATGTAAGGTGGGAACTTTTGGATCTGAACTTGTGGCCTGATCTCATAGTTTCTTTAGATTATAGATCATGTGTGTGCTCATGGACTTGCAGTCCATCATGTCAAAACTGCGAAGCACACTAACTGCATATTTACCCTGTGAGAGAAATATCTCTCCTGATTTCTGCCAAAACTCCAAGCTCAGAAAGTAATGTAAAAGATCCAAGTCTTTCATTCCAACTTCTTCGGAAGAGCTCCCTCTTAGTATGAGTTATATATACAAAATTTCTTTTCCTGTAAGGAACAGATGAAGATTTTGGACAATCTTCATATATGGATGAACCCGAGATTCTGTCATACTGAGATCTCAGAGTTATAATCCAAGAGGTTCTTTTCCATGGATAGCCTCTTGTTTAATTTCACTGTTTGAGAAGAAAAACTGAACATCTGTCATATGAAGTATCCAAAAAAAATCATGATGAAGGTAAGGATCTTGTCATAGATCATCCCTTCTTTCACGAGTCACAAATATACCCTCCATATAACTGTCTGTTGTGGGCTTTGGTTCCCACTGATTTGTTAAGATTTCTTTGAAAACAAAATCCATACATTATTCTTTTCTGTCACAACAACTTCCCTCATTTCAAGTGTGGAAGGTTCTGAATCAATCACAAGATTTAATTCATCTAGAGGACCAGAGTACTTATCTGGTTTCAGCTTTCTATGAAAATGCCCTTTAGGTGCTGGAAGCTTTTTTGTTTCCCTTAGTATTTTTCGGCACCAGGATGGTTTCCTTTCAAAGAAACTAATAGAATCCCTGGATTCTACTATGTTGCTAGTTCTGTTGTAGGTCAAGGACTAACTCATATACAGGGACTGCTCCCTCTGAGTCTCATAAAAAGTCTGCCTTTCTGTCAATTTGCTCCCTCTGAAACTATACGAACTTTTGACTCTGATCTGGTTGTCATATCTTTTAAAGATATTCTTGGTGCCAGTACAATATTCAAAAATGAAAAGCTGAGTCAGGGTTCTGAGTTCCTGTGCCAAGGATAATGACTCAATTACAAAGAAAAATGATATCAGTAGTGTTTCCTCAAAACGAAAAAATACCCCATCTACCAAGATAAATTGTTCGACTCTTTAACCAAGGAAATAGCTCAAGGTTACATGTTGTCTTTCATAAAAGATCGATAGACAACTAGGTTTCCAATCAAGGAGAAAGACTTAGCCTTTATCAAAAGTAAGTAGGTTCTGAGATCACAGCTTCCTTGTTCATAAAAATAATGTGAGATTCTGATAGTATTCAATTTAGACATGGGTACATAAAGATGACAGGAAGGTAATCTTATCTTGATGTCATTCGTAGTCATGTAAATGAAGTATCCATGAAAACTTGCTTAGGATTAAGATATGCATGGATCGTGCTACTGGCTCAAGTTTAACCATGACTTCTACAGAAATAAATCTGTTAGTTCAAGTAACTTAAATATCCTTAAGAGAATATCTTACTGTCCTGTGTATATTCATCCATAAGGAAACAATATGCCAAACACTGCATTGTCAAGAGTCATCCCACCCATGTTTTACTCAAAACTAAATATCAAAGTCAATTATGAGATTTCACCACTCAAAGTATGGTGGTCAACTTTCAGGCTTGTGTACTCTTTATAATACAAAACAATTTGATGACTATTAAGTGCATAAGGGGCTGTCATTTACTAAGGTTACCCATTACCTAGCAGTTCTGTTAAAAACATAGAATTTTACCAACAACTTATTAAATGGAAGTTGAACACTTACCAGGTATTTGTAGCAATAATATAAAAAAAAACTTTAAAACCTATCACTTATCATCTTAAGATAATGATTATATTTCCAAGCATTTTGCATCAGTCCTTTGACTAAATCTTACCTTCTCTCAACTGAGTTTGTCATTTCATTTTCAGTCAAACAGTAAGAAAAAAAGGTCTTGGAAATTAGTATGTGATCAAGGGTAAACTAGGGAATTCACTAAGAGTCCCTTTCAGAGATAATGGACCCTGGCCTCTAGATTTTCTTGATAGGGAAACTTTTCCAACTCGCATTAGACACTCCACAAAAGATCAAGTAGGCATCCAAAATTGCATCTCATACGAGTGCAAGTCAATAAGAAAGATCATTCACTGCCCCCCTTTATACCAATCAGTCCAAAGAATATAAAGGATAACTTCTTGTCAATAGGCTTGATCAAAGTGATAGGAAGAACATGCAGGTTACAGTGGTCAACCTTAGGATGCATTAGAAAGACAATCTAGTATTGTGACAAAGATGTATTTATCTCAGGTGTGCACTTTTCAACCTTTAGATCCATAACATAAAGTTCTTAACTATTATGTACTTTAATTATAGACAAACCCACAGTCATTCAAACCTTTAATCAGATCTCACTTGCTAAAAGATGCAGAGATAACAACTTTTAGAAAACTTCCCAATTTCAGAAACAATTTCAAGGAGTATCACCTCTTGGTAAGGACATATGCTAGAAATTGAACTACATTATGTCCAAACTGTTTTTATCATGACAATTTTCTAACAGTTAGAAATGGAGTAATTCAAGTTCCTTTCCAAAGTATAAATGATCAATAACATTTTCCTTTTTAGAAAAGGTAATAGGACTGCTGAAGATATTTGCTTACCTCATAGCTTAACCAAAATTTAAAAACTTGTTTCCTTCTCAATTCTACACAGGAAGCCATTCCTTACTTCTGATCTGCAAAACAAACTTTAAGAGAGGATCTTCGCAGGCTCAAGTCTACAAGTCTTGAGCTCTTTACGCCTTAAGCACTGATACCATGTTAGAATTAGGGTAGTAAAGTAGAACAAAAGTATCTTTTTAATTTTAACTAGATATTATATCAATAAAACAAGTCTACACTACTTGGATGGAGAAAACACCCAAGTGTGCCCAGATCTAAGTAGATTAGAATAGATCTGATCTTCAATGCTGGAAAGAAACTTATACAGATCTAAGAGATCTGATAACATAGATAAAGAGTAAAACAGTGGTTCAGATCTATAACGCTGGACTTAGACTTTACATAGATCTACAGATCTAAAACAAACTAATCATAAACAGTTAATCACAATTATAGAAACAAGAGGTAAACTCAATATATAGTTCAGATCTACAAACTGTCAATGCTGATACACAAATCTATGTAGATCAAAATCCACAAACTGTCAATGCTGATACACAAATCTATATAGATCAAAATCCACAAACTGTCAATGCTGAAAAACAAATTTATATAGATCAAAAGTACTGAAGTCAAGAACAAAATTCAGATCTGAAGGTGATTAGTAGATAGCTTACCTAGTCTTAAAACTTTACCTTTGAAGAAGTCACAACAACCACAAGAGATGTAGAACCATTTGAATTATGCTCAGACAAAGGTTTAGTTCATAGATCCACCTTATAGGTTGGATCTATTTGCCAATAGATGAAGAAACATTCTTGCCACCAAAGGAATAGGGCCACAAAGACCTCTCACTGTCAAACCCTCACACTAACAGTAGGTGAAGCATGCAAAACCTCACACAGAATTGTTATGGACAAAACCCTTACACAAGAAGGCCAAAAGCCAAAAGAAAAGCTCACAGTCTGAACACAAGAGAAAACACCTCACAACAGAAATGGAGGATGGTACCCACGGTCATATCCCAACAGTCATTTGGAGAGGGGCTGTACCACATTCAGCTCACACAATAGTCACAAAGAAAAGGCCGCACCACTGTCAACCCTCACAAGAGTTACAAGGAAAGGCTGGACCGCTGTCAGCCCACATAGCAGTGAATAGAAGAGGGTCGTACCTTCCACAACAGGGTTAGACCAAGGGGCTGCACCTCACAGCCACAACAAACAACAGATAAGGGGAGAAGAGGCCACACCCTCCACACACTAAACTAGCCCTTCCATAGCAGGGTTACACCAAGGGGCCGCACCTCACACAACATGCACAACAAAACAGGAAGGGGGCTGCACCTCAATCAAGAACTCAACCACAACAGAAATAGAAGAGGTCACAGCTTGTAGGCCCTCCACAAAATAAAGCAAGGTAGACCGCAGCCTTTCACAACAAACACAACAACAAAAAGGAGGCCACATCAAGGAGACTCGAACAGAAGAGGGCCGCTCACTTCAAAACAAGAAGATAATAAAAAAATGTGTGTGAATGAGAGGGGTAGGGGTTTCTTTTATAGTTTTAGGCTAGGGCAAGGGATTAAAATAAATATAATTAAAATAACATGTTTAAATTAAATTTAAACATTTTATAATTAACATTTTAAATTTAACTTTATTTTAGCGCTTGAATAAAAACAACAAAACCCCAAACCAACACATGCAAGGGTAAGAGAGGGTTAGTTAGGTGGCAATACTCATTCCTTCATTTAACATGGTGAACCTATTACTTTATCATCACTGCATATGGGACTTATCCCTCATGTGGTTATGTCCTTCAAGGAAGGTCATGTACCATCAAAATACTTGATAGAGGATCAAGTAGCCCCAGAACCTTTTCTGGGGTCTTATCCACCAAGGTCAAAGACCAAGGATCAACCCATGCTGTATGCATGGGTACCCTGGACATTTCCACGGGCCCTAGGCTTATCTAGGGGCTTTAACTACTTGGTCGTAGACCAAGAACCCCAGTCGTATACTGGGGGCCCTAACAAGGGTCTTTTCCACCATGGTTCAAGACCATGGATCAACCCATGCCTCAGGCATGGGTACTCTGGACATTTCCATGGGTCCTAGACATATCTAGGGGCTTTAGCTGCTTAGTCTTAGACTAAGAACCCCAGTCATATACTGGGGGCCCTAAGAAGGGTCTTTTTCCATTGCGCTGATTGTTTGATCCTAGACCAAGTACCCCAGGAGTGCACTGGGGGCCCTAGACCTCAGCTAGGGTCTTTGCCATCCTCCCAGAGAATGGCTCTTTCAGCTGCTATAAATTTAACAGATTTCTAAAAGAATTAGAAACCAGGAGGCTAAGATCAATCAATATGTTAGTGTCACACTAGAGATAAAAGGTTTCTCGATTGCTGGTTTGGCTAATGCAACAAGGTTTTGATGTATTAGGAGTGGGGCCATCTCATATAGCTGTGCCTATGAGCTCTTGTTTTCTCAACATGATGTAATGCGGGATTTAGCCGGGCACTTGGCAAGGCAAGATAGTATCATCAATCATAAGAGGTTTTCATGCCTCACATGGAGGCTAGAATTCCCACTAAATAGCTAACTCTCAAAGATCAATCATTTGGAATTTAGTTTCTTTCAATTGATACAGGTCAGGCCACTCCTGAAACATGCTTTCTTTGCCTTTTCCTTCCTAATTGTGGAATACTTATGAATTTAAGTTACTATTTTTTCAAGTTTATTAAGGTATTTGATCATCATTTTTATCAGCGAATCGACTTTTACAATTCTGGGAATTGTATGTGCAATGGCAAAACAAGATTGGCATCAAATAGATTTTCATGAGGTGGAAGCTTTGGTTTTATTCTTTGTGGCAAGTCAATACTGTCGTCCAATATTTTACATACCATGCCAAAGCTACAACGACCAATATTACTACCAGGGAAATTGTCTTGATGGTTTTGGTTATCCCCTCTTCCTTCATCCAATTGTAGTGATTTAGTAAAAGATAACCGATGGAAAACATATGAGCTGAAAACAAACCATCTGGGTCAAAGTCTTCATTTTCATGAATTCCTCTCATCTTAAAAGAATCAAAGTAAACAGAAAATTCATCCAGGTGAGAAATACTTTTAACATTAATATCTCCAACTCTGTTAGGCAATGGGATGAACTGTTTCTTTCTTTTTTCATTGAAAAGGTGATCCTAGAACTTGTATTGTCTGCATACTTCAACTACAAAGAATCTGTTGCAGACATAGTGAGGGAGTAGAAAGGGTTTTCCTTGAACTCCATATAATCCGATGCAAGTAAATTCATCTTGAAAAATTCCTTTTCCAATGAGGATGTAAGTAAATTCATCTTGAAAAACTCCTTTTCCAACGAGGAAAACCATAGCTTCTCTTGACAATTTGTATAGCAGAACAACTCCTTTTCCAACGAGGAAAACCATAGCTTCTCTTGACAATTTGTCTATAGCAGAACAACTCATTTTCCAACGAGGAAAACCATAGCTTCTCTTGACAATTTGTCTATAGCAGAACTGTGAATCATTTCCTTGAATGTGGATAGAAAAACATTTTTCACTTGGTAAAAATTGTGAGGGGCCTTATGTCTGCAAAGTGTTGGATACCAGAATTGCATTTGATCCTTATTATAATTTACATTTTTCTATTGAAGTAAATCTTTAAACACATGGCAGTAGACTATGCATAAATTAGATAAGAAGTCATAAAACTTATTTGTTATGTGGAAATTCCCCAATTGAAAAGAGATTTCATTCGAAATAATATGTGCCCAGCCAAAAATCACATTCTCATGAATAGAGTAATGCATAATATAAAGAACATACTTTGGAATAATCGTTGTGGAATCTTTCCCAACAATACTTGCAAATAACCATGTAAATTCTATGTATGGATATTTGAGTGAACATAACTACTTTTGAGAAGAACCTCTAGGATCACTAAGTAGTTTTGTGAGAAGGTTTTTCAGGAGGTTTGCTCCCCCATCATGAGCATTCAAAAAGACATTTTCTTCAGGAGCCTTAAGCGTTTTTTTGGGTGTGAGAAGT
This sequence comes from Picea engelmannii, assembly GCA_009831015.1. Lineage (NCBI taxonomy): Eukaryota > Viridiplantae > Streptophyta > Pinopsida > Pinales > Pinaceae > Picea > Picea engelmannii. The sequence goes on from ML784922.1 coordinate 963,911, forward strand.
TGCAACATTTTTTCTGAAAATAGTCGGTGTGAGAGGGACCGATGCCTTTTCTTCCAACTGAATTATCCTATGCTCAGTGTTGAATTTGTCTATGCACCACAAAACTAGTTTGTTGAAATCGAAGACCTCAAACATACACCCAACCTGTGCTATTCCTCAATGTTGAATTTAAAGCAGCTGCAATAGCCATTCTCTGGGAGGATGGCAAAGACCCTAGCTGAGATCTAGGCCTCCCAGTGCACTCCTGGGGATTTGGTCTGGGACCAAACAGTTAGAGCCATGGCAAAAGACCCTTGTAAGGGCCCCCAGTAGATGACTAGGGTTCTTGGTCTGGGACCAAGCAGCAAAAGACCCTTGTAAGGGCCCCCAGTAGATGACTGGGGTTCTTAGTCTGGGACCAAGCAGTGAAGACCCTTGTGAGGCCCCCCAGTAGATGACTGGGGTTCTTGGTCTGGGATCAAGCAGTGAACACCCTTGTGAGGGCCCCCAGTAGATGACTGGCGTTCTTGGTCTGGGACCAAGCAATTAAAGTCCCTAGATATGTTTAGGGCCCCTGGACATGTTCCAGGGTACCCATGTTTGGGGCATGGGTTGATCCTTGGTCTTGTACCTTGGTGGATAAGACCCCAAAAATTGTTCTGGGGCAACCTGGTCCTTGATCAGACAGTTTTTGGTGTATGACCCTCTTTGAAGGAAGACATGACCACACGAGGGATGTATCCCATATGCAGTGATGATAAAGTTAAAAAGGTCACCTTGAGAATTATATGGACATGTGTAAACCTCTCCTAAACCCTCCACCTTTGGTTTCTGGGCTTGAGTTTGTTTGGGGGTTATGTTTTGTTAATACAATAAATGTTTTAAATTGTAAATATATTTAATTAATATTTATATTAATTAAATATATTATTTTTAATCATATCTCTTTTATCTAGCCCTCACCCAAAAGTATAAATTAAGACCCTCCCCCTTCATTCTTACACTCACTTATGCTCTTCTCCTTCTCCTTATAGAAGTGGCAGATTGCTCCCTTGTGATTTGCAACCTCCTTGGATCAGATCTGCGGCCTCCTTGCATCCGTCTTGCAGCCTCCCTATGATAGCGTGTGGCCTCCTTGAGACAGTCTCCTTCTGTTAGCAGCTCGACTTCTCTTCTGATTGTTGTGTGAGTGTTGAGGGTGATTTCTACCCTTTCTGAAAGTGCTCATCTTGCTGTCCACTTTGACTGTTACCAGCCGACCCTCCTCCTACTAGTGATCTCATTGCAGCCTGTCGTCCCCTCTTTTAGGACAGATCTATGACCTTGAAGGCCACAATACCTTAGAAGGGAGACTAATCTGGCAGCCTTCCCTCTCTTTTCTGGTAGAATTTTTGTGTGAGGGTTTGGGCTTGTGGTTTGAGGGTTTCAAGGTGATTTAACAGTCCATTGCTTCTCTTGGCAAGAGATCTCACCCTTGAGGGAGATCCATGATTCTAAACTTTTCTGAGCATATTCTCAGTGGCTCTTCATCTCTTGTGTGAGGCATGAACCCCTTCATGGATCAGAGGTAAAGACTTTACAGGTAAGCTACTTTATGATTCAGATCATTTTGTTTTTGTTTAGATATGTTATTGATTAATTAGATCTATCTACCATTGCTTAGATCTGACTCAGAACTGTTTGTTTAGATCTTCCTTATCTTTGATCATTCTAAAAAGTGTTATTGACTAGATCAAGAACTATTGTTAGATCTGATTTTGTTTTTCATAAATCCTTGAGATCTAGCTATTTTGAAAATAGTTTAGTTTCTATCAAATCACAGTTCATGTTCAAAATCAAAACTACATTTTAGATCTGATTGTTGGGCACACTCAGAATTTGTTTAAAAGTCCAAATCTAATTGATTCGCTTTTTGTTTTTCTGTTTCAACTATCTAGCTCACTACAGTTCAGATCTCCTATTGCATTGGTTTTATGTTCTAAGTTATGATTTGTTGTTGTTCTATATAACTAAAAATTCAAAAGACTGTAATTTACTGCTTTACTTCTCTAATTCTAACATGGTATCAGAGCTTAGGGCGTGAAAATAGCTCAAGTGTGCATACTTGAGCCTGTGTAGATCCTATTCTTAGAATTTGTTTTGCAGATTAGAAGTAAGCAATGTCCTCCTTTGTGGATTTGAGAAAGGGAACATGGTTTCCATAATGATAAGCTACAAGGTTTATTGTCAACCTTCACTCTCATTAACAGACTTTTTATCCTAGACCTGAAATCTCTTGAGAAAAAATAATTGTTTAACGCTCAATTATGCCTTTGGAAATGAATTTAACTTATTGTCATTTCCCTAAATTCTAACATTTAAAAAATGACTAGAACGGATTGAACTTAAAAGAAAGTTCAAAATTCAATTGTTAGTCAAGGTCTAAGGATGATACCTATTTCCACATGCTAAGCATTGTTCTTTCAAAGGAATTGGTGTAGAGACCTTGTCTAGCATGTATCCTAGCCAACCGAAAGATACTCCTTGGAAACTGTTTCTGCACATCTAAACCTTTGTGTCTATATCAGACTTGGAAAGTTTGAAGGCTGTTAACTCTGTTTTTAATTAGCAAGTGAAATCTGAATCACTGTGGCAAGCTCTACTTGAGCTAAGAATTTTTGTCTCTTTAGTTTGGCCTCTGCTTTAACAAAGCCCTTTCACCACACCATGCTTCTCTCAGTCAGAGCTACTTCTATGACAAAGAAGATATCCGTTACATGTTTTATTTTTTGGACTGATTAATGTGGAGAGGATAATGAAAGACTATTTTGTTTATTGTCTTGTACACTTGTGAGATGCAAATTTGGGTGCCAAAGAAAACATTTTGAATCTTCAGTGGAGTTACCAATGCTAGTTAGCAGAGATTTCTTTGTTAAGAAAATCTGGAGGTTAGGATCATTTATCTCTGATTTTTAAAGGAGGGGGACTCCTAGTAATTCCTCTAGTTTACCCTTGATTATCTATTTGATTTTCAAGACTTTTCTCTTCTCCCATTTGACTGAAAATTAAATGATAACTCTTACCCTCTCTCACTTCTGAGCTAGACCGAGTTAGTTAAAGGTCTGATACAGAATGCTTGGGAATGTAACCATCATCTTAAGATCATAAGTGATAGGTTTAAGCTTTTATAATCTTATTGTTACTAATGCTTGGTAAGTGCTCAACTTTCTTTTAATAAGCTTTTGGTAAATACAATAGCTTTGACAGAATCACTGGTAAAAGAATTTTAATGGGAAACTGTGTAACTTTAGTAAATGACAACACCTTATGCACTTAATGGTTATCCATATGTTTCGTATTACAAAGAGTACACGATCTTTAAAGTTAACCACAATACATTGAGTGGTGGAAACTTGGAAATGACTTTGGTATTTGGCTTTGAGGAAAACATGTGTGGGCTGACTTTTGTAAGAACATAATTTGGACAATGCAGTCTTTGGCCTCATTCTTTAAGACGTATTGTTTGCATATGGATGAATAATGTTTTATCCACATGACAGTAGGATAACCACTTAAGGATATTGGAATTACTTGAACTAACAGATTTATATCAAACATCTGCATACACAGAAGAAGTCCTAGATAACTCGAGTTAGTAACAGGCTGCAAAGTTCAAGTATGTCTTAAGCCTAAGCAAGTTTCATGGATAGTCCTTTTTTACATTCATTCTTGTGACTACAAATGACAATAAGAAATATATGTTTACCTTCCTGTCATCTTTATGTATCTATGTCTCAATGGAATACTGCCAGAATCTCATGTGCATTTTTGTTATATGACCAAGGAAGTTGTGATCTCAGCACTTACTTATTTTTTATTTAAGCTAGGTCTTTCTCCCTGATTTGGAAACCCCGTTGTCTGTTGGTCTTTTATCTCTGATATAAAAGACAACATGTAACCTTTGGGTTATTTCCTTGGTTAAAAAGTCCAACAAATTATCTTGGTAGTTGGGGAATTTTTCTTCGTTTTGGAAACCCTACAGATATCTCTTTTCGAGAGTCCTTAGATTGTAATTGAGCCATTATCCTTGGCACATGAGCTCAAGAAGTCTGACTCAACTTTTCATATTAAACTTGGTACTAGCACCAAGAACATATTGAAGAGATATTACACCAGAACATAGTCAAAAGATCTTATAGGTTCAGAGGGAGCCAATTTGCACATGACAGAGAGACAGACATTTTATGAGACTCAGAGGGAGAAATCCCTACATATGAGTTAGTCCATGACCTACAACAGAGATGACAGCTTAGTAGAGTCAAGGGTTACTATCGGTTTCTTTTAAAGAAATTTTCTATTAAAAGGAAACCTGCCTGGTGCTGGGAAATACTAAAGGAAGCAGAAAAACATTCAGCACCTAAGGGCATTTTTCAAAGAAAGCAAGAAACCAGATAAGTACTCTGGTCTTATAGCTAAATTGAATCTTGTGATTGATTCAAAACCTTCCACATTTGAAGTGTGGGAAGATGCCTTGATAGAAGAATATTAAATCAATTCTGAAGAATGATGTATGGGCAGTGTTTTCAAAGACTTCGTGACAAATCAGTGGTAACCTCCAATGGCCTTATAAGATAAAGCCTACAACAGATGATTGTATTGAGGTTAAATTTGTGACTCGTGATTTCTCTCAGAAAGAAGGGATTATCTATGAAAATATCCTTACTTCCATCAGGATCTTTTGTCGTAGTCTTTGATTTGGAAATTCCATCTAATAGATGTTAAGTTTTTTTTCTTAACAGTGAAGTTAAGCAAGAAGCTATCCATGAGAAAGAATCCCATAGATTATAACAAGCTCCGAGAGCTTGGTATGAAAGTATCGACAGTCTCTCTACAGAGTCTAGGCTTCACCATGAGTATTGTAGATACCAATCTTTATATAAAGATTATACAAATTCATCCTGCTATCTTAGGATGATCTGTTCCTTATAGGAAATGAAATCTTTGATAGCTCAGATTAAGAGGGAGCTCTTCAGCAGAAGTTGAAGACTTGGGTCACAACTTAGAGGTGTGACAGAAACCAGGTGAGATGTTTCTCTCACAAGAGAAAATATGCAGTTGTATCTTTTGGCATGATGAACTGTAAGTCCATGACCACACAAATGATCTCTAACCTAAAGAAACTACAAGATCAGGTTAGTGGTTCAGAACCAGAAGACCCCATTGTATATCGACAGATCATTGGGTCATGGGTCTTTGATGTATCTCATACATACGAGACTAAAGATCTGTTATGCAGTAAATTCTCTCAGCCAGTTCATCTGTGAACCGAAGCATATACATATGGTTGTTGTGAAGCATATTCTGAGATATGTTCAGGGAACTATAGCTTATGGTATCAGATACACTTCCAGTGGAGGTGAAATGCTCCATGGATTTACAGATTCAGATTGGATGGGCAGTACAGTGGATCAGATGAGCACTTATGGATATTGCTTCAGTTTGGGTTCAATAATGATTTCCTGGTCCAGCAGGAAACATGGCTCCATAGCCCAAAGCACTGCAGAAGCATAATACATTGCTGCAAGTGCTACTAGCAGAGAAGCAGTGTGGCTTAGGAAGCTACTTTCAGACTTGTTCAGTTCAGAGCTTGAACCTACAGTCATTCACTGTGACAATTATAGCTATATAAAGCTCACCCAAAATCCAGTGTTTCACGATAGGTCGAAACACATTGAGATGAGATATCACTATGTCCAGGACATGGTACAAAAGAACATTCTCAGCATTCAGTATGTTTCGATAGCAGAACATACGTCATATATTTTCACCAAGCCACTGTCCCTGACAAAGTTTGTATACTTTCGTGACAAGCTTGGTGTAGCTGAGAATGCCTCTCCTGCTGAGAGAGAGTGTTGAATTTAAAGCAAATGCAAAATCCATTCTCTGGGAGGATGACAAAGATCCTATCTGAGATCTAGGCACCCCAGTGCACTCCTGGGGATTTGGTCTGGGACCAAACAGTCAGAGACATGGCAAAAGACCCTTGTAAGGGCCCCCAGTAGATGACTAGGGTTCTTGGTCTAGGACCAAGCAACAAAAGACCCTTGTAAGGCCCCCCAGTAGATGAATGGGGTTCTTAGTCTGGGACCAAGCAGTGAATACCTTTGTGAGGGCCCCTAGTAGATGACTGGGGTTCTTGGTCTAGGATCAAGCAGTGAAGACCCTTGTGAGGACCCCCAGTAGATGACTGGGGTTCTTGGTTTGGGACCAAGCAGTGAAGACCCTTATGAGGGCCCCCAGTAGATGATTGGGGTTCTTGGTCTGGGACCAAGCAGTGAAGACCCTTGTGAGGGCCCCCAATAGATGACTGGGGTTCTTGGTCGGGGACCAAGCAGTTAAAGTCCCTAGATATGTCTAGAGACCCTGAATATGTTCCAAGGTACCCATGTCTGGGGCATGGGTTGATCCTTGGTCTTGTACCTTGGTGGATAAGACACCAGAAATTGTTTTGGGGCAACCCGGTCCTTGATCAGGCAGTTGTTGGTGTATGACCCTCTTTGAAGGCGGGCATGACCACATGAGGGATGTATCTCATATGTAGTGATGATAAAGTTAAAAGGGTCATCTTGAGAATTATATGGACATGTGTAAACCTCTCCTAAACACTCCACCTTTGGTTTCCGGGCTTGAGTTTGTTTGGGGGTTATGTTTTGTTAATATAAGAAATGTTTTAAATTGTAAATATATTTAATTAATATTTATATTAATTAAATATATTAATTTTAATCATTATTTCTTTTATCCAGCCCTCACCCAAAAGTATAAATTAAGACCCTCCCCCTTCATTTTTACACTCACTTATGCTCTTCTCCTTCTCCTTATAGAAGTGGAATATTGCTCCCTTGTGATTTGCGGCCTCCTTGGATCAGATCTGCGACCTCCTTGCATCAGTGTTGCAGCCTCCCTGTGACAGCGTGTGGCCTCCTTGAGACAGTCTCCTTCTGTTAGCAACCCAGCCTCTCTTCTGATTGTTGTGTGAGTGTTGAGGGTGATTTCTACCCTTTCTGAAAGTGTTGATCTTGTTGTCCTCTTTGACTATTACCAACCGACCCTCCTCCTTCTACCAGTGATATGATTGCAACCCGTCGTCCCCTCTTTTAGGACAGATCTATGATCTTGAAGGACATGACACCTTAGAAGGGAGACTAATCTGGCATCCGTCCCTCTCTTTTCTGGTAGAATTTTTGTGTCAGGGATTGGGGTTGTGGGTGTGAGGGTTTCAGGGTGATTTAACAATCCATTGCTTCTCTTGGCAAGAGATCTGACCCTTGAGGGAGATCCATGATTCTGAACTTTTCTGAGCATATTCTCAGTGGCTCTTCATCTCTTCTGTGAGGCATGAACTCCTTCATGGATCAGAGGTAAGACTTTACAGGTAAGCTACTTTATGATTCAGATCATTTTGTTTTTGTTTAGATATGTTATTGATTAATTAGATCTATCTACCATTGCTTAGATCTGACTCAGAACTGTTTGTTTAGATCTTCCTTATCTTTGATCATTCTGAAAAGTGTTATTGACTAGATCAAAGAACTATTGTTAGATATGATTTTGTTTTTCAGAAATCCTTGATATCTAACTATTTTGAAAATAGTTTAGTTTGTATCAAATCACAGTTCATGTTCAAAATCAAAACTACAGTTTAGATCTGATTGTTGGGCACACTTAGAATTTGTTTAAAGGTCCAGATCTAATTGATTCACTTTCTGTTTTTCTGTTTCAACTATCTAGCTCACTACAGTTCGGATCTCCTATTGCATTGGTTTTCTGTTCTAAGTTTTGATTTGTGTCTGTTCTATATAACTGAAAATTCAAAAGACTGTAATTTACTGCTTTACTTCCCTAATTCTAACACTCAATTCCAAACTTCGTTTGAGCTTTTATCCTCTGGTGAAAGTCTTGAATACCACTTATAAGCCTCAGACCACAGAAACTCACGGTCTTCACGTTCAAGGGTGTTGATTGTGTCTCCACAAGATGGATATTTTCTCTTACTCAACATGCTTTCTTAGATAAATTTAGTGAATAGGTGGCAATCCTATTAAGGTAATCCCTTTTATCGAGGATAGAAGTGTTACTAAATTCACCATGGATTTGCTGTAATATCATATGCCGAGACGTTCAATTTATTAATGTTAATCACTATTTGGATTTGAATTTATAAAAGAGATTTTATGAAAATCACGTCAAATTAATAACGATATCAATTCAAATGTGAGACAATTGAAGTGATAGTGGAACTTTAAATGCTCTTGAAAGTAGTTCTTATGTGTCGAGTTTCATGGAAATTGACTAAGTATGAAATGTGCATGATTAGTGATGCAAAGGTCAAAAAGGAGAATGCGGAAATGTAGGTTGCGGGAGGTCAAGGGATGAAGTGACAGAAGGTTTCCTGCATCCACATTTGTAAAATTGACTAAGTGTTAATGCAAGTTCTTTTTGGATGTTGCGAAATGTGGGTTCGTTTTGAATAATGCGAAAATGTAGGTTGCAGGGTGTTCAACAATGGTTTTTGCTTATGCAATCAAGAAATCAACTAAGTATAGAGGGCGCATAGAGAGAGTGATGTGGGATCTTGCGAAAGGAAGGAATGAAAAATCGACTAAGTATAAAGACTTGTGGGCTTGCGGGCTTGTGGAGATAAAGGAAAAACCTTCTCACAACCCACATTTGCGAAAAATGGCGAAGTATGAAATATCTAGAAAAAAGCATCAAGTACTACCAAAGCACTAGAACATTGATCAAGGAAACTTGATCAATAGTGAGATAGAAAGGTAAGAAAAAGAGCACAAAAAACCATTGGCAAGGCATGAAAAAGAACAATGGAAGGCACAAAAGAAACTTCAAAAGGAACAAGGGAGGAGGGAAGAGCTTGATAGGACTATAAACAAGCTCAAATAGAAGAGGTTATTGACCAATTCAATCAATCAAATTGCAAAAAATACATGATTTTTCAAAGACCTTATAAACATTCAGATCCTCCACTATCTTCTAGTTGCTTCACTGCAACCCTCTCTTCCTAGCAATTCAAGGGCCAATCTGATATATTCTAATCCAATTCCTCCAGGGGTATTGAGCACAAGACATATCTATAGTTTCCCTATTCCTCCTTGACCGTGGGCAGTGAAATGGCATCAAACATATGCATGAAACTAAACCTATTTGGATCAAGAAAATGCAGGAAACTCAACATACTTAGGTGATGAATATACTCATCCTTCTCAAACATGAAGATGTTTTTTGTTTAGCCTAACTGCATGCAATGTGGATTTTGTTACAAAGACATTCTTTTGGTCTTAGTTTCCTCTTCAATTTGAGGCATTTTATTCAAATAATGTTAATACAAATGAAAGTCTTCTATTTTCCAATACTAACTGCAACAACTAATACTAATTTAATAATCTAGAATTTTAGTATCTATTACTAATTTAATTATCTAGAATTGTAGTATCTGTTATAGCGCAAGTTGTAGATTGGGAAAATCCCGACCCAACCACGAAACAAGTGCTACAACTTTTTGGAATCCTACACCCAATGTCACCTTGATGTAGGTCCCGCACTTGAGGGGTGACTAAGGTCACTCCTAGGAGGCGATCTGGGAGACCCTAGGGGGAAAGGAAAGGATAAAGGCCCCTGGAAGGTCAAGTGATGGAAGAAATGATTGGTTGGAAATGATGAGTGAAGAGAGGTAAATGGATACCAAGTGAAAAGATAGTTGTCGGTGCCCCTGTACCTGCTCGAAACACAAGAAAAGACACCTTGCAATGCTATGTGTTAGTATGGATCATCACGTTAATCTTGTTGTCCCAAATTTGCAGCAATGCATGGCAATTTATATCAGCAAATGAAGTATCCAAATCAACATATAAGGCACAAGATCAATTGGCAATATCATCAATGAATTTAGTAATCGATTATGACTTGAGCATAACACTTTAAGACTGAATAAAACAAGCTGTTATAAAATGATTTTCTGCAGTAAATTATCAACCTTATGTCTGTAGAATTCAATGACATGCAACAACTAAATCAACCATAGAAAAAACCTCAAAACTAGCTTAAATAGGGCACCCTAGTTAGTGGAATTAGTGGTTAAAAAATGGAGGAAAGTTAGGGGCTAGTTAGTGAGATATTAGCACCTAGGGTTAGTGATTTTCTGCAGCCTAATGGTTGTAGAAAACAAGTTAGTACAACAATGAGAAATTATGGAAGAAAAGGGATGCCCTAAGGGACAAAACCCCCAAGGCATCAAGGTCACTATCCAAAAGAGAAAGCTTGTAAAGGTTGAAATTTCATGTTTGTCGAGGCAAAAGTTTTGTATCTCCAATGCAAATTAAAATGTGATTAGTGCCTTACTATTGGGTTTATGGGGTCAATGAAAAAAGATGGCTTATCTAATCACTTGGGGGTGTACGCCCTTGTACTTCCCAAGTGTAGCTAAGCCAATCTAGGAAATGCCAAGAGGATATACGCCCTTACACTTCTCTTGGCACAACCTTGAAAAATATATTTGACCCTGAGAAGCAAAACTTGGATTTGAAATTCTTGATCCACAAAGCCCTAAGGGTGTAAGCCCTTTTACTTCCTAGGGTTTGCAAAAGAAACCAAGCTGACCTTGGAGGGTGTACACTCTTGTATTTCTCCAAGGAAACTTGTAAAAAATGACCTTTCTTAAGCAAGAGAACAAACCTTGGGTAGGGTGTATGCCCTTATACTCTTCCAAGGGTTTTAACCAACAATAATTATGGAAGAAAGCAAGACAAAAGACAATAAATGCGGATTTTCCCTTACCAATTCCACAAAAAAGCTAGATCAAACCCTAATCTTCCCAGTTAAGTCCATCCACATGCATAAGAAAGAGTCTACAAGCATAGCACATCACTTTCCAGCACCAATAACAAAGATAAACCATAACACTTCCACAAGACATAAAAAAAGGCCAAGAGGGCTGAAAATTTCAGACCAAGTCCTTCTCCACAAGGGAGAGCTATGTTTAAAATGAGATCTTATGATCTCTATTTATACAAAATTTAGCTAACATAGCTTGTCCACAAAATAAGGAGTAAAACACAAGATTAGGGGTCAACAACCCTAATCTTTCCCCCTTGACAAAGTAATATTAAAAAATTCTCTTAAAATTTCATCTTTTGCACAAATTAAACCCTAACTTAGGAGGACATCACCCCTTTAGGGGATGTTTTGTCACTTTGAGGAAGTAATTGGTGTTGGATAAGCATGGATGGGCCTCCAGAGGCCATGTGTCAAGCATCTAACTGATCTCATCATGGTGAAGACCCTCTTCTCCTCAAAACATCCAAGTGTAAATGAGTGGCACCTCACCACCAAGCCCTAACCCGCCTAGGCAACGTCATGTCTCTAGAAGTGATGTTTTGCCTCTCCTATGAAAAACATTTGGCATGTGGGGGCTAGGCTATGTTGTCCAAGTCATCTTTTAGGCCTTCCAAGTTTTAAATCTCTCATCCTGCATGTGGGCCCCTGACATCCAACCCATGGGCTTGTAGCCCCATGGAAGCCCAAGCTCGACATGTTCTCCCAAATCTGTTTACCAACAAGGTTCTGCAAAGACAAATGAACACGCCCTCCAAGGATCTCAAGTCATAACATCATGATAAGTTAATCCAATCAATAAATAAGCCATCCAAGCATGTGCATCAAAGATCACCATATCAAACAATTAATAGCTCAAAGACACTATGGGACTTGTCAAGCTTAAGTATGGGAGGGTTGACGAGGTGTCCTATTGGGTAGATCTTTCCCTAGGTCAAGGAGAGCTTCCAAGAGGTCCCTCTCTAAGCCATGTAAAGTGTATGAGGTGGATGGGGTCAAGACTCAATGGGCATAGGGCTCATGACATACTAGGGGTCATAGTGTCTCATTCATGGGTGCCTTTGTAGAGGGTGTGTGGTACCTTCATCCACAATGCACTTTTTCCAAGCCCATCATTTGTCTTTTATCTTTCTTTCTTTATATTTTCTTTCATAATAACATAAGAAGAGATTGAAGGTCACTGCCCTAGCGTGGTGACCAGGTGGTGGAAATGCCACCCACAAATACCTAATGGAAATGAGAAGGTTGGCTCGTGATGAGACCCCCTTTCTCTCAACCATGCAACTAAGAGTCACTGCCCTGGTTTGGTGACTAGATGATGACAATGCCATACCACTAGATATCCATGGATGTGATAGGTCGGCTTGTGAGGAGACCTCCTATCCTTCATCTAACCTTTTAAGAATTTCTTTATTATATTGTGGGTCCCCTTTATTCAAAGATAAGTGTTTTATTGCTTTCTTGGGTGATCCCTGGGTGAAGCATATGGAAGGTTTATATAAGGATTTTATCTTTTACCCAACACCAACTCCTATGGGCCTTTAGCCCCTTCTTCCCATAGAATGAGGGACAACCCCTTCTTGGGTTAATACACCCTAAAATCCTAAGAGATAAGGAAATGGAAGGGAATAATGATGGAGAATGGTAAGTATGGCCGAGAACGGTACAATGGCTCATTAAGGGATTTCCTAGTAGCAAACCCATTCTCAAAGAAGACCACTTACTAGGGCACAATGTCAACAACCAAGGTGAAGCAGGGAAAAATGAATAATGTCCAAGCACATATCATGAAATCTAGAGAAATCTAAGAGACAACATAATCAATTGGCTTAGGTAATGAAATGATGCTCACCATAATATTGACTTGTACCTCATGGAGCAAGGACCACTGCCTTTCGGAAGCCAACTGGTGTGGTGGATGCCATCTGTAAACCTGTGACCATCTGTGGTGGTGAGTGGGTTTTCCATCTGTGCAAAGGGTACTGCTGGCCATGTAGTCTCTCGACACTCCATATTTGCAACCTGAGGGCCTCGAGACATCATCTCCTTAGTTATCCACAAAATGGGGATAACATCTGGCTCCTACTTGGGGACATGTGATCACCATAGAGTGAATGAGAACCACAATGTCTCCTGGTAGATCTGTGCTTGCAATTAAACATCAAATTGTCAAGTGCAGGATGGCCTACTCATCTTTGTTCTCATATGATGATAATTAAAACCCACTAAATTAGAAAAATGAAATTTTGACATTTTTTTTTTAATTTCTAAACTAAGCATGAAATCAATATGCAAGTAGAGCAAAATGAAGATGAGATGCATATAAACTAACATGAGAAATCAAGATGCAAATGTAAGGAAAACAAGATGACTTACCTACTTACCTGGGGCCTTGGGGCCGTAAAGATCACATGTTGGATGATGTCAGGTGAGGTCATACAATCAGTGCAACCATTCGATCATCTCATCAAAGTATCTCCCCCTGTGCTTAATCATGTGAAACAACAAAGATAAGTCTAGCACATAGTAATCATGAGGATACACAGATATATAATCAATCACGAAATAAAACTCATGGAGATGGGTGGGAAGGAGGAAATCTTGCTGAAAAGAAAAACCACAATCTCAGTCATCTTGGCACTCTCACTTGCAAGCATAGCCACAAGCTTGATCTATCCATCTATGGAGTGGACTAGATGATGGCTCATATTCATCCTCACTTAGAAGATCACTGCTCCCTGAAGGCTGAGAAAGGACAAGAGATCCAAATAAAACCCTATGATTTCACAAACAAGAGGAAACGGGGTAAGGCACAACCTTAGAGGAAAAATCCATCGGACTCATAAAACGCCTCTTATTTGTCTGCAAATCCCTACCCAAAGTCTCAACATGAAAGTACTTTCCTTTGGTAGTATGGACCTTGGATTGCTTTGGGTAGGCCACGACCTAGTGTCTATCAAAATTTGAGTATGGTGGTTGAAAATCATCTCGAAAACACTGCGTCAAGTCGTCTTCGAATGGATGGAACAAATCTATGTCACGATCACTATTCTAAACATCTGAGTCATATATACATGGAGGCCAATCCTTTGTTTGAGGGATGCCCTCAACGTCATAAATGGTATCTTTGCCAAAGGTGAAAAGGCTCATGTCCCATCCACGTTTTCCAATCTATATGGAAGTGTCAATATGTTGATTTACTGCATCTAAGGCCCCTTCACTTCCAGGATCATGGAACATGCTGTCATCAAGATCCTCGAAAGGGTCATAAATCATAGTGTTCTCCTCTTGATCTTCAACGTCATAAGCTTCATCAAGGTCTTCTTGGAAGCTTTCTTCATAGGAACGTTCTTCAAGCACTTCTTCCTCTGCGAGGGATTGGTTTTTGGAAGATTCAAGGAATAACTCTTTTACATGGTTCATCAGTTCTTCAACGGATTTATTAGTAGCTTTTTCCCTTTCCAGCTGCAAAATTTCCTTCCATGAGGGATGGCAGGGTCTTGGTTGATTCCAAGGTGCCATAGTCCCATTGACTAAAAGAACACCTTAAAGGAGTTTCTAGGGGAGAGCAAGGCTTATCAAAGGATGAAAGGGGATAGCAGGGGAAAAGGTGAGTAAGGGAAAGGTGGGTTCGAGAAAGATGGAGTCTCCATACAAACTTTAAATAAGGCTTGTCAAATGAAAATGGTAGGTTCTTGGAGTGGAGTCCCCAGACAAGTTCGGGATGAAGGCTTTGGGAAAGAGACTTGTCAAAAGTGTCGTTTAGGGAATGAAGAGGATTCAAAATCCTCCTCGACAACGATGCCAAAATGTTATAGCGCAAGTTGTAGGTTGGGCAAAGCCCAATCCAACCACGTGACAAGTGATAAAACTTTGGGAATCCTACACCCAATGTCACCTCGATGTAGGTCCTGCACTTGGGGGGTGACTAAGGTCACTCATGGGAGGCGATCTGGGAGACCCTAGGGGGAAAGGAAATGATGAAGGGAAGTGTAAGGAGAAGTCCCCTAGAAGGTCAAGTAATGGAATAAATGATTGGTTGGAAATGATGAGTGAAGAGAGGTAAATGGATACCAAGTGAAAAGATAGTTGTCAGTGCACCTGTACCTGCCCGAAACACAAGAAAATACATCTTGCAATGCTATGTGTTAGTATGGATCAACAAGTTAAGCTTGTTGTCCCTGATTTGCAGCAATGCATGACAATTTATATCAGAAAATGAAGTATCCAAATCAGCATATAAGGCACAAGATCAATTGCCAATATCATCAATGAATTTAGTAATCAATTATGACTTGAGCATAGCACTTTAAGACTGAATAAAGCAAGCTATTATAAAAAAAAATTCTGCAGTAAATTATCAACCTTATGGCTGTAACATTCAATGACATGCAACAACTAAATCAACCATATAAAAAACCTCAAAACTAGCTTATTAAACAATGCACCCTAGTTAGTGGAATTAGTGGTTAAAAAATGGAGGAAAGTTAGGGGCTAGTTAGTGAGATATTAGCACCTAGGGTTAGTGATTTTCTGCAGCCTAATGGTTGTAGAAAACAAGTTAGTACATCAATGAGAAATTATGGAAGAAAAGGGATGCCCTAAGGGAAAAAACCTCAGAAGGCATCAAGGTCACTATCCAAAAGAGAAAGCTTGTAAAGGTTGAAATTTCACGTTTGTCGAGGCAAAAGTTTTGTATCTCCAATGCAAATTAAAATGTGATTAGTGACTTACTATTGGGTTTATGGGGTCAATGAAAAAATATGGCTTGGCTAAGAACTTGGGGGTGTATGCCATTATACATCCCAAGTGTAGCTAAGTCAATCTAGGAAATGCCAAGAGGATGTACACCCTTGTACTTCTCTTGGCACAACCTTGAAAAATATATTTGACCTTGAGAAGCAAAACTTGGATTTGAAATGCTTGATCCACAAGTCTCTAGGGGTGTAATCCCTTCTACTTCCTGGGGTTTGCAAAAAAAACCAAGATCACCTTGGAGGGTGTATGCTCTTGTAGTTCTCCAAGGCAACTTGTAAAAATTGACCTTTCTTAAGCAAGAGAACAAACCTTAGGGAGGGTGTATTCCCTTATACTCCTCCAAGGGTTTTAACCTACAATAATTATGGAAGAAGGCAAGACAAAAGACAATAAATGCAGATTTTCCCTTACCAATTCCACAAAAAGCTAGATCAAACCCTAATCTTCCAAGTTAAGTCCATCCACATGCATAAGAAAGAGTCTCCAAGCATAACACATCACTTTCCACCACCGATAGAAATGATAAACCATAACACTTCCACAAGAGATAAAAAAAAGGCCAAGAGGGATGAAAATTTCAGACCAAGTCCTTCTCCACAAGGGAGAGCTATGTTTAAAATGACATCTTAAGATCTCTATTTATACAAAATTTAGCTAACATAGCTTGTCCACAAAATAAGGAGTAAAACAAAAGATTAGGGGTCAACAACCCTAATCTTTCTCCCTTAATAAATTAATATTAAACAATTCACTTAAAATTTCATCTTTTTCACAAATTAAACCCTAACTTAGGAGGACGTCACCCCTTTAGGGGACGTTTTGCCACTTTGAGGAAGTCGTTGGTGTTGGAGAAGCATGGATGGGACTCCAAAGGCCATGTGTCAAGCATCTAAGTGATATCATCATGGTGAAGACCCTCTTTTCCTCAAAACGTCCAAGTGCAAATGAGTGGTACCTCACCACCAAGCCCTAACCCCCCTAGGTGATGTCATGTCTCTAGAAGTGACATTTTGTCTCTCCTAGGAAAAACAGTTGGCATGTGGGGGCTAGGCTATGTTGTCCAAGTCATCTTTGAGGCCTTACAAGTTTGATATCTCTCATCCTGCATGCGGGCCCTTGCCATCCGACCTGTGGGCTTGTAGCCCCATGGAAGCCCAAGCTAGGCTTGTTCTCCCAAAACTGTCCACTAGCTAGGTCCTGCAAAGACAAATGAACACGCCCTCCAAGGATCTCAAGTCATAACATCATGATAAGTTAATCCAATCAATAAATAATCCATCCAAGCATGTGCATCAAACATCACCATATCAAACAATTAACAACTCAAAGACACTACGCGACTTGTCAAGCTTAAGTATGGGAGTGTTGATGAGGTGTCCTATTGTGTAGGTCTTTCCCTAGGTCAAGGAGAGCTTCCAAGAGGTCCTTCTCTAAGCCATGTAAAGTGTATAAGGTGGATGGGGTCAAGACACAATGGGCATAGGGATCATGACATACTAGGGGTCATAGTGTCTCAATCATGTGTTCCTTTGTAGAGGGTGTGTGGTACCTTTGTCTGCAATGCATTTTTTCCAATCCAATCATTTTCCTTTTATCTTTCTTTCTTTATATTTTCTTTCATAATAACATAATGAGAGATTGAAAGTCATTTCATTGGTGTGGTGACCAGGTGGTGGCAATGTCACCCACAAATACCTAATGTAAATGGGAAGGCTGGCTCATGATGAGACCCGCTTTCTCTCATCCATGCAACTAAGAGTTATTGCCTTGGTTTGGTGACCAGATGATGACAATGTGATACCACTAGATATCCATGGACGTGATGGGTCAGCTCGTGATGAGACCTCCTATCCTTCAACTAATCTTTTAAGCATTTCTTTATTATATTGTGGGTCCCCTTTATTCAAAGATAAGCATTTTATTTCTTTCTTGGGTGATCCCTGGGTGAAGCATCTGGAAGGTTTATATAAGGATCTTATCTTTTACCCAACACCAACCCCTCTGGACCTTTATCCCCTTCTTCCCATAGAATGAGGGACAACCCTTCTTGGGTCAATACACCCTAAAATCCCAAGAGATAAGGAAATGGAGGGGAATAATGATGAAAAGTGGTAAGTATGGTCGAGAATGGTACAATGGCTTATTAAGGGATTTCCCAGTAGAAAAATCATTCCCAAAGAAGACCACTTACTAGGGAACAATGTCAACCACCAAGGTGAAGCAGGGCAAAAGGCATAATGTCCAAGCACGTATCATGAAATCTAGAGAAATCTAAGAGACAACATAATCAAATGGCTTAGGTATTGAAATGATGCTCACCATAATACTAACTTGTACCTCATGGAACAAGGCCCACTACCTTCAGGAAGCCAACTGGTGTGATGGATGCCATCTATAAACCTGTGACCATCTGTGGTGGTGAGTGGGTTTTCCATCTGTGCAAAGGGTACTGCTGGTCATGTAGTCTCTCGACACTCCATATCTCCAACCTGAGGGCCTGGAGACATAATCTCCTTAGTTATCCACAAAATGGGGATAACAATATCTATTACTAATTTAATTACATAGATAAACTAGGCCCATGCATCAACACTTATTTAGTTTAAAAATGATAATAGTTCAACTAACTCTTAACTAATTTATAAACCAATTCTTAACTAGTTTATAAACTAACTCTTAACTCTTTAGTTTATAATGTCATTGTGAGTTCAATATGTATACTTAGGACAAGAAAAAACTATAAAGTATTCCTCCTATGAAAAGTCTTAGCTAGTTATGTTAACTCTTAAGTAACTCTTATTCATCGTAATATAATTGTATTAACTCTTATTAACATTCCTCTTAATTAAGTCTTATTCATAATAATATAATATTTGCCTCTACTAGCTCTTATTCATAGTAATATAATTCTCCACCCAATAACAAATGCAAATATGACTCAAACCAAATAATTATATTACTCAAACCAAACACAAATAACTATATTTTTTTTAAACCATAATTGGGAGATATTATATATTAAGTAATAACAAATGCAAATATGACTCAAACCAAATAATTATATTACTCAAACCAAACACAAATAACTATATTTTTTTTAAACCATAATTGGAAGATATTATATATTAAGTAAAAATCTATAGCGATGCTCGCAACATAAATACATCAAAATGTTGGCTTCATAACAGAAATCCACAGTCCAAAATAGAGCATAGAGCCAACATAAAGTTGTGCAATATAAGCAATTTCAAATACAATATTTTCAAAAAGTACCTAAAAGTATAAATCCTACATAATAAGCCTCAAATCCTAATTACTTTGTAAAGCATGCAAACTTAGAAAAATATGTGTCAGCTAGCGGCTTTGTCCACTACTTCTTTGAATTTGTCCACCACTTGTATGTTCAAATCTTCATTTTTCGGGAGCTGGTGCATTGTATTGTCTTCCAAGAGTTTCCCATAGTTTAAATTCACTGATTGAACTTGGTTGGAAGTTCTAGATTGCTCTCATTTTGTCAAATTTACTACCATGCTTTGAAGTGACGTACAATTTTCTTCCATTGCATTATTTTGGCATTTCTGTTGCACCAATGTCCCCATTAGGTTTCAATCTAGGAGGTTACATTAATATCCTACTCCTGGATTTTCTTCAAAACTGTGTGAATCAAACTTCGATTTCCTTCAATTGTTTCCTCGTGTATCCTCAATTCTTGTTTGATCTCTTGAAGTTTGCGGTAGTCCATTTGGGAAAAATAGGATTTCAAATCACACAACTAGGTATAATAAACAATAAAACTAGAACTGCTAGGTCGAAAAAGAAATTTATAATTTTGCAGCACCCATGAAATAAACAAAGTGGCCAAAATAACAATCGCAGGGATCATTGCTCAGACCAAAGTTGGATAGAAAGAAAATATCCACGTCCTCGGAAAAGAAAACCCTTGAAGATAAATTCCACCCATAAAACAATTTGGTTTCCTGATCGATACTAGAGACTTCGTTGATAACTAACCAGGGGTCTAAATTAAACTAGAAATCCTTCAAAGAATCAGAGTCACCAGAATAATAAGGTATATCTCCCAAAAATGCAATCAATTCCCCTACATAAGAAGCAAGGGCATATTGTTTGAAATTAAAATTAGGTACCAACTGTGAACCTTCCAATTATGGAGAAAACGATGGGGATAAAGGTGTCCACTTACCTAAAAATCCATAAAGGAGGAGTTATACCATTGTGCAAATTCCTAGAACAAAAGGTATTGGCCAGAACCTTGGACCTGAATGCCTAGAACACCACACAGAGAAATCTAGCCACAGTGCCATAGTCCCACAATGTTTGTGCCAAATACTATGCATAGGTTCATAGCCATACGAGAAATTGAATTGAAACATGCGATGAGGAAGGAGAGGTTGCTTCACATTATGTCGTCTGCCATATGATCCACCATCCTTACAATAGGCCATGTGCCCACTTACTTGAGGTCTACATGGTTTATCCTTCATGATCATGGCATAGGTTGATGATAAGCCTTGCCATTAATGACTATATCTCCCTCATTTTTTAAAGTAACTTTATTGACAAAATGATATGCAACGAGATTATTTTCCCATACAACATGCTAAAATTTCACAATGGAGATTGAGATTATAGCTTGCCTAATCCTTTCAGGCACAGATGCCAACCTAGAATCAAGATGATTATTACCCAATAAATAATGCTTAATAACATTCTTGAAATCCCCCATCGTTATCAAACTCTATGTATGAAGATTGTTGATTAGTTTCAAACCCTGTAGGAGTGTGTATGCTTTGGCATGTTTGTTAGTAGATATGCTAAGACTCCATGTAAATGTATATACTATTGTACCTTCAGAGTTTATGATAACCCCTCCCACACCTACCACCCCTTTTTTAAATTTGAAGGACATGGGGGTGGGCTTTGATCCACTTATGTGTGCACAGGTCATGAGACCATTTAATATAATATTTTTGGATGAAACCACACGTTCGACCACTACCTCAAAGTGACCCCATGGCTCTAGGTAAGGCCCTCATGGGAATTGAACCTTTCTCAATCGTGAAAACAAGGAGTAGAGCTCTTAAAAGAGGAAGGAAAAAATAACTATATTACTCAAACCAATAGTTGGAATTGAAAATAGCTCTATGGCCCAAAGACTATAATTACATACCAATTTCCATTACAAATTTCTATTACCAGTTTTAAAACATCACCCAAACCATAACAAAGAAAATATTCCTCAAACCAAATATCTATGTTACTTAAACCAATAGCAATAACAAATATAACCAATAACAAATGAAAATATGATTCAAACCAAATACCTATGTTACTCAAATCAATAGATGGAATTGCAAATAACTCTATGCCCCCAAACTATAATAGCACACTAATTTAATTGACAAAAAATAGAATATACTCAAAATCCCCAATGCCCTAGACTTGAAAACTCCAACTCTCATAAATGGAATTGTTATCACACAAGTTTTTGGTTGGGAAAATCCCAACCCAACCATCAAGTGGTGACAAATTTAGGACACTACACCCAATGTCACCTTGATGTAGGTCCCGCACTTGAGGGTAGCTAAGGTCACTCCTAGGAGGTGATCCCAGAGACCCTAGGGGAAACAGTAAGAGAAAGGGAAGGAAGATGGAAATTCCCCTAGAGGTCAGAAAACTAAGTGGAAGAGGAGGGGAAGGAAGATGACTTATAGACCAAGGAAAGCTGCCCCAAAAGTATAGTGCTTTGCCAGATGATTATACCTGCCCGAGACACAAGGGAAAACCACTTGTAAAGAAATTTGTTAGATGGATCAACAGGTTAATCTTGTTGTCCCTATTATGCAATAGTTATATCAGCAAAAAAAGATATCTAAATCAACATATAAAAGCACTAGGGTAACTAACAATATCATCAATGAAATTAACAATCAATTATGAACTAGGTATAACACTTTGGGGCTGAACAAAGAAAGTTGTTATAAAATATATTTCTGTAGTAATATATCAGCCTTATGGCTGTAGCATTTGATGATGTACACCAACACATTTAACCATTAACAAGTGCCCAAAAATATCCCAAAAGATGTGCCTATTTTAGTGTGTTAGACTAGCAAAGTTAGGGGGAGAATCTATGGTTAGTTTAGGAGTTAGGAGTAAGTTATCAGATAGGGTTATGCAGCCCTAATGGATGTAGGTTAGTATTAATAACAACCAGTAAAGTAGTAGGAGAAGGGGTATGCCCTAAGGGAGGAAGAATCCCCAAGGCATCAAGATCACTATCCCAAGGAGACAACTTTAAAACTTGAAAATTTCATGTTTATCAAGGCAACAATTTTTTTCTCCAATGCAATAAGTAAATGACTAGTGCCTTTAAGAAAATGGTTAATGGAGTTAAGAAAAGAGCTAGAGGTACTACCTCCTTGGGGGTGTAAACCCTCTTACTCCCCAAGGAAAGTATCTCTAGCTAGGGTTTGAGCTAAGATGATGTATGCCCTTATACTTCTCTTAGCAAACCCTTGTTAAACCAATAGAATGTAAGCATAAAATGATGGAGACTATGGTGGGGGTGTATTCCCTTATACTTCCCACCATGCTCTAGAAAAATAACCTTGACTTGAACAATAATGATAATACAATGTAAAAAACTTACCAATTCAAAGAAAAAGCTAAGACAAACCAACATAAAAGCTACAAAAATCCTTGCAAGGCTAGTACATCACTTCCATCAACCAAATATCCACGACTTAGCCACAAACCAAAGCACAAGAGGCAAAATACTTCAAGTGTAATGAAAATTTCAATCCAAGTCTTAGGGACCTAACCTCCCTAACCCCTCACGTAGGTAGAGTAATATAATTCCATGTAATAAAGGTCAATATTAATAAGACCTAGCAATAAGGAAGAATAAGTCAAATGTAAGAATACCTAATAGAAGCTTTCGCTTCTAGAAGGATCTTCGTCTAGATTGTTCTTTTGGATAGATAGAGTATAAATAAAAGTAGAGGGTATGATAAATCTTGTCTTGGATATTATTGTAATAGAGCTTTGCTCTGCTAGAGGTTTCCCCCTCAAAGAAGCAAGTGAACATTGCTATCAGTAATCAAAGTGCTCTTTTTGGTGTTATTCTGGTATTATTCGGGTATTGTTTTGATTATATCATTGCTTCTTTTCCTTTTCTAGCTAAACTATTTATGTTCTGCATACTATTTTATATTTGGAATACTACAAGTGGTATCATAGCACCTTCCTTGGCAACAAATTGTGGGTTAATTTTTTTT
Organism: Picea engelmannii; assembly: GCA_009831015.1. Classification (NCBI taxonomy): domain Eukaryota; kingdom Viridiplantae; phylum Streptophyta; class Pinopsida; order Pinales; family Pinaceae; genus Picea; species Picea engelmannii. Next base: position 986,833 of record ML784922.1, read on the forward strand.
TCCAGGGTAGAGACGTATTCCGACATCTTAAATCTACAGAGATCCATCGTTATGCACATAAACCCGCGATCGAGGAGTCATACATGCAGGAAATACAAGTGGTACCTAAGCGCACATCTGTTGGCCACCCTTGTAACCCATGTTGGTACCCCTTCGAGTGGTAGCACACCAGACAACACCTGTATACAGATCGACCTAGATCTCCTGAATCCCTCCATAGATAAACCGATCGACCATCTGACTGCTATAGTGCCACCGAGAACAACACTCGGGGATATACTCTCTAGTTCTTGGGTAGTTGGGTAGTACAGCTAAGGGCACGGTCTAACCTCCTTAGTTGGTGCCCTGAGATATTGGGTCGAGTATTACTGTTCGACCTCGCACGTATATCAAAGAGCCATAGCACAGGGAAAACCCTTGTCTGTAGAAACCCTGAATATCCTACCCCTAAGGACGAAAACAAAAAATAGAACATACAAGATCTATTTCCGCGTAACTGTGCCTTCTGCATTCTGGTTGTGAAATTACTACACATTTCTTCCTCTTAAGCATTTGGACATTTCATCGCTACAATATTATTTAGGCCGGAGTATAACTCTGCAGGAGTAAAAAAGAGTATAGTGGTCTTGTCGACAAACTTATTTGGGACCTATCCCACTGGGTTCCTCTCTTCACCTCGATTCTAGTGATACCTATCATTTTTAACACAATTTTTTTTTGTGGACCCGACCCGTCTCTGACACCCTTATTTGGCTTATATCCCTTTGGATCCCCCTTTTCGCCCTGATCACAGTGGTACCTATCATTTGACACCCTTTTTCTCCGTGGTCCCACCCACCCCTCCAGACCCCTTTTGTTTCCCCTATACCATTTGCCTGCTCCTTTGTCCAAATGAATACCACACGAGCCGAAGAACTCAATGCCTTGATTGCTGACAACCACCATAACAAGGATGACATCAAGCATCTCAGTGCCAACATTAGCTCCATCAATTCAACTATTGAGATCCTCAAGGAACAATGTTCCCATATCAAAGACCTCAAAGAACACTTCTTGGGCCATTCCCATAACCCTTCCTCTTCTGAACAACCGTCTTATGAGGATGACCATGATTCTTTCCATTACCAAGGCCCTCATACTACCCACTTTTCTCGAGACCTCCACCCTCCTAGAATTGAGTTGAACAAATTTGATGGATTAGAGCCTACAGGTTGGGTCACCCAAATGGAACATTATTTCTCTTTACATGGAATTATTGATGATTTAGCCAAGCTTTGTTATGGTGTCCTACATCTGGATCCGGAACGATGGAAATGGTGGCAATTGCGAAAAAAGGCACGCCAAAGGTATCTTGCTTGGACACAGTTTGTGGTCAAAATTTATGACTTCTTTGACTCTAACACCCACCATTTAGGCCGTTTGACCAAGTTAAAGAAGTCTGGGACAGTGGAAGGATTTTTTTCCGCATTTGAGCACTTGGCTTTCAGAATGGAGAGCATGTCAGATGCTTTTTTTAGGGAATGCTTTATCAGTGGCCTCAAAGATGAAATGTGTGCCCATGTTCTCATGGCATGCCCCTAGACTTGGTTGGAAGCTACTCAACGAGCCAAGGAAGCCCAAGAGATTATGTCCTCCCAAACCCGCAAACCCTCCTTTCCTCCTCGCCCTAAACCCACCAATTTTTCCCCTCTTGCAACTCCCCTCAAGATCCAGAAATTAACCAGGGATGAAATGGCTGAACGTCAACACAAGGGTCTTTGTTATGATTGTGATGACAAATATTTTCCTGGGCACAAGTGTAAGGAACACAAACTTTTTATGGTTGTGATTGAGGATCTTTCTAAAGAATATGTTCTTGTTTCGCCTCTGGGGGAACTACCACCGCCTTCTGACCTCACCCCACCCTCTGACCCACAAGACGTTGACCCAATGATTTCACTTAATGCCCTCACTGGCTTCTCTACTCCCCAGACTCTCAAATTAATTGGTTACATAAAAAATAGGAAAGTCATCATCCTTGTGGACAGTGGTAGTACCCATAAATTTATTCATCGCCGCATTGCCCAAGAAGTCAATTGTTACATCTGTGTCGTCAATAATTTTCAAATCATGATTGCCAATGGTTGTTCCATGAAATGTGGGGGACAATGTGAAAATGTGTGACTCCAAATTGGTCAGTATCACCTGAAATCCCATATGTTTGCTATATACATGGGTGCTTGTGACATTGTTCTTGGTGTCAAATGGTTACGCACTCTAGGCCCCATTCTCATGGATTTTAAGGACTTAACCATGCAATTCCAACAAGAGGGACAACAATATAAGTTCCAAGGCATCACCACAGGCTCCACTGAGATCATCAGTTCCCATCGCATGGAAAATCTCCTCAAAAAAGGTCATTCGGGAATTATAGCCCAACTCCACTCCATTCATGTTGTTGAGACACCTTTTGTGCATATCGACCTCCAATCTATTCTCTCCCGCCACCATGTTGTTTTTACCACCCCCCAAGACCTTCCCCCTTTCCTTGGATTCCATGATCATTCCATCCCTCTCATCCCAGGTAGTCTTCCTCCCAATGTTCAGCCTTATCGTCATCCCTTTGCCCATAAGAATGAAATTGAGAAAATTGTTCATGAATTACTAGAAGCCGGTGTTATTCGTCCCAGTACTAGCTCTTATTCTTCCCCTATGGTAATGGTACTCAAGAAATAAGGTACTTGGCACATGTGTCGTGATTTCCATGCCCTCAACAAACTCACAATCAAAGACAAATTCCCCATTCCTGTCATTGATGAACTCTTGGATGAATTGAGTGGTGCTCAGTACTTCACCAAATTGGATCTATGTTCTAGATACCACTAGATCCGTATGAAAGAAGAAGACATTCCCAAGACTGCATTTCACACTCATGAGGGTCATTATGAATTCTTGGTAATGCCCTTTGGATTGTGTAATGCTCCTTCCACTTTCCAAAGTCTTATGAATCATGTCTTTCGTCCTTTTCTCCGTCATTTTGTCTTAGTTTTCTTTGATGATATTCTCATCTATAGTAAAACTTGGCCATCCCATCTCTCCCATGTGAATCAAGTTCTCCATCTACTCTGTAAAACATCAACTTTTCCTTAAACAATCTAAATGTGCCTTTGGTGCCTCAGAAGTAGAATACCTGGTTCTTATTGTCGGCAAGGATGGTGTCCGCGTGGATCCTAAGAAAATTGAATCTATGCAAGATTGGCCTCGCCCTAAAACTCTTAAGAGCTTGCATGGTTTTTTGGGTTTAACAGGCTATTATAGGAAGTTTGATTGAAATTATGGAAAGATTGCAGCGCCTCTCACTTCCCTCCTTAAAAATAATTCTTTCACTTGGACTTCAGCTACGGATCATGCCTTCCAAGACTTAAAATATGCTATGTGCTCAACCCCTATCCTAGCTCTCCCATTCTTCACAAAGACATTTGTATTGGAATATGATGCTTCCGGGAAAGGAATTAGAGCCGTCCTCATGCAAGATGGCAGGCCCTTGGCCTTCACTAGAAAACAACTTTCAGAGCGACATTTAGGCCAATCCATTTATGGAAATGAAATGTTAGTTATTCTGCATGTTTTGTATCTATGGCATCCTTATTTATTGGGTTAATGATTCCAAATCAAAACTGATCATTAGAGTCTCAAGTATTTCCCGGAACAACAAATTTCATCCCCAGTGCAACAAAAATGGGTGACCAAGCTATTTGGCTATGATTATGAGATCATTTACAAGAAGGGAAAGGAAAATGTAGTGGCCGATGCTCTTTCCCGAAAATATGAAGAACACTGGTCCCTTTTCTCCCTCTCCTTCATTGTACCATATTGGCTCCAAGCTGTTCCTCAGGAATGGTTGCAAGACCCCAAAATGTCTAGCCCGCTCCACCAATTGCAACACAATTCTTCAGTTTCTCCAGGGTACTCTTGGCATAATGAAGAGATTCGCTACAAAGACCACTCGTATTTATGCAAGAAATCCCAACTTAAATCCACAGTGCTTTATGAACTTCATGCCTCCCCCATAGCCGGACATTCAGGGTTTACCAAAACCTATGAATGGGTCAAACGTTCTTTTTTCTGGGAGGTTATGAAACAGGACATCCACACCTTTGTGGCTAAATGTGAGCTCTGTCAATGCAACAGGGGAGAAACTTTCAAATCCTCAGGCACACTCCAACCACTTCCGATTCCCCCTGCTATTTGGCGAGATATTTCTATGGATTTCATTGTGGGCTTACCTAAATCGGGCAATAAATAATTCATCATGGTGGTAGTAGATTGTCTCTCCAAAAATGCTCATTTTTGTGCTCTTCAACACCCATTCATAGCCACCATAGTGGCTCAAATATTCATGGATAAGATCTTCAAGCTTCATGGCATGCCTAATTCTATTGTCTCTGACAGAGACCCCACTTTCACTAGCAATTTTTGGCAAGAATTGTTTAAGCTACAGGGCACCCAATTGCATCTCAACATTGCCTATTACCCCTAGAAAAATGGCCAAACTGAAGTTATCAACAAGTGTTTGGAAACATATTTAAGGTGTTTTGCATCTGAGAGGAAAAATCGGTGGGCTCAATGGTTACCCCTAGCTCAATGGTGGTACAACACATCTTACCATACAACTACTCACATGACTCCTTTTGAAGCAGTCTATGGCCAAAATTCCCCATTAGTTCTCTCCTATATGCTAGGGGTCTCGAAGGTTCAGGAGGTTGACAAAAATCTTATAGTCCGCGAGGCTATTCTTCGTGCCCTCAAAGACAATTTGGTCATGGCTCAGAATCACATGAAGCAACAAACAGATCAAGGTCATTCCGAACACCATTTTGTTGAAGGGGACCAAGTATTTCTTTGACTACAACCTTATAAGAAGACTTCACTGATAAAATCTCAACACTGTCAGAAACTTGCGCCCAAAATTTATGGTCCTTATACAGTGCTCAAGCGTGTGGGATCATTGGCCTATCAATTATCTCTACCCAGTCAGTCGAAGATCCATCATGTTTTTCATGTTTCCTACTTAAAGAAGGTGATTGGAATTAAGTGCCAAACTCAAACTAGTCTCCCTGAGTTGGATGAAGAAGGTTCCATATGGTTGCAGCCACAAACAATCTTGGCCCAGAGAGAGCGTTGTCTCTGTTAGCGCACCATCCAGGAAGTGTTATTCCAATGGAAAGATACACCTCCAGAAGATGCCACCTGGGAGCCAACCATCATTCTACAACAATTCCCTCATCTGAAGCCTCGAGGACAAGGTTGTTCTTCAACGGGGAGGGCATGTTAGGGAGCTAACCTCCCTAACCCCTCACGTAGGTAGAATAATATAATTCCATGTAATAAAGGCTAATATTAATAAGGCCTAGCAATAACGAAGAATAAGTCAAATGTAAGAAGACTTAATAGAATCTTCCGCTTATAGAAGGATCTTCCTCTAGATTGTTCTTTTGGATAGATAGAGTATAAATAGAAGTAGAGGGTATGAGAAATATTGTCTTGGATATTATTGTAATAGAGCTCTGCTCTGCTGGAGGTTGCCCCCTCGAAGAGGCAAGTGAACATTGCTATCAATAATCAAAGTGCTCCTTCTGGTGTTATTCTGATTGCCCCCTCGAAGAGGCAAGTGAACATTGCTAGCAATAAGGAAGAATAAGTCAAATGTAAGAAGACCTAATAGAAGCTTCCACTTATAAGAGGATCTTCCTCTGGATTGTTCTTTTGTATAGATAGAGTATAAACATAAGTAGAGGGTATGAGAAATCTTGTCTTGGATATTATTGTAATAGAGCTATGCTCTACTGGAGGTTGCCCCCTCGAAGAGGCAAGTGAACATTGCTATCAATAATCAAAGTGCTCTTTCTAGTGTTATTCTGGTATTGTTTTGATTATATCATTGCTTATTTACCATTTCTAGCCAAAATATTTATGTTTTGCATACTATTTTATATCTGGAATACTACACCAAGAGTCTCTCACAAGAGGGAGAGTTATGTCAAAATGAGATCTTATGATCTCTTATTCATACAAAATGTCACCAAGGTGACTTATCCACATAGGAGTAAACCACAAGACTAGGGGTCAACAACCCTAATCTTTCTCCCTTAACGAGGTAACATTAAACAATTCATTTAAAAATTACTTTTGCACATAAGAAAAACCCTAATTCATATGGATGTCACCCCTTTAGGGGACGTTTTGGCACAAAGAGGAGGTCACTGGTGATGGAGGAGAGTGGAGGGGCTTCCCAAAGCCATATATCAAGCGATAAGACCATTTCCTTCATGATTCCTTTAAAACGTCCATGTACCATTGCATGTCACCTCACCACCATGCCCTAACCCCCCTAGACCGTGACATCATGCTAAAAAAGGAGACGTTTTTCCTCTCCTAGGAAAAATGCTTGGCATGTGGGGGCTAGGCTACATCATCCAAGTTATCTTCAAGGCCTTTCAAGTTTGATCTTTCTCATCTGACATGCGGTCCCTTGGCATCCACCTCTGGGTTTCAAGCCCCATGTAAGCCCAAGCTATGCTTGTTCATACAAAACTATCCACCAACTAAGTCCTGCAAAGAAAAATAAGCACACCCTCCAAGGATCTCAAGTCATAACATCATGATAAGTGAATCCAATCAATAAATGATCCACCTAAGCATGTGCATCAAAGATCACTATATCAAACATTTAATTTCTCAAAGACATTATGCGACTTGTCAATCTTGAATATGGGAGGGTTGATGAGGTGTCCTATTGGGTAGATCTTGCCCTAGGTTAAGGAAAGTTTCCAAGAGATCCCTCTCTAATCCATGTAAAGAGGTTGAGGTGGTTGGGGTCAAGACTCAATGGGCATAGGGGTCATGACATACAAGAGGTCGTAGTGTCTCATTCATGGATGCCTTTGTAGAGGGTGTGTGGTACCTTTGTCCACAATGCACTTTTTTCAAGCCCATTATTTTCCATTCCTTTATTCTTTCATAATTTTGAGGAAAGGTTGAAGGCCACTGCCCTGGTGTGGTGTCCAGATAATGGCAATGTCACCCACAAACACCTAGTGGAAATGAGAAGACTGGCTCGTGATGAGACCCCCTTTCTCTCATCCATGCAACTGAGAGCCATTACCCTGGTTTGGTGACCAGATGATGGTAATGTCATACCACTAGATATTCATGGATGTGATAAGTCAGCTTGTGATGAGACCTCCTATCCTTTAACTAACCTTTTAAGCATTTTAAATCATATTTCATTGTGGGTTCCTCTTTACTCAAAGATAAGTGTTTCATTGCTTTCTTGGGTGATCCCTAGGCGAATCATCTAGAAGGTTCATACATAGGATTTTATCATTTACCCAACATCAATCCCTCTGGGCCTTCAGTGCCTTCTTCCCATAGAATGTGGGACAACCCTTTCTTGGGTCCATACACCCTAAAATCCCAAGAGATAAAGAAATGGGGGGGAATAGTGATGGAAAATGGTAAGTATGGGTGGGAACAGTACGATGGCTCTGCAAGAGAGGTCCTAGTAGCAAACCCATCCCCAAGGAAGACCACTTACTATGGCACAATGTCAACCACTAAGGTGAAGCAGGGAGAAATGCATAATGTCCAAGCATATATCATGAAATCTAGAGAAATCTACGATACAACATACTCAAATGGATTAAATATTGAAATGATGCTTACCATAATACTAACTTGTACCTCATGGAGCAAGGCACACTGCCTTCTAGAAGCCAATTGATGGGGTGGATGCCATCTGGAAGTCTGCGACCATCTGTGGTGGTGAGGAGGGTCTCCATCTGTGAAAAAGGATATTCTTGGTCATGTAGTCTCTTGACACTTCCATATATGCAACTCGAGGGCCTCGGGACATAATCTCCTTAGTTATCCACAAAATGAGGATAACATCTGGCTCCTACTTGGGGACACGTGCTCTCCGCATAGTGCATGAGAACTGCAACATCTCCTGGTAGACCTGTGCTTGCCAAA
>ML784922.1:1001625-1025220 GCA_009831015.1 Picea engelmannii
TTCACTCTTTGAGTGTGGAATACGGTTAATGAGAATTCTTCCATTCTTTCTATCTTGCTTCTTCTTTCTCAATTTCTCTCTGCAAATGTGTGTAGTATTTTCTAGCTAGATCTATTCTGTGCAGGTTCAACACATTTACAATTGGGATAACAGGAAGATCAATAGACTCTTCAAAAATTTCGTATGAGAATTGACAATGTTGTTGGAGAGAAGCAAACAATGTCACTATGAGCTCAATCTGAATTAAGTCCCTATGAGCTCAATTTGAATCTAGTCCCTGTGAGATCAATCTATATTCATATTCATGGTAATATAGTATATTAACCTGGTGGTATTTCTCCCCCCAACTCTACTAGTTTATAAATTAGGATGGTATAATTACATAATGGTTGTAAATGCAATATGCAAATAGTTATATTACTCAAACCAAATACAAATTACTTTTGTTATGATTCTCAAATACATATTACTCAAATCAACAATATCCAATAGTTATATTATTCAAACCAACAATAGCCAACCATGCTAGAATTATTCAAACCAATACCTAGAATTACTCAAACCAAAAGTTATATTACTCAAAACAAATTAAAATTACTTTTGCTATGTTCATCTCAAAAGCTTATCACACAAACCAACAATATCCAATAGCTATATTTCTCAAACCAAAAATAACCAACCATGTTGGAATTACCCAAACCAACAATAACTAACATTGCTATATTACTCAAACCAACATGTTGAAATTGCACATAGTATACAAGCCATTACTCAAAAGAAGAATACTATTAGATATTTAGAGAATGGAAGAAAGTATACTCTTGGACCATAACATTAGAGGACCACATCAAATCTATGATTAACGTGGAGATGCAAGAAATAAAGGTCATTTGCAAAGAAGATAATTTGCAAACTTTGGATATTGGGAAGAATATTTGGTGTGTTGGCTTATGGGGAAATGTGGTTTCCTTTGTGTGCATAGATGATGAAAGGATAAATTTGGATATTGGGAAGAATATTTGGTGTGTTGGCTTATGGGGAAATGTGGTTTCCTTTGTGTGCATAGATGATGAAAGGATGGTGTTTTAAGTAGAAATTTTAATTCATTGTCAAATTATAGAAATTATTTCTTGGATTTATTATGTGGGTGTTGTGGAAATCTCAAAACATGGGGATTTTCAATCATAAATAGCTTAGCCCATATCAAATATGGTAAAAATTTGAGACAAATCAAGGAATCCATTAACAAAGGACATAATCTGAAACGTTTCCTTGTTTAATCCTAGAAAAGACTACCTTATCGAAATTAAACCCTAGCAAATATGACTCATTAACCCCACCATTAACCAGGCCTAGCAAAGATTGCTCATTAATGCTAGTATTAAACCTTAGCAAATATGACCTTGGAAGGAAGGATGGAATTAACAAAAAGATTACTCAATCAAACAAGGAATCAAGCCATAGATTACTAGAATGCAAACTAACAAAAGATACACATAGGAGACAACAATAACAATCGTGTAAGCAAACAAGAAAAGAAGTGCCTTACAACTTTCCATGGTCACAAGTTTATTGTGTCGATAAGAACATAGGGTAATTGGCTGGTAGGATTGAAATCCTACTACATAATGCAAGGAGTTCTTCAAAACCAACTCCCTTCGCGGCCCCACAACCAAACCCTCCAATCTTCCCTGCAACAACAACCACATAAGGATTACCCTAGTTAAAAATGCCATTAAAAATGAAAAATGCAATCTATGAAGACCAAATCCCATATCATAAAAACAAAACTCACCAATTACCTATGTAGGTTTGGCAAAGGTTGAAATCCATATTAAAAAAAGACCAATTGCTCTCATCCTAGGGCGGGGAACTGCTAGACCATTCACAAACTCCTTATACAACGTGACAAAACAAATGACGTGTAAGAACAAGTAAGTAGACACTTAATAGAGGATAGTGCAGGGAAAAAAGGCTACATCTTCACCAAACATCCCAATCTCTCCACCAGGAACGTTCTCACAAAGAGAAGAAATAGTTAACACAGGTAACGAAGAAGAACATCGCAAGGGAAGGGGCAAGGTCTCTCCACCGGGGCAAGGTCTCTCCACTTCTGGGTGGAGAGAACGCGCAACCATTAGGATCGAGAAAAATTGAACGGGAGGAAGAGAAGGCTCGGGAAGTGAATCAAACTAGTGTGAATTTTAAACTCATTAACCCCACATTCAAGTTCACAACAACCTCAACACAACTCTCTGTCACATGAGCACTTCCATACACCACCTGGACAATTTGAGGTGCAAATTAGAGTGCACCACTTATGGTGTCCCTCTCCTAGTCGTCATGGAAAAGAGTCATGGAGAGTTATGAAGAAGAAATCTTGTCATGGGAGAGTGGAGCCCCGAGCCTTGAGCCGTGTTAATACACCCTCAATGTGAGAGACCTGACCTGTATAGAAACACTTGAAGTTTGTGAGAGTGCATGTGTGATTAGGTGATACAGTATTTAAATCATCAACAAAGAGAAGCTAACAAGATATATCACTTCTTACATAGTCCGTGTAAGGAAAGGGATGATTCTGGTCTAAAGAGAAATGAAATCATAGTCATAAAGAAGCCTCAGGATGTACATAACAGTTTGGGCCCTATTTGCTGACAGGTAAAGAGAGATTGGTCCAGATCACAACCATACTATGTTGAACAATTTGGCCTTTGTCCCTTAAAATGAGGTATATGTTTATGTTTTAAAAAGAAGTTCAAACTATTACCTCGTTTGGTTCAAGGCAGTTTCATAGGTTTCAATAAATTATCATTTTTGGGACTATAGTATATTTTTTTTCACTTGAGAGTGGGATTATTAATATTTCCTTCAAAGCAGATTGGCATAGTGGAACAATGCGTGGGAGAGTTGTACACAATGGACAGAGGGAAGACACTAGTGGTGAGACAAAGAAACGTTTGTCGAAAAGTCAACAAAGCAAAAAACATAGGGACTAAATTTATGGACAATAATTAATAGAATTTAGATCCAACCCACATCAAATCAAGATGCAATCAATGAATTGGAAAATCAAAATAAGGAGCTTATGTTGATTTAACATATGATCAGAACATTTTTGAAATGCAAAAGATACAAAATTTATATGGACTAAGTTGAACAACATTTTTTTAAATTGTTGAAATTTTTTAGGATCTTTAATCTTGATGGTTATGCTGAAGGAACAAAGGAAAGAGGGATAAATGAACTCAAATGAAACTGCACATAATACAATCAAGAAAACATGTTACAACTACACTTATTACCATTAAGAAAACTCCAACGTACACAAAATGATAAAAATCATGATCTATTTAAGATTCAGTCCAACAAATTGAGACATCTTCTTCTTAGGGGTTTCTACTCTTAGTTCAAAATCCTTTCCAATATTTTCAATAATGATATTCTCAATCTTCAATTTAAGCAATAGTAATGTTGGGATCCTCCCTAGGGGTGTAATGGGGGGCAATGTGGTATACCTAGGGAGGTAATATGGGGTACGTAGGGAGGTACACAAGGAGAATAAGATTAAATAAAAAGTTAGGTATTGTTATGTAATGAATGCCATCATTAGTAAATAAAGCCTATGTAATAGTGTGAACACAATAAATGTAGGAAGGCTTACAAGAAGGTTCCTTCACTAGAATGTTCTTAGGAGACAAATAATATTATATAATGAAGTATAATAAATGCAATGAAACATGGTGGAAGAGCATTGTATTTGGAGCTTAGTTCATTATGAGGTTGCCTCCTCGAAGAAGCAAGTGAACATGAGTGGATTGCTTCCATAAAAGGATCAATTGTAAGGTGTTTCTCTATCTTAAGGGTTTGATATTAATAACGAATATATTTGTTCTATATTGTCCTTAGATATATTGTATGTGAATGTATTTTTAGATCTCCGACACATAACATTTGGTATCATAACTCTTTATGTTTGGATTATTGTCATTGATGTCAAATGTTTTACGACATTACAATACACACAATATTTCCAATATATATATATATATATGTTTACAAGTATATTTAAAAAGGGGTGCATGTGAAAAAACAAAAAGTGAAATGGTGGTTTCAAACCCACGGGTTTGGGGTATTTGCCCATGGTATTGGAAATTAATTATTTTATTAATGGACATGTCTCTTCATGGAGGGTTATGAAAAAGTATAAAAAGTTTTAAGAGAAAGTGAGTGTGTGAAAAATGGATGAGCAAAGATTGAATATCATTATAAAAAGGAAGAGTTGCAAAATCAGTGTTAGGTTATCTTGTAATAGTCTCGATAATTTATGTTTTGGGACGTTTTAGACTTTGAAATTTTGAAGAGACAGAGGATAGATCATGGTGTACATATGGTAAAAATTTCAGATGTTGGTTTTCTATAATTTTAGAGATATTCCCTATGGAAGTTAGGGTTCCTGAATGCTCCTGAAATCAATTTCAAACAGGTCAGCTTGGAACTTTCGCTATAACTTGTTTTTTGGGATGTTTCAGATATTGAAATTTTGTAGATATGGAGGAGTGATCTTGGTGTACATGTGGTAAAACTTTCATATGCTATTTCACTGTACTTTCAGAGATATTTCCTGTGGAAGTTAGTGTTCCTGGATGCTCTTGAAACCAATTTCAAACAAGACAACTTGACACTTTTTCTATAACTTATTTTATGGGATGTTTCATACCTTGAAATTTTGCAAAGATGGAGGAGAGATCTCTGGGTACATGTGGTAAAAATTTCCGATGTTGTTTCCTTGTAATTTTAGAGATATGATCTGTGGAAGTTAGGGTTCCTAAATGCTCATGAAATCAATTTCAAACACGTCAGTTTGACATTTTCACTATAACTTCTTTTATGGGACTCTTCAAACTGTGAAATTTCTATGGAACAGAGGAAACATACATAAGTATCTCAGCTAAAAATATTATATGTTGGTTCACTGTACTTTTTGAGATATTCTCTGTGGAAGTTAGGGATTCTAAATGGTCCTGAGATAAGTTTCAAACAAATCAATTTGACATTTTCACTATAACTTCTTTTCTGGGACTCTTTATGAAAATTTCATAGAACATGGGAGACATATAGAAGTACATAAGTGAAAATTTTAAATCATATTTGCAAAATATGATACGTGTCATGCTGTACAAGTTCGTTCTTGGGAAGAGGCCCAAAACATCAGGCTTTGACAAAGTTGCCATTTGGAAATTCAAATTTTGGTTAGACTTAGTAAAGGAAGAAATAGTGAGCAGACTTAGTGAAGGAAGAAATAATGAGTAAACCTGGTAAAAGAAGAAGTAGTGAGCAGACATGGTGAAGGAATAACTAGCAAGCAGACTCAGTAAAGGTTGATGCAACCCACAGATTGGTGTCTCTTGTTAAATTGGTGCTTAATGGTGGGGACTGGTGTCTCTTGTAGATTGGTGTCTACAAAGATTTGTAAGAGATTGGTATTTATTTCTAAGTTGGTGCTTAGCAATGGGGATTGGTGTCTCCAGTAGATTGGTGTTTACGAATATTTGTAAGATATTGGTGTCTCTTGCTAAGTTGGTGTTTAGCGGCGAGGGTTGGTGTCTCCAGTAGATTGGTGTCTACGAAGATCTGTAAGAGTAGGTTGGTGCCTACCAGAATTTGTACCAGTTGGGATTGGTTTCTCTAGTAGGTTGGTCCATATAAATATTTGTAACTGTAGGTTGGTTCCTATTAAGAATTGCAAAGAGAAGTTTTGTGGTTTTCTCCCGAAAGGATTTCCATGTAAATCTTGTGTTCCATATTTTGCAATTAATAGATCTCATATGTGATTGTTTTATTATGGTGGGTGAATGTTTGAAAATGTAAAATAAATATTTTATACCGATTCAACCCCCTCTCAGTATAAGTGTGTGCTCAACAATTGGTATCAGAGACAATTCCTTTAGAAATAGTCTAACCACTGTAAAGGTAGATCTCATGAGCACACATGACTGGTCAAGAAGATATCTCCACAAACAAATCTCCATTGTTTGACAAAACAAACTATGCTTTTTGGAGCATACATATGCAAACCTATTTAATTGATCTTGGTTTTGATATTTGACAATCAGTCGTCGCTGGTTATACAACCCCAACAACTACACCATTAGATGCAGTCTAGAAGAAGTCTAGTGAAAATAATGTTGTGGTATATCAAAATCTGAGTTTGTCAAGGTGATGCATGTGAATTAGCAAAAGAAATTTGGGACAAGATTCAAATTATCTATGAAGGCGATGACAAGGTTAAGAAGGAAAATCTCCAAACTCATAGAAGACAATTTGAGAGACTGAAAATGAAAGACAAAGAAAATGTTGCAACCTATCTTCTCCATGTGGATAAACTTGTCAACACCCTCAGAGGACTTGGTGAAAAGGTTGAAGAATCGATGATTGTACAAAAAGTGTTAAGGTCACTTCTCTTAAGATTTGATGTCAAAATTTTCGCCATTGAAGAAATGAAGGATATTGATTCATTAACAATGGATGAATTTCATGGGATCCTCACGGCATATGAAATGATGATAGAGAAATAAAATCCATCAAAGAAAGAAACAACCTTCAAAGCCTCAAAGAATACAAAGAACAAAGAGCATAAATCAAGTGATAGATACAACAATGAATTAGATGCAAAGGAAGCACATTTTGTGAAAAAACTAAAAAATGGATCTAGAAAATACAAAGGTAAGATGCCTTTTAAATGCTTTAATTGTGGAAAAATAAGACATTTTGTCGCTAAGTGTCCATATGTGAAAAATGAAAGTAGTGATGAAGAAGAAGATCATAACATTAAGAAAGAGAGAAAACTTAATCAAAAGGGTAAGTGTGAAAAGGAGAAAAAATTTCATAAGCAAAAGAGAAGTCTTTACTCCAAAGAGGAAAGTAGCTCATTTGAGGAGAACGACGAAAGTATCTCTAATAGTGAAAGAGAATAAACTTTTTTCATGGCCATAGAAAGAAATATTAATGAATATAAAGGGAAATAAATGATGGATTCAAAAGAAGAACTCATGTGTGCCTTAAGCGAAATAAATAAGCTTAGGAAAAATAATTTGAAACAAAAGGAGCAACTGCAAAAATATGAAGAAGAGAATCCTGATTCAAAAGCCAAAATGTCACAAAGCCTTGAAGAAACAGAAAAGACTATCATGAACCTAAAGGTTCAATTAGAAGAAACAAGGATGGAAGAAGTGGTGAGAATCCAATTGAAGAAAAATGAAGAAAATCACAAAGAGCTAGAATCTGAAATTGTTTCCTTAAGAAAGGAACTAGAGAATACAACTATTAAGTTGAATAGAAGCTTGAAGTTTGAAAATAGTACTGAAACCTTAAATGATATCATCAATTGTCAATGGTCTCCATTCATTAATATTGGTCTTGTATATGATGCTATTATTGCCTTCATATCTACGCCTGGCCTTGCTACAACCAGGGAAGTTTTATTTGTTGTAGGTGGAGTTCAGATTGGTTTTTCAGAAGACCAACCTATTGTTGATTGTGCCGAATAGATTGATGAGTTGTATGTTTCTCACATGGAAGAATTTAATCATACATATGACATTGTTGTCGATATTGTTGGACTACGATTGTCGTTAAACCAAAACCCTTAGGCGTTAATCTCTTTCGCAATCGCTAGAGTTAGGATCCACAAGAGGGGGTTAACCCATGTCGTGAAACTCGCGGGAATCGCTGAACCCAATGTCCAACAATCTCCCCCCCAACGCATGTTGGGCAAGTTTTGAACTCGAGACCTATCACTCTGATACCATTTATTGGACTATGATTGTTGTTAAACCAAAACCCGTAGGCATTAATCTTCACCACAATTGCCAGAGTTAGGATCCATGAGAGAGGGTTAACCCATGTCATGAAAATCGTGGGAAGCATTGAATCCAATGTCCAACAGATATGTCGGGTTGTTCTACTCCTGTAAGTGAATCCGACCCCGGGCCTACTTCCTTTGATCAACCAACACAAAAATATGTGCCCTATCATCATCCTCACCATAAAATTGAAGGAATGGAAATCATGCTTTCAGATCTTTGCAGAAGAGACGTGAAAGACATAATTGTGGACCAGTGCCAACTATTAGGATAGATTGTGGTTGGATTGATGGTTGGTCGTTGAATCATTTGACTAGATGTTTGAGGACTTCATATCGTTGTCTATAATCGGTTGTACAATCGTGCAACATTCCTCTTACTTACTGATGATTTCCTTGGAAGTGGTTGACCGAGGATCAACCTGACATGACAGTCGACTAGAGTTCGATTGAGTATTCAATGATTGAGTTTCGACTGGGTTTTCCATCGAATGAAATTTTCGACGAGAACTATTGCTGCTACTTATTGATCCCTCAAGGGGGGAATACTTGAAGTTGTTGATATGTGAACACAACTGATGTCTTCTTGTTGAATCAACTGTTTCTTATTGAATCGACTTGGATTTGCTAAAACCGACCAAACCATGTTCGACTATTGTTGGAGATGTACTATTGCTTACGTTGGATACAAAGATTGGTTATCTTCCATTGTTGGTGACCATGTTCATACTTCTTCAAGAGTGTTTCTTTATTGTGTTTGAGTTCTTTTTGCAATTAGAACAAATTAAGGGACATGCAATTGAGAGTAATATCTATTTCATCAAAAAAACTAAGTGCTTAAGGAGAAACACAAGTTTGTGGGGAGCATCATTTTTCCATTGATGTCAAAAGGGGAGAGTTGCAGACATGGGGATAATTCTTTCTATTCCTGGGAGAGTTGCAGACATGGGGAGAATTCTTTCTATTCCTGGGAGAGTTGCAGGGAGAGAGTTATAGCAACAGGTTTGAAATATCCTAGAAAACAAGTTATAGCGAAAGTGTCAAGCTGCCATGTTTGAAACTAATTTCAAGAGCATTCAGGAACCCTAACTTCCACATGGCATATCTTCGAAAGTATCACAAACCAACATCTGAAATTTTTACCACATGTACACCAAGATCTTTCCTTCGTCTTTGCAAAATTTCAAGGTCTAAAACATCCCAAAAAATAAGTTATAGCGAAAGTTCCAAGCTGACCCGTTTGAAACCGATTTCAGGAGCATTAAGAAACCCTAACTTCCACAGGGAATATCTCCCGAAGCATAGAAAACCAACATTTGAAATTTATACCACATGTACACCACGATCTTTCCTCTGTATCTTCAAAATTTCAAGGTCTAAAACATCTCAGAACATAAGTTATCAAGAAAATTTCAAGCTGACCTGAAACTGATTTTGCAACTCTTCCATTTTGGAATTGATATTCAATCTTTGCTCATCCATTTTTCACACACTCACTTTCTCATAGTACTTTATCTTTTTATACTTTTTCATAACCCTACATAAAGGGACATGTCCATTAATTAAATAATTAATTCCCAATACCATGGAAAAATATCCCAAATCCATGGGTTTGAAACCACCATTTCACTTTTTACTTTTTCACATGCACCCATTTTTTAATATATTTGTAAACCTATATATATAAATCAATCTTGGAAATGTTGTGTGTATTGTAATGCCGTAAATCCTTTGACATCAATGACAATAATTCCAACAACCTCCCCTTTTTCATTGATGACAATCTTACAACGAAACACATAGTCCACCAGGTATAGAAATTATTACCCCCCTATATGCATCTCTCCCCCAAAACAATAAGTTTTAGGAAAGTTGCCAGTTGAAATTCAAATTTTGGTTAGACTTGGTAAAGGAAGACGCAGTGAGAAAACCTGGTGAAGATAGAAGCATTAAATTGACATGGAAAAAGTAGAAGCAATGAGCAGACCTCGTAAAGGCATACATAACAAGTAGGCTCAGTGAAGGTTGGTGCAACTCAGAGATTGGTGTCTCTTGCTAAGTTGGTTCTTAGCAGTGGAGATTGGTGTCTACACATACCTGTAAGAGATTGGTGTCTATTGCTAAATTGGCGCTTAGTGGTGCAGATTGGTTTCTACGAAGATTTGTAAGAGTAGGTTGGTGCCTACCAGGATTTGTACCGGTAGGGATTGGTGTCTCCAGTAGGTTGGTGCCAACAAATATTTGTAACAGTAGGTTGGTGCCTACAATGAATTATAAAGAGAAGTTTTGTGGTTTTCTCCCGTAAGAGTTTCCATGTAAATCTTGTGTTCCATGTTTTGCAATTAATAGATCTCATATGTGATTGTTTTTTTATGGTTGATGAATGCTTGAAAAAGTAAAAAATTGTCTTATATTGATTCACCCCCCTCACAGTATAAATGTTTGCTCAACACTTTCTTGGGCATCAAGTGGGAGAATTCTTGGGCCAAAAAAGGGGCAATTTATTTTCATTTTATAGGTTTTCAAAGGAATAAAAAAGAAGAGGGTTGTGACATTTCAATCCATTTCTGTGGCATTTGGTGTCGAATTCGCCAAAACCGGTTGTAGATTTGAGTTCCACTCGAAAAAAAAACTGAATTCAAAAACGATTCGTCTCAATTGGAGTTCAAGAGGTCAATATATCTTTGATTTAAAATAATTTATATTAGGGTTTTTTCATTACCACTGTAGGACTACATAGCTCACGACTTTTGATCGTGTGCTCAGATTGCCATAAGACCAACACCATTGGATATAATATTTTCAGAGGTTTGAATTGATATATTATATGCTGGGCTTCTGATCAACATCTTTTGCGGTGTATCCATTGAAAAATTATGTTCTCAACTAATGGATATGCAAAATGACATTATGCTAACGTTGATGAATGAAACCTTTCCGAATTACTCTATGAACATATGTTGTTGGATCAATTGAGAGTATCACCAAGAAAGATATGCTTAACATGATTTAGAGGATGAGTATGATGACCGGTATATGGATACTTGTCATTTCTGGGATGAGAATCACTTTCATCTTCTATATGATGACTCTACTCCACCTTATGCAGAGAATATCGATGTGGGAAATCGGGAGCGCGTTATGACTATGTGTTTAGCTTAAATATTCTACAATGGTATTGTTTCTTCCAAATTCATCCTCAACCCTTTACAACTATGTGGATGATCTTTTTGAAGATTCTATTTATTTGAATCCCCATGCCATTGGTGGATATTTGGAGCATATTAATTGGCCATTCATGGAGCTTAGGAGTCATCAGTTGGGTGTCATTTTCATTGCTCGTACATGGAACTCAGGTTTACGGTGGAGGTTGAACTACTTCAACATGGTGGCTAACACTTCTACATGAGACCTTGGTTCCTTGACTTACTTTAGCATTGTGGTCAACACTTATCCATGAGACCCTAATTTATGGTTCTACCTCCTCACAACAAACATTGAGGACAATGTTTTTCTAAGGGAGGTGGAATGTTGGGATACTCCCTAGGGGTGTAATGGGGGGCAATGTAGTATACCTAGGGAGGTAATATGGGGTACCTAGAGAGGTACCCAAGGAGAATAAGAATAGATAAATGGTTAGGTATTGATATGTAATGAAGGCCATCATTAGTAAATACGACATATGTAACAATGTTAACACAATAAATGTAAGGAGATTTACTAGAAGGTTCTATGGAGGTAGATAGTATTATAAAAGGATGTATAAGCAATGTAATGAATTATGGTGGAAGATTATTGTATTTGGAGCTTAACTCCTTAGGAGATTTCCCCCTCAAAGAGACAAGTGAATATGAGTGGATTAGTGTAAGATGAACAATATGATATGAGTTAAATTTTTTTTAACAATATAACTTTGATATGAGAAAACAAAATTCAATAATATAACTCTATATTGATAAAAAAGAGTGATTAAATTTGATTGTATCAAAGATAACGTTCTTCCTTATCAAATTTGACCATATCAAAAGCATTATGTCAACTTTAACTTGTTTTACTTACTTATTTAAATGTTTCCCTTTTTTTTTCCTTGGGAAAAAAACGTATTTTTATTACTTCATGAACAAAACTACATTCTGTAGATACACCTCTTGGTGTATTCTATTACATTGAAACCTGTAGCTGAAAGCTATCTATTGCATTTCTTGAATGCTTCTATAAGTTGTTAATTTCGCAAAAAAATCCTAGATCCGGTGCTGCTGAATGTGCTTTAGCTGGTCTTCATAATCCTGTTTGCATATATTATGCATGACATAAATAAAAAAAATTTGTTGCTGATAATTGATGTTCCAAAAAAATCTTGTTCTTCATAGTACTGTTATAAAAAACTTGTTGCTGATTTTGATTAGTCCAGAAAAGGCCTGTGCAAATATTCATTTGCTTGATCATTGTGATATTCAATTATTTTCCACTGGCCCATAGACAAAATAATCCCCTCTTTCGACCGCTGGTCCGCTTCTTTATTGTTCTCCCTGTAGACATGTTGACAAGAAAAGGTATCGAAATTTGTCTGCAAATGAGTAATGTCTTCCACCAATGCAACAAGTCTTGTGTTTAAACATCTTTGTGTGCCTTTTATCTAGTTTATGACATTTAAAGAGTCCCCATAAACTTTTAAAGACAAAAAACCTTTTTCAAGGGCAAAGGCCATGAGTAGTTTGAGGCTCAAAAGTTCTGCAAAGTTGTTTGTTCCTAGCCCAAAACTGAAAGTTATAATAAAAAAGTGTGAAGTAGAAAGGTAGAGGAGTCCTCCTCCTCCATAGAGATTTTGTTGAGAAGCTCTGTCAAAGAAACCCCAGGAGGAGGAACTGTCAATTATGACCTCTTGAGGCTACCTAGAGGAAGGTCTAGTGCTTTGAGAGAGGAAAGAGGGTAGAAGTGCGACACTTCTTGCTGCAGTGAGTTCAAGGGAGGATGGGGTTCCTTTGAAAATAAAGGAATTATGATCAAGCCAAACACCCCATATGACCAATACGGGAAGGGCTCTTAAGAGTTTGTAGTCTCTTTTTTTCCACCAAGTATGCCAAGAGTGATCCAAATCCCTTCCTTCCCAGACACAATGCAGATTTAACAGTCTATAAATTTCCTTCCAAACTTTGTTTATGAATCTACATTTTATAAAGAGTTGTAATATAGTTTCTCCTTCGGATTTGCAGAGAGAGCACCAACCAGGCCCAACAAAATTCCTCTTCTGAAGGTTATCCTAAGTCAGAACCTTGTTTTGTAGAACATTCCACATAAAAATTCTATTTTTTGCCGGACTTTTAACCTTCCACAAATTCCTCCACCACCAAATAGGCTCTCGGAGGCCTAAATCTGAGTTATATTTTAGATATCTCAGTTTTGGGGAATAGATCCCAGAGGGGGATGGATCCTATATCAATTCATCCTCCTTGTCCGTGAGTCTAATCTGCGATATTTTTAGATAGTGAATATATCTTTCCAATTTAAGTTTTTCATCTTCACTAAGGCCCAACCTAGTTGGATCCTTCCATCCCCGTGACCATAAGGTAGAGCGTTTGGAGTTCACTAGTGAGATTATGTAAATAAAACCCAGGGAGTGTAAATGCTGAATTAACTGCTCGGTAAGTAAGTAATTTCCTTCACTTCTTGTCCAGGGATCTTCCCCTAATCTGAAACGGTTTCCATTACCAAGTTTCCAAGCTAAACCATTTTCAATGAGAGGGAAAGTGTTCAGTATGGATTTCCAGATCACCGAGGCTCCCTTTTTGTATTTTTGTTGACTTCTTATCCAAACCTCTAGAGGAACTGGTGCTATATACTTTTGGAAGATGACCTTAGTCCAAATATTAGAGGTATTTATAATGCGCCACCCTCCCTTGAATGCCAGTGCTTTGGAAAAAAGGAAAATATTTTTCAGACCCTAACCTCTTAATGCCTTTGGGGTGGGAATTTTATCCCAATGGACCCATTGGATTACATGAGCCTCCTTTTTCCCACTCCAAAGGAATTTAGAGGAGATTTTTTTTGCTACTTCCATAATTCATTTAGGGATCCAAGAGAGGGACATCCAATAAACTGGGATAGCTTCTAGAACTGATTTCACCAACACCAATCTCCCTACCCGTGAAAGCCACCAGTGGCTCCAACCATTTAGTCTTTTGTCCAATTTCTTCAGGAGCCACTTCCAATCATCTTTTCTGTAATCATTGGGTTTTAGGATAAAACCCGAGTACTTTAGTCCATCATCTAAAGTATTGTTGTCATACAGGAAAAATAAGAGATGGGCTTGCTCTTCTTCTTCTGATAGGAGGTATGTAGAGAGCGAAGATTTTATGTCGTTGATTTGCATCCTTGTTTCTATTGAGAAAACAGAAAGGATGTTCCTTAGAATTTCTGCTTCCCTTCTGGACCCTCCACTAAAATTTAAGACATTGTCCACAAAAAGGAGATGTGTGAGAGATAGGGCAGGAGAGATTTTGATTTCAGAGAAGGTACCTGCATTCTTTGCCCGAGTAACATCTCTGCTGAGTCCTTCTGCTACTAGGAGGAAGAGGATCGGTGACAAAGGACACCCTTGTCTGAGTCCTCTTTCTGGGGTAAAGAAGGGTGAAGTCGAGCCATTTATTAAGACCACAAATGAGGTTGAAGAAAGATAGTTCATGAGTAATGAAGGGAACATCAAACCCTATATGTGTAAGTAATAACCGAATATACAACCAGCTTACTCTATCATAGGATTTTGAGAGATCGATCTTTAACAATGCCCCTTTTATACTTCTTGTCTTCATGCCATGAAGACCTTCTTGTGCTATACCAATGGCTTCATGGATTTCTCTTCCTTCTAGAAAACCAAACTGTTGTTCCGAAATATTCTTGGAAAGGATTCTTTTAATCCTTCTAGCAATTACTTTTGAGATGATTTTGTAGGTGTAGTTGCAAAGTGAGATTGTTCTGAAGTCATCCAGAGTCTCTGGGTTATCCGCCTTTGGGATAAGAGCAAGGAAAGTTGAATTGACGCTCTATGGGATTTGGCCTGAAATCCTTGTATCCTCCACCAATTTCAATAGATCTGTTCCTAAAATCCCATAACAACCCAGGAAGAATTCAATAGTCCATCCATCTGGGCCCGAGATTTTATCTTTTTGAAAACTGTGAAGTACTTCTAGGAGATATTTTTCTGTGACTTCTTCCATCAGGAGTCGATTATCTTCTTCTTCAACAAATCTGGGAAAATATTGTGCCACTTGAACTACTTCTTCAATTGAAGTTTGGGTTTCTGCTTTGAAGAGATTTTGGAGATAATTTTTTCCCAGTTTTGACATCCCTTCAAAAGATGTTTCAAAATTTCTGGCTTGATCCTTTAGATGCCAGATAGTATTGATGTGTTTCCTTCCTTTGGCATAATCTTGGAAGAACTTTGTGTTTTCATTTCCTCTCTCTAGCCAAGTAGCTTTGCTTCTTAATCTCCAAGTCTCTTCCTTCTCCTTGAGTAGTTTTTTTCTCCTTTTCTCCAATTGAAGTAATCTGAGTTTTGACTCTGTTGAGCTCGAAATTTCTCCTTCTTCTTCCAAGAAACTTTGTAGTTCAACTTCGATTTATTTTAATTCATTGTCCTCAGTTTTCCTTTTTTAGAAAGCCCATGGTTTTACCACTTCTTTGATTCTTTTCAGATTTTTTTTGAATTGAAAAGATGTTGACTGAGGTAAATCATGTCAGAAGGGTATCCAATGATCCTTTATCAGATCCAAAAAGGATTCATCTTCAAGCCAAGTTTTGTTAAATTTAAAAGGACTGTCTGGCTTCTCAGAGCCCTGTTTGAATTCTAGAAAAATTGGATGGTGATCTGACAAGCCTCTGAAACCAATCCACTGTTTAAAGGTAAGAAGATTGTTCAAAAGAATTGTTAATCATGAACCAATCCAGTGTTTTAGCCACTCCTTCGATTTTGACCCTGTTGTTTTTCCAAGTAGGCTTGAGGTTTAAAGGATCAAGATCAGTTAAACTGGACTCTACAAATTTTTGGCAAAAATAATATGCCAACGAGTCGGGCATGGCATTGTCCCTCGAGACCTCAGAAGGTCCCAGGGAGAGGTTTACATCTCCCCTTAAAATTAGCAGCTCTTTGAAGAAAGATTTTGTGAGTAGAGAGTCCCAAAAAAGTTCTCTGTTCTGATAGGGTCCATAAATGTTGAGTATATGAACAACCTCATTGAGTTCTGGGGTCAAAACCATAATCCCGAGTCCTGAATCTAGACCCCAAGTGTTAAGAACTTGAATCTTATGAGAGTTCCAAACAGTGGCCAATACTCCTGATCTGCCCATAGCATCCCCTGTTATAAAAACCCACCTCGATAGAAGAAGTTCCAGGCTTGTATTTACCTCATCACCTACTCCCATAATTTCTTGAAGGAGTAGCACATCTGGGTGTTCTATAGTGACCACCCTTTTTAGAGAAGGTTTTTTGAGGGTCCTCACCAAACCCCTGCAATTGAAGGACATAATATTCATCCATGAACCTTGCCCTAGGGCTTCGATGCTCTAAGTGCCCGTTCGATAGAATGTTTTTTTCTGGCCAGAAGGTCTATCCCGACCTTTGATTGAGCTTTGGAAAATAATGACTTTCTCCCTTGTCCTCCCTTGTCCAGGGAGGAGACTTCATCCTTTCCTTGTCCACCGGTGGAGGGGTCTCTTTTTTGAGATCTTAAGAAGTAATAGGTAGAGGGAGACTCAAGAGACAGGGAGGAGGAAGAAGTGGCTTCTTCTGTAAGGCAAAGACGCTTAGGGGGCAGTGGGGCTTCCAGAAGGGGAGGATGCTTATTTCCAATAGAGAAGGAGTCGGGGAGGGTCTAGGAGACATTGTTTAGAGACAAATGTTTTAGAGCCTCCAACCATTCAGTTCCCTCTAAAGTCAGATTTTTAATTAAAACTGTAATGGGAGGAGAGGGAGGAAGAGGAATACCCGATACAAGTGACCTTGAACTTTCTGAATCCAAAGAAGTGATGTTTGTTTTCTCTAGTCCTTCCTTTGCAATCCTTTCGATAGGTGGAGTGAAAAATTTATGTTCTTTGTCCTTTGTGGCCTCTATGGAGGGTGCAGGTTCCGCAATAAGAGGTGGTTCCTTTCCTGCAATAAGAACTTGCCTTCTGTTGGTATCTTGAGACAGAGACTTGAATTTTTCCCTGTAAAAAGTGCCTCCTTTTGTTCTTAAGGGGAGGTGGCAAGTTGCTACCAGATTCCCATACTGGTGGCATCGTCGACATCTAAAGGGGACATTTTCATAATCAAAGAGTTGGGTGTGAGTGTAATCCCCCCGAGTTAGGTCAATCTCCTCTCCAAGCCCTTCTCTGACATTTAGATTGACTAAAATCCTTGCAATTTTTCTTTGTTTTGTCTCCTCGTAGGATAAATCAGTTTCAAGGAAATTCCCAATGGCTTTAAAGTAATCCAGAGACCATAATTGAAGAGGTAGAGCTGATAGTCTTACCCAAATAGGGATTTTGTCAAGTTTCTCCCTGTTTGCATCGGAAAGGGGGCTCCAAGGTTTAAGCAGGAGGGATGGGGAGATTACACTCAAATTTTTACCCAACACCCATTTAACATTCTCTGGTTGGAGAAAATTGAAGGCAAACCAATTCATGCTTAATTCAATAACCTCCGGGGTGTATCCTAGATGTTCTTCCCAAACCAACTGAGTCCAGGCAATAATGGTTTTAAGAGAAAAAAATCTGCCACTGACTCTCCCCACTAGAGTCTGGTTTGAAAGCTGTACCACCTTGTTCATGCCTATCTCTTTCCCAAGCAACAGGTTGCCAACTTTCCCTTTGGATTTGAGACCTTTCCTTCTTTGCTTTTGTCGGGCACTGTGAAAGCCACTAGAGTCCCACGAGTCCTCCAGTCTGAAAACTGAGGAAGGGACCCTTCCTTATTGTGGAAAACTCCTCTGTCTTCAATGTCCAAAAAAGCCGAAATAAAATCTTTGGAGGGGGGGTAAAAACCTTGAGAGGATGCTTAGTCGGTCACCTCACTTTTGAGACCTAACCCTGAGACGTCACGATGTTGTGCCCCTTCTGTCAAAATGATGCTACCTTTGAGTCGAGGGAAAAGAGAGGGTGAGGAGCGCAAAATGTCCCCTTCCTCCTAGGAGAGCCAGTCAAGAGCTAAGTCGATTGGTGAGCTAGGAGTAGAGGGGAAGCTTCCAGAGATGTAAGGGTTCGTAACCAGAAAGTCCGAAAAAGAGCCAAAAACGCCAATAAACGAGTTTGTTCTGTGTGGGGAAAGGGAAGGAGACTGCAGCTTACCAGAAAAAGGGGATGGAGGCTCGAGAGAAGTGAGAAAAACCTGGCTAATCGACGAATAACCATCTATCAGTAACCCTAGACTTGGGTCAACCTCGCTTGAAGAGGAAGGAGGGGCCACGTGCTCAGGTTCTTTGTTCATGATTATATTCCACGTCCGCAAGGAATCCAGAGAGGAAACGACAGGGAAACTGTCGAGGTTGACTGTGGTTACAGGAAAGATAGGAGGCAGGGCATCTTCTGAGATTTCGAGCGAGAAAGAAAGTAAGAAGGGTTTCGGTCCTCGCTGGGGCAGAGAAAAAAAGGATGGAGAAATTAACCACAACCGCGAGCCTCAGCGTGGGGAAAATCCACCAAAATGTTTCCCTTTTATATTATATCATATTATATTTATATGATTTCTGGAGATGAGTTGTCATATTAAAAAGGCTGTAGCATCTTCCATGGTATTATTACTAGTCAACATTTAATTTGTTTTTGCCAACCTCTGACAACAAGAGATCCAACGAAAAAATAACTCCCAAATTAGGAGTAGAATGTCAAACCGTTGAAGTAGTAGAAATCAGCTACTTAACATGACGATGATAAAAACCACACTTCTCTATGTGTAAAATAAGTCATGTGGAGTCGCTCCATTGAAGAAGGTAAAATAATGTACACCTTTGCTATCAAGTAGGGGGCAATTTTTCCCTGTGTTGATATGATTATGAAGGCGTGCCTTGTGACCTAAGGTTTGGTAGGGACTTTCATAAGTGAGACCTAACTTTTTAATGAATGCAAAACATGTTTAATCATGAGTATTGGTTAGTAGGTAGGGAGGGACATTCATAAGTGAGCACTTTATTACTTTTTAATGTTGCAAATTGTATTTAATCATGTTTTTATGTTTTTAGTGGTTGGAACTTTTTCTGGTGGAAAACCCTTTATTTATAAAAATTCTTTAGCAACAAGCAATAACATTATAAAAGGAGGATTTCAATCTTTCAAAATTTCTAAATCTATAATAGAAGGAAAAATGTATATTCTTAGATTATTTTTAGGCTCATTAGAGTTGATTACATCCTTGAAAAAGCTTCCTAAACACCATATAACCTTAAAAAACATACAATAATTAGAAGAAACATAGTCTGGAATTTTAGGAGTTTTAGGAGGAACTCCTTCCGCAGTCTTCATAGGGAAAATGCCTCAGTCATTGGCGTCAGCTCCATTATTAGATCCTTCTTCTTTGGAATGCATTCCACCGTGAACGTAATATGTAGTTTCCATAGGCTGGGTGTTGAGTTGAGCTTTAATCTATTGGATTTTTGATTCCACATCATCCATCTTTCTGTTGAGAGCTGCTAAATTCACCTCTGTTTCTTGGTTTTTGGAGATAGTCAGGTTGGTTAGGGTCTGCTCAAAATCCCCAAATCTGCTTGAGAAGTGATGGAGAGCTGAGCTATTGGACTGTGTTATTTCCTCATGCCTCCTGAGCACTTGCTTGAAATTGTTCCAGGAGGGCTCCAAGGGAGGAGGCTGCAAAAACCCTTGCTGAAGAGCCCAGTTTCCCAAAATAGCAATATCTCGACCCCAAACAACAATTAATGAAAAACCACAGTTGAGAATAGACATATTCAAATGACCACAAATCTTACTCGCATCTGAGTTGGTTAGAAATAAGAGATCAAAGACCCACCGTTGTCTGCATCAATGAAGGAGAGGAAACACAGAGGATGCCCATAAACCTTCTGTCTAGAGAAAATGAAGCAAAGCTCGACATATGATAAATCCTTGCAGCTAAGAGGGAGCCTAGGCTCCATCTATTTATGAAGAGCAATGCAAAACCTGACAAACGATAATTGTTTACAACTGAGCACAAGCTTCCCTTGGGAAGAAATTCTCACTGCACCTTAAACAACATGGTCTTAAAGAAATTGTGTAGACGATAAATCCACGACGAAATCCATCGAACCCATCTCAAATTGAGAGGACCACACGTTCGACTGATCTTTTTCATAGGGGAATTTAATCCCTGAATGTGCGAAGAAGGAAGCCTGACACCCAAGAGCCACCACCTACTAGCTCAAGGGCTCAAAAAAAAAAAGGGGTGGAAGGGACATCAAGGAAAGACATGAACCCCCCCACCCCATTAATCAACAAGTCTCCTTTGTTTAAACTAGTGCCCACCTTAGCCTGATGATCAACAATAAAATTTAGGTGTTGTTTAACATGGTAGAGGTGGAATTCATCAAAATTTTGACTGAGCGCGATGATACGACTTATGATCCCATTGAATAAGTTGGTTCCAGATTGGGATCGATTGATGACCGCTCGGGTCACGATCATTGAATCTCCAAAAACTATTAGATTGTTGATGTTCCTTTATTTAGCAATACTTAACCCTTGGAAAAGAACATATGCTTTAACAATATTGTTTGAAGCAACTCCCAAGCCCCATGAGTAACGAGTGACAATGTTTCCTCTAAGTTCAAATGATTCCCACCCACCTCTACCACCTTAATATATAATATATTTATTACTTGAAGTCAGTGTTGCCATTTTTTTATACTTTATCATATTATTTTGTTTTTTTAAATAAAGGTAAGTTGTATAGTAACTAGTTTTGTATTTCTTTAAGTGAAGTACTAAATTTGTGGTTTAAACTCTTTAACCTTTATTGATTTGAATTCTTCATTTAAATTATGTGTATTTTGTTTTTTATCATAAAATATTTAAATATTTAACCCTTTTATATATATATCTATATATATATATATATATATTCTCATGTGTGGATACACATATAATATAAAAAAATAGTTGTTTTAACGCACTTGAGAATGTGTAGATACACATATGATATAAAATGTGCACATGAAAATGCGTAGATACACATGTAATAGAGAAAGAAAGTTTTTTATTTCAATTATATTAGATATATAATTTTTTTAATTTTTGTCTCCACATCATCACACTGAATATTGAATAAAGAGAATCTTTCCATCCATCCAATTTCATCACACTGAATATTGAATAAAGAGAATCTTTCCATCCATCCAATTTCATCACACTGAATATTGAATAAAGAGAATCTTTCCATCCATCCAATTGAGTTAGAAGATGTATAAATTTGACTTTTTGCATTCAAGAACTATGTAATTGTTTTCAATATGCTATCATTTACTTTGTTATTATCTCATATACAGTAGTTTGATTTTCATGTTTGAAGCATTGCCTTCAAGAACTATGTAATTGTTGTACATATGTCATCATTTAAGTTGTTATTATGTCGTATACAATACTTTGACCTTCATGTTTGAAGCAAGCCCCTTCATCCAAAGTATTATTAAAACACCGAACACATGGTGGATGCTTATTTTTTGATCTTGCTTTAAGTAATGTAATGTGATAAATAACTTATCATTTTTAATATAATTTTAATATTTATTTAATAAAATATATTATACAAATGATTTATTTATAAGTTAAAATTAAAATTAATATGTTATATGTGACATTTTCAGTAAATAAATTATTATTTTTAAATATAATTTTAATATCCAGTTAAAGTAAAATAATAAGTATAAACAATTATTAATTAAAATAAAAATAAAAATAACAAATATATTTAATAAATAAAATTGATTTTCATTTTTTTTTAAATATAAAAACTTAAATTTATAAATATATTAGTTTCAAGTATGTGTATGTATATATTTCAAGAAAAAAATTACATTATATATACACACTAAAAACACACTGGTTATCTATTTATTTAAAAAAAAGAGTTATAAGTCCATAGTGGGGGTTTCCCAACATAGGAAACACACTCGTTATTTATCTATTTATAAAATGTACTATATGACTTAACAATTTATAACTATCTATATTCACTATTTTTAAAACAGAGACATGGGAAAAATCAAACAGGTTCATTCGTGTTTAGAGGAGGTGTTGTTTCCTTTGTAGCCACCTCCAACACCAACTCGATGTCTCCATTCTCCTCTCGGGCTTGCTCTCTGTCGAACTCATGGTACCTTCTACCTGTTGCCTTAATCGCTTTGGTCATCGTGACCTTGACCTCGAACACTGAGTTGCATACCACTACAAATTTCCCCTAAAAAATCCCGAGTGTATGGAGGATGTCATGTTGGTCCTCATTCATCTTCTCAAGTGCTTGAGCCACCAAGGTTTTGACCAACTAGTAAATCCCGACAATATGGAAATATTTGGTATCTCAGATCCGCGAGTATATAGGGTCCTCCACCCACTCCCTTAGTTCCTCCAGAATCTAAGAGATGTTATTTCTTGTTTTGCAATTACAATTGCCTCCACCTCCTCCTTAGCCCGATTATGATCACTTCTCCTCATATTGTCGCTCTGATTTCTCTGCCCCTTGCTCTGCCCTAGTCCTTGACCCCATGAGGAAGAAACATAACGAGCACTTCCTTTTCCTTTATTTTGCCTAGCTCTACCATCCTTGCTGACTCGTTTTTCCATTTATGCAACCCAACACCAACAATAATCGAGTCCCCTTTTCGACCGACTCTAGAAACCCACTCCTCTTACCACATGGGTAACGAGAAGAGAACATTGCCACCTTAGAAGGTACCTCCCTTTCTTCTCCACCCCAAGTCCCTCTATCAAAGAAAAGATGGAGATAAAACCATGATAAATCTCTCTCAACCAATCCGCCTCCAAATTCCACCAAACCAACATCTTACTTTTTCCTTTGACACCAAAATTCCCCGACAAACTCTTCCCTGTGGGGAGAAAGTCATTACCAGAAAAATTCCATTCTTAGACCCAAATCCATCTCAAACCAATAAAAATAACTTCACCAACCACGAACATAAATAACCCTTAAGCATAATCATAATCCATCATTCTCCAAACCTCTATCTCCCACCAACTCCACAAATAATGGAACCTCTACGTCTTTGCACTCCCTCTCATAATGCCATAACCTCCAACCATTACACCACTTCTCATCTCACTATACTCCTTCACCAGATTAGAAATCACCATAAGCTCAACAATTGGTCTACAAGGTTACTTACCGGCTCTTCCTCAATCTACTATCACCCACACCTTCTTTAATTGATTAACACAGACCCCCCTCTCCAAAGTATTAATGCATGTGAAAGCTCCTTTAGACAACCCCACTTATTTGCACCCCATCTAAGTGAAGGTTATATAATTTGAAATGAACAACTTATGCATTATTTCTATGTTTACAAACCATAAAGAAATAAAAAAAAAAAAAAAAAGTTTTTCCAACTCAGTACAAATTAATTAATTAATTAATTAATTACGTCAAAGGCGTACACCTATTAACAATGGGCAGATTTAATAGGAGTTTAGTGCTTAATAAGTTTTCTATGGACATGATTAAATATGGCTGGAATATTCTTAGTAGTCACACAAAATAAATGACT
>ML784922.1:1031994-1055326 GCA_009831015.1 Picea engelmannii
ATAGGATTCTAGATCCTATAAACTAGGATTGGTTGAAACAAATGCAACCAAGTTAGAATACGGGTGAGATCAAATCAGGATTGGTTGTAACCAATGCACCTAAGTTAAACTATGGATGAGATTACATTTATTAGTCAGTTTCTTATATGCATTGCTATAAATTTGTATGCCCGTAGAGGCTGAGAGTGTGTCTGAGAGGAGTGAGCCTATCTGTAATCTCCATTAGCTGAATAATAAGATAACCGATACCAATGCTTGGTGGACGTAGCCCAATGTTTGGGTGAACCACGTAAACTGCCGTGTCTTTTGTGTTTGCATGTATTGATTTGTCTTATGGTAATTGTTGTTTCCGCACTGGCAATTACAACAAGTTCATATTTCTTTGTGCTCTCATAATAACTTCTTATTTGCAGATGAGGCGTAAATACACGGCCTCAAATGTATTCTCATAATAACTTCTTATTTGCAGATGAGGCGTAAATACACGGCCTAAAATGTATTTTCATAATAACTTCTTATTTGCAGATGAGGCGTAAATACACGGCTTCAAATGTATTGTTGGGAAGGGATACGTTTGCAGTAATTGTGAATCCGGGAGTCGATTATGCATTCATTGTGGCCCTCGTAGTAATTCTCAATGAAATCAACAAAGACGAAGCGTAGTTGAAGGCTTTTACTCATACTCGAGTAACTATTCACGAACCCATACGCACATTCGTTTGGGCATGTGTACCTAGTTGGGGTTTCATTTTACTTGATCATTACACTATAAGATATTGCTGTTAATTTATTTGATTATACACTGTAAATCTGCATTTTCAATTTTTTATTTGAAACCTCTTATTCTAAGTTACTGTGGTTAAGTTATTTTAATTTATTTGATTATACACTCTGTAAATCAGTATTTTCAATTTTTTATTTGAAACCTCTTACTCTAAGATATTTTGGTTAAGTTATTTGAAAATGATATGTAGTGGAAAAGGAAAAGGAAACCATTAACTTGTAGCCATCAACTTGTAGTAATTATTAGTTTCCTGATCTATTCCAACTTTGAACGAAATGTTATGATTTGAAGATAGATATAAAATCCCCCTTGATCCTCCCTTATCAAAGGATAGATTAGATGATTTGAAGATAGAGGAATCCCCTGCAAGGCGTCAAAGTATGCCCACGGGATGTCCTTATGATTACCTCTTCTTTCATCTCATGAAGGATTTGTTTATCTTGAATCTATGGATAAGCATTTAATATGTTAAGAGCCTGGACAACACATTTGAGGTAATGTTTATTTTCCCTCAAATAACTTCAAGTTTCTAGCTATCCAGACTTCCCAATCTATGTTAAGAGGAAGGGATTTTATCTTCTTGGTATCCTTATTTGTATATTAGGATCTAAATGCCTATTCTATGTCTTTACCTTCCCAAACATTTCTTAATCCAATCATCCCTTCCACCTCTTTCCATACCTCTTTTGTATAAGGATAGGCCATATTTAAATGTACAATGGTTTCTTCTACTTGTTGACATAAGCTATACCAATCAGGACCAATGAAAATTTTCTTCTATAGCACCTCCCACGTGGGAGCCCTATTATTTAATTTCAACCACATGAATTTTCTATTTGAAGGGTATCTTAATTTCCATATGGTTCTCCACCACCATACCTATTGTCCCTCCCTTCTTTCCTCAACAAGAGCTTTGTAAGTTATTCTGGGAACATAGGTTCCAACTGGATTAAGTAACCATACCCATTGATCATCATCTTCTCTTGTTTTAACATTACTATCTTTTAATGTGTCAGTGTATCTTTGCCATGCCTCAACATATTCTTCCCCCAACCCAATCTCCTCCCAAGTCAATAGATGTTGTTGCCAATTTGTTGACATTTAGTATAATAACCTTTACTTCTTATCCCCTGACTCATATGAGAATGCAATTTATGCATTCATTTGCTGCCTACCCATGGAGCAAGACCAATTTGTTCTTTGTCTCCTTTACCAACTTGCTAAATCAACTAGTTTCCCACCACATGAAATGTTGAGTCAACAACTTTCTAGATAATTGAGGCATTATGAACTTGTTTTATAGGATTCTTTACCCAATACTCTACAAAAGCAGGAGCAATATAATTGGATATTATTACCGGTACCCATAGCCCTTTTCCTTGAATTAATCTCCAAACATTTTTTGCTGTAAGAGCCTTGGAGAAGAGAAAGGTTTTTTTTAAACC
Source organism: Picea engelmannii (assembly GCA_009831015.1). Taxonomy (NCBI): domain Eukaryota; kingdom Viridiplantae; phylum Streptophyta; class Pinopsida; order Pinales; family Pinaceae; genus Picea; species Picea engelmannii. The sequence goes on from ML784922.1 coordinate 1,034,224, forward strand.
CTAGCCTCCATTTTCTTTTGGTAAAGCCATCTTTTTCCATGAATCCAAAACAAGCCCTTTCTTCTTTTGATTTCCTAACTAGATAAGACTTTTGCAACATAATCTTCTGATGACTTCCATTACACCTTTCATAACCCAGGCAAGTGATATCTAGTATAATGGATTCACTTTTACCAGACAATCCCCTTTGGAGAGCCACCCATTACACTTTGTATTTAACTATTTTTTTCACTTTGGCAATAAACCATTGCCAATCACATTTTTTGTACAGGTTTGGCTTCAAATAGGAACCCAAGTACTTCAACTTATGATCTAGATCTATCAATGTAATACTCCAAGGACGTGCCCCAGTTATACTATGTATTGTAATCATGTTTATAGGCTAGTGAGCCAAGTGTATATAAGCTGGTGGGCTTATGTGTTATTTAGGTCAGAGAGCCTAGGTGTTAAAGGCCAGGTGCCTGATTATTCTATATGTAATTATGCAGATCATTAATAAAATATAAAGATCGCTGCGTGCCGACCGACTACGAAGAAAGAGTGATGGAGGACTAAGCTTCCACAAGGCTAGGTAAGGGAGAGGGGGATGAAAGGTTGGAAGAGGGGCTAAGCTTGAGGGATTAAGTCCTTGAATAATAATTTATTATTATTCCAAAGTGGCGTGATAGGTATATTTTTATCCTAAGTTCCTAGAAAAGGGAACACATACTTGATGGAGTGCATGTAGCTTCATGGGCGACATGTGTCAGCCCAGGCACATGCAATTTAACCCAAGAATTGAGTCGTGATGGGGGTTTGGTCTCCATTCTTACATCCGTTGTCTGAACCGTGTTGCCTCTGCATCTGATCTCTGCATACCTCACGCAGCTCTGAAACCCGAAACCATGAGGCCAACTTGGGATGTTTTCCTGAGAAGCCGAGGCATCCTTCGTCTGAACTGTTTGAGTCTGTGTTCGATCTCTGCGTTGATTCCTTGTCACGCACCTTGAAAACCAGTGGCAAACCCGTGTCTCCTGTGTGACCTGTGAACCCAGTTTATCCACACTGCAAATCTGAGTTCGTGCTTAATCGTTTGTGGTTGCTGTCTTTTGTGAAACCTGAGCATATCATAATTGTCTATGTCGTGTGTGTTATAACTGTGGGTTGTTGTGGCCACACAATCCCTTGGCTGAGTGTGAACTATTGACGTCATCTGTTTGTTGTTGAGCCTTACTATTGTCCTCCTTGTGCTGGAATGGAGTTGACGAAGCAGGTTGTCAGGCCTGTGTGCAACACTTTCTCCAGGTGAGAGAGGTGGTTGTGGTTGAAGAAACAGGTTGTCAGGTCCGTGAGCGACTCTCTCCAGGTGAGAGAATGCGCGAAGGAAGTGAGAACTCCTGGAAGGTGTCCTGTAGCTTCCATAGATCTTGGAGAATTCTGGTTCGGCCTATTGCTGAAGCCCAAGGCAAGGGAGGTTTAGCAGCCGTAGGACTGTCCGGTGTGATCGTGAAGGGGTATACTCCTGGGGTGGGAAAAACATGTGGGGAATGAGAGTCTGTGAGCAGTGGGCATAAGTGGCTCCTGGGAGAGAATCCATCCTCATAAACTATGTGTCTTCCTGTTGACCTTGTCTAGCCTAGGATTCCCTTGCCCGGTGGAGCTTAGTCCCAGCTCGGGGGTGACCTACTGTTGAAAGTGATGAGCAGTGCGGTCTAAGGCCGGGAGGTTCATGGAAGGTCCGCATGCAGTTGGTGGTGTTATTCCAGTTAAACGATAAGTATTAATTCTGTACTTAATTTATATGTGATGCATGCTCGTATCTTTGAAATGTATCATGTATTCTGTTGCAATTATGAATTACTATTAATTCCATTATTTCTGTATGTTAGTAGTAATCCTCTTGTTACTCTGTATTGTTTGGTTAATTTTCATTAAATATGCATGTTATATATATATGTATGAGATTGTTCCGCGTAGTAGCATTTCCCGGCAATGGTGTTGATGGCCGAGGGACGTTACAATATGGTATCAGAGCCAAGGTTTCAACGATGAGCCTGAATGGGCCATGTCAGTGGAAGTTGAAGCGAGAGTTCAGAAGGAGGTGTTGTCGAAATGGACAAAACTGAAGTTTCGACCCAAGGTTTCAAGTAGAAATAGTGTTAAGAGGAACCAATTTCGAACCTTAAAAATGTTTCTGAGTGCCAAGGGGTTACTTGGCCATGTTACGAAGCTTAGGAGGTGTAGCGGTAGAATAAAACCGCAACCGGTGTGGTATTTGACCAGAGAGAGAGAGAGCTCAACACTTGGGTTGTGGGAGCCATAGGATCTGTTGGGAAGGAAAGGAAAAACCTTTACGACCGTTAGATCTAGAGAAAGCGTAGAAGGGTTAACCTGGGAAGCCCTTTGGACTTTGCCACGTCGGAGAAGGTCGATGCAAAGGTATGAGAAAGGCCGAAGACCAAAGCGCTGAAGTGCTGAAGGAGATCTACACCGTACATCGTAGGAAAAGAGCTTGACCATTGGATCAAGCAAAGGAGCAGATCGTGATTTCGGATTTCGGGAGAATTAAAGTATGTTGAGGGGAGAACTTCCAAAGTCCAAAGTTCCAAAGCAAGAGTAGGCGTGGTGGGGTTGGATGACGTTTCCAGAGGTGACATGGACCTTCCTAGACATGCCACGTACCACCACCTGAGTTGGTGACATCTGTACTATGTGGACCCGGGGTTCGGAATTTCGAAATTCGAATGATAGAAAGGAAGCAAGTGTGAGAACTTTCGAAGTCCCGAAGCTCCGAACTTTCGAAGTCCTGAAGTCCCAGAACTTAGACGCCTAAAGTTACATAGTGTGTGTTAGCCGTTGGATGTTGGGTAGACGTGGACTATTGATCCACTCTACTTCGTGAGTTCGGTAACTCGAAACTCCAAGAGATCGTTGTTTTGTGCTTTGAAAATCTTCCGAAGTTGAAGGCCCGAGTAAGTGCTTATTGATCTAGCGCTTGGTCATGACCCATGGTCGCGTGGGTTGGGGACTGAGAGAAAGGGGCTAGTGCCTGAAAACTTAGCAAATAAGAGCTCCGAAAGAAGAAATCTGCGGGGATTCTTGATTGAACGAGAATCACAGAGAATGAAAACTGAACGTTTTCTTGAATCAGATTTGTTTATGAATGTTGTGGGATTTGTTAAGGAATGATGACCTGACAAATTCCGGTTGTCTGCACATTGTGTTTGCAGAATTTTAACGAGTGCCAAAACCGATTAGAGTTGCCATGGAGCGCAAAGAAATGGAAGAGGCACAAATTGTTTCCAGTTCAAAGAATGAAATAAAAGGGATGGATGTTCATTTGAGAGTTGAAGGGTTGAACTCCAATGGGCATGGAGAAGAGATAGATAAGGAAGGACATATGATGAAAATCATTGAAATATTGCAGAAAGATGCCCAAACTCACTGAGTAGATAGCATAAAGCTCATGAAAGCTAAGGAACAACATGTATAATTCAACTTAAAGTTGATGAAGAGTCTGGAGAGAATAGAAAAGAAGTTGGACAAGGAAAGAGACTCGAGCAAAACAGGGAGTCACCAGACTTCTGAGGGAAGAAGATCAAGGAGTGTTGGTAGAAACCATCATCACTCCCAAGGTCGCTCCAAGAGGAGGGCACACAGTAGTTCAATCCAATCTCCTACCAGAAAGCACAGGATATCTGGAGTGGATGAATTGAAGGGCGAAATGAACAAGATTAAGCCTCCTATGTTTGATGGAGAACATAAGGAGGAATATGTTGAGACATGGTTGCTTGGCATGAGGAAATATTTCCAAATGCAGAATTATTCCTCTCATGTAGAAGGAAGAATTGCGATGTATCAACTAAAAGGAAAAGCATCCATGTGGTGGGATCAACTTGTGGAGGTGCAACAAATTAGAGAGAAAGATATCACTTGGAAAGAATTCAAGAGATATTTCGAGAATAAATATTTGAATAAAAGATATTTTGATAGAAAGATGAAAGAGTTCTTTGAACTCAAGCTCGGTAGCATGACCATTGATGAGTATGAACGAAGGTTTTTGGAATTACTGAAGTATGTTCCATTCATCGAGGATGAGACTGTCAAGATTCAAAGGTATCTGAGTGGACTGCCACCTTCCATTGGGGACAAGATTCAATATGATGACCCTAAGAAAATGGAAGAAACTATAAGAAGAGAGAAATGCTTATATGAGAAACAAAGAGAGAAGCCTACTTTCCGAAAGGCTTGGGAAGACAAGAAGAAATTCAAGATGGATTAGAGGAAGAAGGGAACTAAGCCACCCTTTTTCAGAAACAGTCCTCAAGGACAACCATCTTTTAGAGAGCCCAGGAAGGTTGAAGTGGGTGGGAAAATGCCAAGACCGCCACCTATGGAATGTTGGGGTTGTAAAAGAAACCATAGGTACAGAGATTGCCCCCACAGAAATGACAAAGTGAGAACTATCCACAATGTTCAGCAGGATGAAACAGTGGAGGACATGGGCAGTAGAATACCCAGGATCTACGCAGCCCTGGACAACACGCAAGCATAATATCAATCACACATGATTGAAGTGAAAGGTATGATTAACAACCAACCATTTACTATTTTAATTGATTTAGGGGCTAGCCATAGTTAAATAGATCCTAGAGTGGTGTAAAATTTGCAATTGTCGAGAAGAAAACATGAAAAGTCTTGGTTAGTGCAGCTGACAACATGAACCAAGAGGAAAGTCACTGAGTTAGTTAAATCCAGTCCTGTGGACATGAATGGACTGAGCACAAAGGATGAATTGAACATTCTGCCTTTAGGTTCTTATGACTGTTTAATTGGGATGGACTGGTTGGAAAAACACCATGCCATCTTGGACTATCGTAATAAGACATTCACTTGCATGGATGAGGAAGAAAATCGAAAAACAGTCCAAGGAATTCCTAGAGATGTTGCTGTCAGAGAAATATCAGCAATGTAGATGAAGAAGTTCTTCAGGAAAGGTTGTCAATTATTTGCAGCCCACTTGGAGGAATCACTTGAGGATAATATGTCAAAGATCGAAGAACATGCGGTACTAAAGGAGTTTGAGGATATATTTCAGGAGGTACTCGAACTACCTCCGAAAAGAGATATTGACTTCTCTGTAAACTTGATTCTTGGAGTAACTCCAGTGTCGAAAGCTCCTTACAGAATGAGTACACCAGAGCTGAAAGAACTGCAAATGCAACTTGAAGAGCTTCTCAAGAAGGGGTATATACTCCAAAGTGTGTCATCTTGGGGTGCCCCGGTCCTGTTCGTGAAGAAGAAGGACAGGACACTGATATTGTGTATCGATTTCAGACAATTGAACAAAGTAACTGTAAAGAACAAGTATCCTTTGCCGATGATTGATGACCTCTTCGATCAGTTGAAGGATGTGAAGATATTTTCGAAGATAGATCTTAGATCAGGATATCACTAGGTAAGAATAAATGATGAAGACATCAACAAGACCGCCTTTAGAACAAGGTATGATCATTACGAGTTCACAGTGGTAACATTTGGGTTGTCAAATGCACCCGCTGTTTTTATGTGCCTGATGAATGGTGTATTCAGGGACTATCTAGACAAGTTTGTCATAGTCTTCCTGGATGACATTATGGTTTATTCCAAGTTGGAGGAAGAGCATGAACATCATCTAAGGATGGTGTTTCAGGTGCTAAGAGAGCACCAACTGTATGCCAAGTTGAGCAAGTGCTCGTTTTATCAGGAGCAGATCCATTACTTGGGGCATATTATTTCGAAGGATGGGATAGCTGTAGATCCTGAAAATATTGAGGCCATCAGAGAATGGTCAGTGCCAAAGAACATGATGAAAGTCAGATCCTTTATGGGTCTAGATGGTTATAACATAAGGTTTATTGTAGGATTCTCGAGGATAGCTCACCCTATCACTTCCTTGCAAAGGAGGGAGAATAAATTTGAGTGGACAGAGGACCGTGAGAGAAGCTTCCAACGATTGACGCAACTGTTAACCAGTGCTCCAATCTTGAGGATTGCAGATCTGAATGAAGACTTTGTAGTGTGCACAGATGCATGCAAAGAAGGACTGGGAGGATTCCTTAGTCAGAATGGATTCGTAATTTGTTATGAATCCAAAATGTTGAAAGAGCACAAAAAGAACTATGCAACTCATGATTTGGAGTTGGAAACAATAGTACACGCTCTAAAGAAATGGAGGCATTACCTCATGGGAAGGAGGTTCAAACTGAGGACATACCATAACGGTTTGAAGTATTTGTTTGATCAGCCAACCTTGAATGTTAGGCAGAGTAGGTGGCTGGAGTTTCTTTGTGAGTATGACTTTGATATCAAGCATATCAAAGGAAAGGAAAACAAAGTGGTTGATGCAATCAACATGAGAGTGCATGAATTGCAAGCTACAACCATTAGCATGTACCAAACTAATATTAAAGACAAAATTTTAGAGGCCGCAAATACAATTTTGCAGTACAGGGATTTGATAGCAAAGCTACAACAAGGTAAGATGCCACATAAAGTGGAAAATTATAAATTGGAAACCGATGGAACACTTATGTACAAGAACATAATTTATGTACCTAATGTACAGGACTTGAAACTTATGATTTTGAATGAAATGCATAATGTGCCTTATGTTGGGCACCCTGGATATCATAAAACTATGGCAACAGTCAAGAGCCATTACTTTTGGCCAAGTATGAAGAAAGGGATTGCAGAATACATCGCCAGATGTATGGAGTGCCAGAAGGTTAAAGCTGAGTAGATGCACCCAATAGGGTTGCTGCAACTTTTACCCATTCCTGAGTGGAAGTGGGAGGTAGTGACAATGGATTTCATCACAGGATTGCCTAGAACAGACAAGCAACATGATTCAATCATGGTGGTGGTGAACAAGCTTATGAAAACTGCCCATTTTATTCCATTGAAGACTACTCACAAGGCAGCGAATGTTGCCGACATCTTTATGAAGTGGCATGATTGCATGAAATTCCCAAGACAATTGTGTCTGACAGAGACCCAAAATTTACCTCAAATTTCTAGAAAGGGTTATTCAAGGGGTTCAGAATGAATCTGAACTTCAATACAACCTATCATCCTGAGTCGGATGGGCAGACAAAGTGGGTGAATCGAGTAATATAAGACATACTGAGGATGTATGTGATGGACAAACCATCGAAATGGGAAGACTACCTACATTTGGTAGAATTCACCTACAACAATGGGTTTCATGCATCATTGAAGATGAGCCCATTTGAAGCACTTTATGGAAGAAAGTGCAATACTCCAGTAAGATGGGATAATCCAGCTGATAGAGTAGTGGTTGGGCTAGAGTTGCTCAAGGAAATGGAAGAACAAATGCTAAAGATTAAGAAGAATTTAAAGGCTGCCCAAGACATGCAGAAACGTTATGCTGTTAAAAATAGAACCTATAGAGAGTTTAAAGTGGGAGAGCATGTTTTCCTGAAAGTGAAAGCCAATAGAAGTTCCCTAAGGCTGAGAAATTGTTTGAAGTTGGCAGCCAGATTTTGTGGGCCATTTGAAATCCTAGAAAGTATTGGGCCAGTTGCATATATGATTTCATTACCTGCATCCATTGCTGTACATAATGTGTTTCATGTTTCATTGCTTAAGAAATATATGCCTGATGCTAATCATGTTATCGATTGGAATGTGATTCAGGTGGAGCAAGAAGGTGTCTTGCAAGTGTATCCTGTGTGCATATTGGACCAGAAAAGCAAACAGCTCCGAAATCGAGCCAAATCGAGCTATAGGGCTTGTAAAGGTCCAGTGGACCTTGTACAGCCCCAAGGATGTGACATGGGAGCATGAGGATGCTATGCGGGTAGAATACCCACATCTTTTTGAAGATTTTGAAAATCTTGCTGATGTTGTGTAAAATTTGCACTGAGGACAGTGCAAAAATAAGGGGAGGGGATGGTAATTCCCCAAGGATGTGCCCCAGTTATATTATGTATTGTAATCATGTTTATAGGCTGATGATCCAAGTGTATATAAGCTGGTAGGCTTATGTGTTATTTAGGCTGGAGAGCCTAGGTGTTAAAGGCCAGGAGTCAGATTTTTGTATATGTAATTATGCAGATCATTAATAAAATATAAACATCGTTGCACGTCGACCGAACACGAAGAAAGAGTGATGGGGGACTAAGATTCCACAAGGCTAGGTAAGGGAGAGGGGGATGAAAGGTTGGAAGAGGGGATAAGATTGAGGGCTTAAGTCCTTGAATAATAATTTATTATTATTCCAAAGTGGTGTGAAAGGTATATGTTTATCCTAAGTTCCTAGAAAAGGGAACACATACTTGATGGAGTGCATGCAGCTTCATGGGCGACATGTGTCGACCCAGGCACATGCAATTTAACCCAAGAATTGAGCCATGATGGGGGTTCGATCTCCATTCATGCGTTCATTGTCTGAATCGTGTTGCCTCTATGCCTGATCTCTGCATACCTCACGCAGCTCTGAAACCCGAAACCGTGAGGCCAACTTGGAATGTTTTCCTGATAAGCCGAGGAATCCTCCGTCTGAACCGTTTGAGTCTGTGTTCGTGATCCAGGTGGATATCGGTGGCCACCCACCTTTTCCAAATGGCTCAAAACGACTTTCTGGCAATTTACTATTTTTAGCAGGTTTTAACTTCCGGGGCCATTTTGAGGGCCCAAATGAAGGTTTTTCAAGATCGAGGTTCTCAATGATAGCCAAAGGCACGATTGATCCCCCAAAATGAATCTCCTTGATGATACCTTTCCAGCGAGCTATCACACGCCTAAAACGAAGATCGTATGCAAAAGTTACGACCCCGGGAAGTTGATGTACTCACTTACCCAAACGAGGCCCACATGAATTTTGGTGCTTCATCTCCTAGGGTTAGGGTTTTGGATGCCTAGGACTTTTGAAATTCCTGTTTATTGTAAAAAGGCCTTCAGAGCCTCATTGTAATCATCTTCTTGCGAATGCGAGTAGCTGTCACATCTCTTCTCAGAGATAAGCTGCCACCATTCTAGCGAGTCTTTCACTCTGTATTTTTACAGTCTCTGTACATTTCTTTGATTAATAGAAATCGTGTATTACTGTATATCTGTGTTTATGGTTGCGTCTCTAATACATTTTTGTTATATTATTGAATATCTGCAATATCTCTGTACATTTCTTTATTATAGCTCCGCTCTCATTTTGTGCCGAAAATAATCCGGATCAGTTCAATCTCAGCGTTGATTCCTTGTCACGCACCCTGAAAACGAGTGGCAAACTCGTGTCTACTGTGTGACCTATGAACCCAGTTTATCCACACTGCAAATCCGAGTTCGTGCTTAACCGTTTGGGGTTGCTATCTTCTGTGAAACCTGAGCATACCGTAATTGTCTATGCCATGTGTGTTATAACTATGGGCTGTTGTGGCCACGCAGTCCCTTGACTGAGTGTGAACTGTTTCCGTCATCTATTCCTTGCTGAGCCTTACTGTTGTCCTCCTTGTGCTGAAATGGAGTTGAAGAAGCAGGCTGTCAGGCCTGTGTGCAACACTCTCTCTAGGTGAGAGAGGTGGTTGTGGTTGAATAAGGTTGTCAGGTCTGTGAGCGACTCTCTCCAGGTGAGAGAGTGCACGGAGAAATTGAGAACTCCTGGAAGGGGTTCTGTAGCTACCACAGAGCTCGAATAATTCCGGTCCGGCCTGTTGCTGAAGCCCGAGGCAAGGGAGGTTTAGCAACCGAAGGACTGTCCGGTGTGATAGTGAAGGTGTATACTCCTGGGGTGGGACAAGCATGTGGGGAATGAGAGTCTGTGAGTAGTGGGCATAAGTGGCTCCTGGGAGAGAATCCATCCTCACAAACTATGTGTCTTCCTATTGACCTTGCCTAGCCTAGGATTCCCTTGCATGGTGGAGCTTAGTCCCAGCTCGGGGGTGACCTACTGTTGAGAGTGATGAGCAATGCAGTCCAAGGCTGGGAGGTTCATGGAAGGTTCGCACATAATCGGTGGTGTTATTCCAGTTAAAAGATAAGTATTAATTATGTACTTAATTTATATGTGATGCATGTTTGTGTCTTTGAAATGTATCATGTATTCCGTTGCAATTATGAATTACTGTTAATTCCATTATTTCTGTATGTTAGCAGTAATCCTGTGATTACTCTGTATTTTTTGGTTAATTTTCATTAAATATGCATGTTATATATATATATATGTGTGTGTGTGTGTGTGTGTGTGTGTGTGTGATATTGTTCCGCGTAGTAGCATTGCCTAGCAATGGAGTTGATGGCCAGGGACGTTACAATAAACTAGTAGGGAAATAATTGAGTAAAATAGTTATTTTCCTACTCAATTATACCCTACAAGAATATAGTAATTTTTTCAAGGTTTATTATCATACATGTAGTCTTTTAGAATAAATCTAATATATCTTTGAACTTCTTAATTACCCATCTTGTTCCCTCATATAAAATCAGGATATCATCTACAAATAATAGATATGTGTTATTACAAGTTGTTCCTATGTTTACCCCTTTGAAACCACCATTTTCTAATGTCTCTTTTATTTACCTACTGAGTCCCTCAACAATTTAAAGGAAAAGGAGAGGGGATAAGGGACACCTCTGTCTAAGACCTCTTTCTAGTATGAAGAAATTGAATGTTGTCCCATTTATTAAAATAGCAAAAGATATTGAAGTGATGTAGCTCATCACCCATATAACTAATTGATTATAGAAACCCAAGTGTATAAGAATAAGTCTAAGGTGAAATCAACTTACCCTATCATATGCTTTGGATATGTCTGCTTTAATCAACATTGATCTTTGGTTCCTGATTTTGGTTGAATGGAGATTTTCTTCAGCTATCCTATCTTAACTACCTCATGTATTTGTCCTCCCTCTAAAAACCCAAAATGTTCTCCAAAATTTGTTTTGATAAAACACTTTTCAATCTTCTAACAATAACCTTTGAAATGATTTTATAGATACAATTACATAAATAGATTGGCCTGAATTTTTCAAAAGGTTGTCCAATTAACATATCATATATATCAACTTATATCTTTAATTAGATTAAAATTAAAATTAGAATTAGAATTATGACATGGAACTTAGACAAGGCATTATTTTAAAATTATAATTATTGACATGTTATATATATCAACTTAAGGGGTGGTGGGTGTGGGGGAGTGCTTTCTCACTGTAGAGGACCAGAGGTTATTTCCTTTGCATGGGGTTGGGTTGGGGACTTGCCTCCAATAACCAAGCAGTTATATGGGATTAAAGCTTATAAAAATGAGCATTACACTGATCTTATTATAACAAGGGACTGAGAATTGGTCATTAATGGGCTTCAACATCCGCAAATATGCCACCAAGTGGGGAGAAAATTATCAAAGAATCATCCAAGAGGGGGGGAAATTTCTCTCGATTCAATTCTTTCATGTCGCCAGATATCTAAACTCCAGGGAAGACACTTTGGCAAAATCAACCCAGCAAGGGAAAATCAAAGTTAATGACGTCCTTACTGTTCATCTTCATAGGATTATTTATTAAAAAAATGGAAAATTGGTTGAATCCAAGGATCAAATCCAAGGCATGTTTATTTATTCAAAAAAAGGTGGTTTTCCTGAAATCAAGGATTAATGTTAAAGGTGGTTTTTGGGTGCCCCACCCAATAATCTCGAAGCAAATGTCACCACTCCATCTCATGACACAACAATGTTGTCCCATATCATCAAGACATACCCTCTGGTACATGCATGTCACTTACCTATGCACATTAAAATCTCTTTTTGGGTGATGATGGTCACTTAATGTGGGATTTACGGTCTCTCCTTCCCACGTCAGCTCACATGCAGAGACATCATGTGAACACATAGCCAGATACATGAACTAGTTCACCTTGCCATAGGTTTTAGTCCCTGTTCATTTGTTGGGAATCGTGAATTCTCTCTGTGTGTTTATGCTTCATCTTGGAATAAATTGCAGCTAGTAAGGTCCTCAACATGTCTGGGAGTGCAACGTGGCGCTGTGGTCCTGACCAATGTTGTTTCTCAGCCTGCGCGGTTCAGGAATTGAAGGTAGACTTGGGAGCTCAAAAATGTGAACTGGAATTGCAACGAACAAAGATTGACTAGCTTGAGACCCAACTGGAGGAGAAGACCTAGAAACAAGACAAGGAGACTTGCATTATTCTCAAGGTTGTGAACAAGCAAAATAGGGAAATTTGATCCCTTCGTCAGGAAAACCATGAAATTTGACAACAATGGATGCAAAATTAGGCAAACATGCAATACCTTCCTTGTCATGGATCCAGGGCCAAGGAAGTGTATCAACAACTTCAAGTGGGCACAGAGCAACCAATGAGACTAACCAGGATTGGTTAGTGGACACCACCCTGTCATACGCTGATGTAGTAGTTTTTGTATGGCCAAAAATTGGAATCTCTGTTGATAGACAATTGATTTTCTTTTTGAAATCCTTGTATCTCTCTGTTGATTCATCCTATGCTGCAACACTTTTTTTAATATAAATTAGCCATTCTTCTCTCTCTCTCTCTCTCTCTCTATATATATATATATATATATATAGCCTACCAAGAAGCGTTCTGTAGTGTAAGTTGGGGAAGATGTTGCCAAGTGTGTATGTGACAACAACAAAATTAAATAAATAAATAAATAATTATGTATACACCCCATTACAATTGTTTTTTCAAATGTGTATCAATTTACTATTTTAGTCTTAAAAACCTAACTAACAAATAATAAAAACTAATTACATAATCTTCAAAAGTTGTATCCTTATCTTCTCCATCCTTATTTATATAGGTAATTAAGAAAAATAATAGTTTTTTAAAATTATTTTAGAAAAACCATATATATAATTTATAAGTAATTAAGAAAAAAAATTGTTTTTTAAAATTATTTTAGAAAAACCATATATATATATATAATTGCATGTTATAAATTACACTTTGCAATTGAATCCCTATGTTCTACTTGCTTATCATGATCTTTACCTAATCAAGAAATACTTCTATACCACTTGGGGTTTTGGCTTTGATAATTATTACCACTTCATTTTTAAGAAAATGAGAAAAATAATTTTAAATAAAAAATGAATAAAATAATTTTAAATAAAAAATTATAACATTTTTTTAACTTAATATACTTCTATACCACTTGGGGTTTTGGCTTTGATAATTATTACCATCTCATTTTTAAGAAAATGAGAAAAATAATTTTAAATAAAAAATGAATAAAATAATTTTAAATAAAAAATTATAACATTTTTTGAAATTGAAAATTAATGTTATTATTCAAAGACCAAGTATTTCTAGAAGCATGCATTATATTTTTATAACTATTTTTAATCATTATTTAAAATTATTATCTCGTTCATTTAAATTGTAAGGAGAGAATAAGTGCTCTAAAAGTTCAAGCTCCCTTAAAGTTTCCTTGCACATGGTGAAAAAACAAAAAATCCAATTAGTTTTAGAAAAGACTACCAAATCTAAATCTTCTCGCATACTTCAAAGAATTGTGCAAGTGTCCATTGGTTTTCTCGGTAGCCTCATTAGGTATTTCGAAGGTGAACCACATTAGGTAGTTCCAAAGTGAAGGGTGTGAAGGGACATAAATGTTTTTGAAGAGGATATTTATGGTGGCACTATTATATGTCACGGGTACTATAAATTGCATCGGCTTGATTAAACTACTAATTACTTTTTTTTAACCTTTTAAGATTTTTTTTAAATAAAATTTTTTAATTTTAATTTGTTAACCATAGAATTTCGTTAATTTAGAAGTTTAATAATTTTGTGAATTTAATCAAACTTTCAAAATTATAAAATTTAACATGAAATAAATAATATTAATCACATGAAGATGGGAACCACAAAAATTTAATGGGTGAAAAATTTGATGTATTGATAAGCGGCCTATGAAAGTTGGTCTTTAAATTTTATAAGGTGCAGTCTGAAAGAGTGGTGAGTCGATTCCATAGATAAGTGATAATTCACCCGTGATTGTAATAGTTAGCTAAACTTGATATTCCATGAAGTATAGATATTACTATTAAATTTGTACAATTTAGTTGTTTGGGTGCTTGTCATTTTAAGTGAAGAAAGACTTTGGATAGCATAATTCTTATACAATGCATACACTCCTTGTGTTATAAATAAGAGGCACCAATTTTAGTTATGAGACATGCGACAAAATAAGTAGTTGCATTGATTTCAACAATGGATAATAGTCATCATGTTGTTGTATCAATTTTAACAATGATATAATGCAAAACAACAGGGTGTGCCGATTTCAATGATAATACAATGAAAAATGATTTAGAATAATCAAGTAGTTGCATTAATTTCAACAATGATATAATGCATAGGCATCAAATAGTTGCATGAATTTCAACTATATATATATATAACCATTTTATATGTATGTATGTGTAACCATGCTTTAAATCCAAGCAAAACATTATCTTAAGATTATAGTGATTGGTATGTCATATGTCTATCAAGTTATACTTATTATATATAAACTTTTTATATATCTGCATAACCATGCATTGAAAATTATATATGTGTGTGTGTGTGTATGTAATAATTCAAACTCTAAGTGAATGCCTTGTCTAGATTCATTGTGATAAACATAAGCAAATAAAATGTTTATGGATACACAAGTGCAAAATGGTATATATGGCATGCCATTAATTCTAATTCTAAAACAATCAACTTGCACCTAATGTATCCATAAACATAAACATTGTATATGTCTATTTAGGTGTAACCATGCATTGAATTTGGAAATTTGGGCAAGGCATTGATTCGTGAGGGTATCTTTGAGTTTTTTGGATCAATTAAGAAATATGGAGAAATGGAAAAATAAAGCACATAGTTTAAACATGTCATTATTTGGACTTTTTCTGGTCATTATTTTTCGACAAATTTTGCTTAAAATTTGGCTAAAAATTTAGAAGAATTGATGGAATAACATATGTCAATGGTTAGGATTGCACAATCTAGGTGGAATAAGGGTTTTTGGGGGCATTGAATCCATTTTGATAATAAAAAAAATGCAAATTCAACAATGAAAAATTGCAATTCCAACAATTCTTCTATAGCCAAATTTGAGTGATGATTTTTTGAGAAAGGTCCAAATCGTAAAATGTTTAGACTTCTCCTAAATAAAAGGTCATGTGTGTCCTTGCATCCGTCTTGAAATGGAAAGTCTAAAATAAGGTTTGATGCAAATTACAAGTGTGAGATTAAGAATTGTGTCGACAAGCTAAATATGAAATCCCTCCAGTGAGCATGGAGGAAGATAATTTCAAAAAGAAATTTAAATAAAACCTTACCCTTCAAAGAATGCATTGAATATAGGAAATCAATGGATGTATACACTGTCAATGCTATTTGGAAATCTTCTAAAATTTTCTCCTAGAATTCTTAAGATACATATTTTGACTTCATAAGAGGTAATAAGAAACCTATAGTTGCATACATATTTTGAGTTTGTATGATGTGAGAAATAACCTCTTGCTGCATCTTAGATGAATTTGTGAATGAATCTTATAACCATTAAGAGTAACTGATATGATACTAAGGATAGACATAGAGTTAGAGTGAGTAGATGATCACTTCAAGAGCTTGTCTACGTATAGGTATATAGATTTGGTATATGCGTCAAAGGTAGAAAAAGTATAATCAAATATCGTAAAATGCACATAACAATTGGAAACATTAATATTCTTATACAACTACATTGTGTAGGTAACATATTTGGTTGCGATAAAATTCTTACCCAGTTTTGGTGAATTAATTCATGTAATAAACACACAAACCAAAACAATGCAAGTGCATTGGTATAGATAGACACTTAGTAGTTCTCTCTCTCTCTCTCTCTCTCACACACACACACACACACACACACACACACACATATATTACCTTTATCTATGTCTCCTCTTCTTCTTCTTGAAAATTATATAATTGATGTAAAGTAGAATATGTATTCCTTTTTCTTTAGCTAGATTATGTATGTCCTACATTTATTGCATCATTGTTATTGTTATGTGATGTATTAATTTTTTTTATATCTTAGTTAAATATTTAACTTAGCCACACCATATAAAGTAGTGATTAATCCATTTGGTTGATTTGGGTGCCGCCATGTAAATAGTCTAAATTGAAAACTTGATGGGTGGAGAGCCCTTGTGTGTATGAGGGAATGAATTTTCCTCTTTTTCTTTGTTTTTATTTGACTAATATGATGTTATTGTTTGATGGCATTTTGGTCACATGAATGACCTTGTTGGTTGATATATACAAGTATGAATGATATAATATATACCTTTGATCTAATTTGATGTGATTATTGTTTGATGTGGACATATATATGTCATGGTTTATGCTTTGATACTCTTGTGATGCTATAGAATATGAAAAACGAACTTGTGGTTACATGATGAAATTTATTATGTTATATGATGCCTACTAATGGTTTGTTAAGTGAAACAGGAAGAACCACACATGCATATGGATTCCAGATTGAATGAAGATACATGGACTTAGGATAGGGTTAGGATATGTATGATTTTCATTTATATGAAATTGCTTATTGTTTATTCATGGCCATTGGACAAAGCTATTTGATACGTCGTCTCTAGCTGTGTGCAAAGACAGGGAAACATTTGCCAAATAATCATACACATGGGCAAAGGGTTGTATGATGAGACATGACACAATGAGAACCATCAGAGAGAGGAGGTATAGGTTTCATATTCCTTCCTACTAGCCTCCATGTCATGTAATGGGTTAAAAAACATATGTTTGAATGTTTTTTCCTGAAGGTTACACATTGTTGTAAGGGTAGGATGTGGATTTGGTCACTTACAAGGTCTTGCTGAGGGAAAAACAATAAGGTGTCAATTCTTATTCCTCAGTGACCATTAGTCTCTCACCATTGGTGAATGAGTTAGGTTAGTTAAGTCCCAACCATGGCATTGTCCCCCATCATTGAAAAATGATACTTGAAGGATATGCGAGAACATGGCACCCCTGGTACATAATGGTAGGTAGTATTGTAAGGGCATGTAGGAGTATGACACCCTTGGTATCATTCCCTTGAAGAGTTGTAGACATTATGTCTAGATCTTGGTGTGAGGTCTTAGGATATTTAGACACTTAAGAGTTATTTAAGATCAACTTGGTCTAACGTGTCTTTAGGTAAAGTGTGTTTATTTAGTATGTATTAGTATGCATTTGTAGATATCTAATATGATGTTCATGAGATGTTCTAAACATAAAGTGATCTGATAGTTCATATCCTTCTCGATACTAACAACTGTATTTATTCGTGGCTTAGCACCTAATTAGTCCATGATCTTTATTTAAAGAGCATGGAGGGTCATTTCCTGAAGATCAATTGTGAGAAACTCTTATGTACAATATTTTTCTTTTACATTAATATATTTCCTCAAGTGGCCATGTTAATCGAGATCATGGACTATTTTCCTTTTTGAGGGTTTTAACCACGTAAAATATTGTTGCACTGGTCTTTTATATGTTTGTGTAACATCCCACTCTTGCGCACACTGAGCGAACTTATTCTTTGAGGACACTTGCTTTCAAGTGATCCAGATTATTATACTATTGGTGATTTCGATTATGAATATGAGATATGATGGATTTGATGATATGTTATTTTGTTGTATTTATGTAGACATGTGCTATTGACTGGGTTCTCCTGAGTGTGAAGGACTTTGGACATTGAGGATGTAGAGGCATCGATGATACCCCTTGGACTCCGGATCGAGTCAAGGAGTGGACTGTTGGCTTTGAATGTTGTTGATGTGACATATGTACATATGATTAGGTTATGATGATTGATTATTATTGTTGACATGATTCGTTGATGGATGCAGGCTGACGATAGCTTGCCGACCATACTCACATGTGGAGTAGAGGGGTCGCGCACAACAAATAGAGACTTTGAGGGAGAGGTGTGGCAGCATCCCTGCCACAACCTACTAGCACTCCCGCCGTGGATCGAATTGTAGGTTAACAATTACCTAGTTCGAGAAGACCCACGATGTCGTGAGGGAAGATTGTGACAGTCGCTCACTATGATTCTAAGGGGCGTGCAGTAAAGACGGGACCTTATTTCTTAGAGGACCTTAGTCTCCCAAAAGATCACCGGATGAAGTATTGACTCAAGGGATTGATGTCTACCAAATTCAGTCAAGAGGTGAGTGGCACCTGTCAGTGCCGCCATTTTCCTTTAAGTTAGAGTCAGTTTTTGGTCGAGTTATGGCCCATGTGTCAAAACATGTGAAGTCAAGTACGTAACAATGAAGGGGTCGAAGTCAGCAAGTGGCCAATTGGCCCTTGGAAACGAGAAGGGGTGTCAGAGTCAAAACATGCGTAAATGGTACCGGTATGTTGTTCCAAGAGAGTCGGGTCCTATTAAAAGTTAGTCTCTACATGCCCTAGGTCGAGTCAAGTAGTTAATGGAAGTAACGTCAGCAAGTGCTGTAACTATTATCAGTTTATTATGAAGGCCGAAGGAATGAAAAATTGCAGCGTTCGTATCATGTATGCCCTACAACCCTTATCGCTCGTACCTTACACGCGAGGATGTGTTATGGAAAATCTGCAGTTCGATTCGAAACATCTAGTTGCCATGAATTCAGTGTTCCTTAGAACGATTCCTCCTTTCGCCTAATTTGTTATAAATCCCAAAGGTTCTGCACCCATTTTATTTGCGAAATCAGAGTCACGCTCTATCTGTAAGTGTTTCTCGTAGGCCCAGGTCAATCGAATTCTCCATCTTGGGCATTCACTGGATCCACTGTGCACAAGATAAATACTGGTCGCGCCATGATGACCTCCCAAAACATAAGGAAGGGCACACGAAGTGGCAGAATCGCCAGGCCCGAGCCCCAAAGTTCTTGAGATTCATTCTCACTCACGACAGGCATCCCTAAGGATACAAAGGGAGTTCTCCCTTTACTCGCGAGAACAATGACATCACATCACACAGAACCTGGAGTGGAAGGACCTACGTAGGAAGGAAGGATAGTAGAGGCCATGTCTCCCCAACAACAAATACCTCAGAGAAGGGGCAATCCAAAGAAGAATAAGGAAGCTGGGGAAACCTGAATCCCAGACGAGTCACGCACAAGATCATTTGCTGAAAAATTACATATGCGCGATGTCCGGCTGGATCTTGTGGAAGATACAAGCCGATAAAGTAGGAGCAGAGCGAGGAGGATGGATGTCGCTAGTAAAAATGATCAAGAGCCATCTCAGCAGCTAAATAAAGAGAAACTATCTATCGCCGAACTTTACCAGGAAAATAGGGAGTTGAGACAACAACCGAACAAATTTATGGAGTGCTAACATTTTGGCGTCATTGTCGGGGAGGAAATTGAATAGATTTTCCCTGAGAGAAGGAATAATGTTGTAGTTTGACCCCTGAGGGTAATAGATGGACAAACATTTGTACCAATTGAAACCTTTACCCTGGCAACTCCAGTCAAAAATACCAGTAGCTCCAAGTAGCGCAGTTCAGGAACCCTGGCTTCAAAGACGATCTATACCAGAGAAAATATTGACCCAAACCCTGCAGAGCCTGTGTACGACCCCAAGAAAATTCTGCGCAGGACTAGAGAGCAATCGTTATACCCGTTCTATTACTCGGATAGAAGTCTATCCTTACCAAAAGACGATGCACAAAGCATCGAGGATCTTGAGTTTGGCGCATTTTTTGAACAAACCTTGTTCAGGTCTAAATCAGAAACCATCTTGGATGAGATAGTTTTCGACCATAAGAGATTCCAAACCCTAGTGTCTAATAATATCCCTCAAATCCCCAACCCTCCTAGGGCCATGGCTGCCAGACTATGTGTCTAATAGTCTACCTAGACGAGGTAGACTATGTGGACACAAAAATGAGGTTGTTCGTGCAGATTTTTGCAAGGGAGGTGAGGAATTGGTTCAAATCACTTCCGGCTGCAAGCATTCGAGACTTCACCATGTTCTAAATGTATTTCATCACTAGATGGGGAGATAAGAAGAACCCCTTGCAATTGTTAACGCAATACAATAATATGAAGAAGGCGCCAGAGGAGACAATGCAAGAATTCTTAGCCCGTTTCATGAAGGTGTATAACTCGATTCCTGCAGAAGTCCAACCACCTCTCGGGGCTACGCGGTTTTGATACGTCAACTCCTTCGACAACTACATTGCCTTGCTATTAAGAGAAAGAAGATCAACAAATCTAGACACAATAATGAGCAATGCGATTGAAGTCGAGGTAAATATGATGGCGTCAGGGAAGATCAAGCATAGATTCAAGAGAGGTGATAAGAATCCACAAGGATATGCACAACCATCAACATCGAGATCCCCAGATAACAAATTCGATTTAATGATGAGAACCATGGAGAAGGTAATGGAGAAAATATCCGTGGGAAACAGACCCGCTGCTCGAGAATAACATGACCCCCACCCTAGGAATTAGAACTTCAGAAGGGGTCAAGTTCCCTAGATCAGACAGAGGGAATAGAGGGAGAAGAGAGGTCAAGGCGACCAACAGACAAGGCCTCCATTCCAAAAAAATTACATGGATGAGGATTTTGATCAGATGTTCGAAGAACAAATGCATTGTTGCGACGACAAAAACTCACGCGTGCTTTTGACAAAGAGCGAACATGATCGATACATGAGCCAAAACGACGATGTGATGCTGGAGACAGATGATACATGGTTTGGGGAAACAGATGATACGTTGTCCTGGGAAACAAAAGAATTCATAAAAGGTTACCAGAATGCCATCATGCAGTTTCAAAAGAAATATAACCTCAGGAGCAAGGAGGTGCACACTGAAGCTCAACAGACGAACCCCATAAGAAAAACTCCGGCTGGCATCCCTTCCACTAGCCGACCGAGGAAGGACAACACGACCAAGGATGTGACTGAAAAGGCAAAGTCAAAGTTGGAAGCTCCAAAGAAAATGCCGGAAGCAAACCGAGAAGTGTTAGAAAAACAGGACCGCGGAGCAATAAAATAAAACAAATGCAGAAACAAAACACAGAAGACACACA
>ML784922.1:1059695-1083833 GCA_009831015.1 Picea engelmannii
ATCTTCCATAACTGGTAGTTTTGGCCATTAAATTTCTCGACCCTAAACTTTCCATCTTCCAACATTGCTCCCACTCGAACCAGGAACCCTCTTTTCCTGTGAGTTACCTTACGCTCTGATACCAGTTGTTAGAAAAATAGGACTGCGGAGCAATAAAATAAAACAAATGCAGAAAGAAAACACATAAGACACACAATACAAGAGAGACACAGATTTACGTGGTTCACCCAGTGTGGGCTACGTCCACCAGAGAAATTGCCAGGTCCTTCCTTTATTATTATCCAGCAAATGAAGGGATACAACCTATAGCAAAACTCGCTGTAACTTCCTCTTCTTTCTCTCACGGTCTCCTCTTTCAGAATACAATATTCACCATCAATCATAGCCGCAATACATTTCCCTCATAAAAGAGGGTTGCCTTCGAGGGAAAAAACCCTAACATAATCTCTACCGTTAGATCTGCGACCTTATAATGAACGGTCCAGATTTACAATGAAATTACAATATACTTTTATAAGGCAATTTTTGATTCGGGGGCTTCGCCCCCGAACCCCCGCTAGGGGCCCGCTTGCCCCCAGACCCCCCAACCGGGGGGATAGGCCCCCCGGACCCCGCAGAGGGGGTACCCCCCCTCTGCACTCCCCCGCGTGGAAGAGTGTACATACTTCTGGGGTGTAAATACTTCATGGGGTATAAACACGGCTGAAAGCAAGGACCTCTGAATCAGGAAGATAATCAGGCTCCAAAACCAACAAGAAGCGGGTGGAAAAGAGGTAGAGAAAGTCTATCATCCCTTTAATTTTGAAAATGAAATGGATAAGATCAAAATCTATGTCCCCTTTAACGAGCTTATCAGAAAGGGTGAATATCAAGAGAAAATGATCAAAATGCTAAAAATGCGAGGGAGTCCCGATACTTTGAATGTCCAAGACGATCACCCTGCTATTATGTTTGGTCCGCTCGTTGAAGAGACAAGTGATATCGAGGACATCTCTCCATTCTACGTTAGTATAAAGGTTCATGACATGACCCTGCATAACGCCATGCTGGATTCAGGCACATCGCAGATCCTCATTCCAAAGGTGATCATGGACGAATTGGGTTTGGATGTCACCAGACCTTATAAGAACCTTTTCTTTTTTGACTCGAGGAAATTCAAGTGTCTGTGCCTCATCAAGGACATGGTCATGTCCTTGGCCCAAATTCCTTCGAAAAACATGGTTATGGACGTGGTCGTGGAGGACATACCCCATAAGTTTGGCATGCTGATGTCCATGTCGTGGGTTACGAAGTTAAAAGGGACCCTGCAAATGGACATGTCATACACCACCATTCCTATCTTTGGCCAGGACAGACGGTTGTACAGAGAAGTGATGCTGAAATACATGGTAAGCAGCAAGACACAAAAAAATAACCATCCCATATGCTCCATCGACACTGAGGTTGGTTCCTATATATTTTACAATGACCTGAGCTTTGAAGAGGAAGAGCCAACAACCTTCATGACAACCAATGAGGAAACCACGCGGAAAGAAGAAGAGTGCGCCAACCCAAAAGACTGCACGAAAAATGAGATATGGAACATGAGTTTTGATGGCGCAGTTAGTAAGGAAGGACCATGTGCCGACATATGGGTAAGACCCCCCAAGGTGGGCACAAAGCTGTGCTCATACAAGTTCGTGCTCGAATGCACAGACAACAAGGCCGAGTATGAGGAACTGATTCTGGGTCTAAAGATGTTGAAAGAATTAGGCGCAAATAATATAACAGTGCGTGGAGACTCTGAACTGGTCATAAACCAAGTCAAAGGCATATATCAGGCA
This sequence comes from Picea engelmannii, assembly GCA_009831015.1. Classification (NCBI taxonomy): domain Eukaryota; kingdom Viridiplantae; phylum Streptophyta; class Pinopsida; order Pinales; family Pinaceae; genus Picea; species Picea engelmannii. The sequence goes on from ML784922.1 coordinate 1,061,519, forward strand.
AAAAAGCCTAAGTTAAGAGCATACAGATACTTGGTGTTGGATCTCCTTGAGAAATCTTTGGAGTACGATCTGTCTATTAGCCCTAGGGAGAAAAACCAGATCGCTGATGCATTGGCCACCTCGGCCTCAGTTTTCAAAATCCCCATTTTCCCTAACAAAAAATACGAGATCGAAGTTAGACACAGGCCGATAGTACCTGATAATATAAAACATTGGCAGGTGTTTGAAGATGACAAACAGGTGGAGAGGTTTCTCCAAATGAGAGACGACTTTGCTAATACAAACATTGACGACGAATGCTGCTGCGACGAAGATGGGAGCACAGATCCGCACAGAAATAAAAACCCTTTCCAGGACCAGATAGCAGGAAGGGACATAGTACACCTGAAAATAACATCATCCCAAAGGGGTTAGTGCTGCTAGAAAAGTTGTTCGACAAAAATGACATGGCCAGAAATCCCATGATCATTGCAAACGACGAAGATGTCTAAGACTGCAACATCGGGACTGAGGAGAACCTAAAAATAATCAAATTATAAAAAACTCTCAGTCCAGAGGTCAAGAAAGACTATGTCAAACTCATGAAGGACTTCCCTGATGTTTTTGCATGGAGCTATGACGATTTGAAGGTGTATGACACTAAAGTAATCCAACATGTTATCCCTCTCAAAGAACACCAGAAGCCTTTCAAACAAAAGCTAATATGGATAAATTCCCTACTACTGCCACTAATCGAAAAAGAGGTAAAGAAACTATTCGAAGCTAAGATTATCATTTCTTTAAGATTCTTGAAATGGGTAGCTAATTTGGTACCTGTAAGAAAGAAGAGCAACGAGATAAGTTTGTGAGTGGACTTCTGAAAATTAAACAAAGTGTCCCTCAAGGATCACTACCCTCTTCCTAAAATGGACTATATCCTGCAAAAGGTGGTGTGGTCCCAGAAGATGTCCATGCTGGACGGTTTTTTGGGGTATAATCAAATCATGGTCCACCCAGATGACAGAGAAAAAATGACTTTCAAGACTCCACGGGGAATGTTCATGTATGCCAAGATGCCTTTCAGCCTGATGAACGTTGGTGCCACTTTCCAGAGGGAAATGGACATATCATTTGCTGACGAAAGGGACAAGTTCATTGTGATATATCTAGATGACATCATGGTATACTTTTCCTCCGATGAACAACACCTTGAACATCTAAAGAAAGTTTTCCAAAAGTGCAGGAAGTTCGACATATCGCTAAATCCAAAGAAATCACATTTCAGGATGGAAGAAAGGAAGTTGTTGGGGCACATTATCTCGAAAGAAGGCATGAATATAGACCCTAGTAGGGTTGACGAAATCCTAAAAATTGACACTCCACATAGTAAGAAGGAAGTGCAATCCTTCCTGGGAAAGGTAAAATTCTTGAGAAGATTCATCCTGAACCTGGCAGAAATTATAAAGCACATAACTTGCATGCTCAGGAAGGGGAATGAGATCAAGTGGAATCCGAATGCTAGGAAATATTTTGAAGATATCAAGGTGGCACTGACTAGAGCTTCTATGCTAGCCAGTCCAGACTTCACAAAAGATTTCATCCCGTTTTCATTCGCCTCAGAGCATACGATTGCCAGTGTGCTGTTGCAGAAAGACGAGTAGAACTTTGAGAAACCTATAGCCTATTTCAGCAGGATGTTGCGGGATGCTCCACTAAGGTACGAAATTATGGAAAAACAAGCATATGCCTTAGTAAAATTCTTGAAGGAGTTCAGGAGGTACATATTGCACTCCCACGTCATTACTTATGTGCCCAACAACTCAGTGAAGGATATCCTGACTCAGCCCAACCCCAAAGGGAGGAGAGGTAAGTGGATAACGACCGTGATGGAATATGACCTGGAGATTAATCTTGCAAAACTAATTAAGGTTCAGGGCCTTGCGAAGCTAATGGCACAGTTGGACTGCGATGCTGTGGGAATAAATTTCATTGCCGATTTGTCTGAGAGTCCTCAGGAAGAAACGACTGCGTAGGTGTCCCAGAAGTTCGTCGATTCGCCGTGGTATGCAGAAATCATCTATGTGTTGAAGAATCTCCAGGCCCCTTCGGGCGCGAGTAAGACCAAGGCCCAATTTCTAAAGATTAAAGAGGTTAAATTTTGCATCCTGGATAACTCACTCTACTAGAAAGATCTCGGGGAATGTTACTGAGCTGTTTGCTAGAAAATGATACGAAGAAAGCCACAAAATAATTTCACAAGGGCGACTGCGGGGGACACCATTACTGGAAAACCACCGCGCAAAAAATCCTAAGAGTGAGTTACTATTGGCCTACAATTTTCACAAACATGTACAAAGAAGTCTCCAGCTTCCACGGATGTCATATTTTCGATGGGAGAGGAAAGCTACAGCCCTTGCCATTAAATCCGATCTCAGTCAAAGCACCTTTCATGCAATGGGGTTTGGATTTCATAGGGGAAATAAATCTGCCATCCTCGGTGCAACACAAATGGATACTCACGACCACCGACTACTTCACGAAAAGGATAGGAGCGATCCCCACGAAGCAAGCTACTGATGCAATCATCATCCAATTTCTGGAGACAAACATCTTATCGAGATTCAGATGTCCCATCAAGATCATAACAGACAACGCGACCGCATTCAAGTCCAAGAGGATGGAAATTTTTTGTCAGGATTACAATATAACCCTGGGGAATTCTACGACGTACTACCCTCGAGGGAACAAGTTAGCATAATCCTCAAATAAAATCCTAACCAAGATCATCAAAAGACTCCTGGAAGACATTAAGAAAGCTTGGCATAAAAATCTTATCTATACGCTGTGGGAAGATCGGGTTACCACCAAGAAGTCCATATCAACGTCACCTTTTCAGATTGTATATGGTGAAGACGCAATTTTGCCTACCACAATGGGGTTTCTCGTCAGAAAACTACTGCAAGAAAAGGAGGCCTAGCCAAATGATGCACAGATAAGAATAAATCAGTTGGTTCACACATAACAGATGAGGGAACATGTGTACAATCGATCACAACTCCACCAGGAAAGGATGAAGAAAGCCTTTGACAAGCATTCCAAGCCAGAGGATTTTCAGTTGGGTGATCTGGTGTTGAGATGGGACGCGAGAAATGAGGACAAAGTAAAGCACGGGAAATTCGATAATCTATGGATGGGTCCATTCAAAATCGATGCACATCGCGGAAATAATGCTTATTTTCTGGAAGAACTAAATGGGGAGTGCGTTGGTTGGGGTCCTGTAAACGACATGTTCCTCAAACATTATCTGATGAAATAAATTCTGTTTAAGTCACATGTCATTGTAAATAGTCATTTTATATTTGTGTTGATTCAGTAGGTCAGCATAAAATTGAAGCTCAAAGTGAAGGCCCTGAGTTTATGCTGAGTCTTTTAGAAGCTGTGTCAATAGGTTTAGGTTGCATTTTGTTTTTCATATTGCAATGTCAAAGAGTTGAAATAAGGCCCAATGGTAAGGCACCTGGTCTACTGTTCTTTGCTACCTTGTGGGGACGATAGCATCCCCGTTGGAGCCAGCTGTTAGCGCCACCATTTTCCTTTCAATTAGAGTTGGTTTTTGGTCGAGTTATGGCCCATGTGTCAAAACATGTGAAGTTAGGTACGTAACAATGTAGGGGTCAAACTCAGCAAGTGGCCGGTTGGCCCTTGGAAACGAGAAGGGATGTCGGAGTCGAAACATGCATAAATGGTATGGGTATGTTGTTCCCAGAGAGTCGGGTCCTGTTAAAAGTTAGTCTCTACATGCCCCAGGTCGAGTCAAGTAGTTAATGGAAGTCACGTCGACAAGTGCTGTAACTATTATCAATTCATTATGAAGCCCGAATGAATGAAAAATCATGGTGTTCGTATCATGTATGCCCTGCAGCCCTTATCGGCTGTATCTTACACGCGGGGATGTGTTATGGAAAATCTACAGTTTGATTCGAAACATATAGTCGCCATGAATTCAGTGTTCCTTGTAACTATTCCTCCTTCCGTTCGATCTATTAGAAATACCAGAGGTTCCACACCAATTTTATTCACGAAATCAGAGTCATGATTTGTTTGTAAGTGTTTCTTGTAGGCCCGGGTCGATCGAATTCTCCATCTTGGGCATTCGTCGAATCCACTACGCACAAGATAAATACTGGTCGCTCCATGGAAACCTCCAAAAACATAAGGAAGGGCGCACGAAGTGGTAGAATTTCCAGGCCTGAGCCCTAAAGCGATTGGGATTCATTCTCACTCATGACATGCATCCCCAAGCATACAAAGGGAGTTCTCCCTTTACTCGTGGGAAAAATGACATCACATCGCACAGAACCTAGAGTGAAAGGACTTGCACATAAAGGAAGGATAGTAGATGCCCTATCTCCCCAACATCAAATACCTCGGAGAAGGGGAAGGCCAAAGAAGAATAAGGAAGCCAGGGAAACCCAAATCCCATATGAGCCGCATGCATGATAGTTTGCTGAAAAATTACTTATGCGCGATGTCTGACTGGAGCCTGTGGAAGGTACAAGCCGATAAAGTAGGAGCAGAGCGAGGAGGATGGATGCCGTGACTACAAATGATCAAGATCCATCTCAGCAGTTAAAGCAGGAGAAACTAGCTATCATCGAACTTTACCAAGAAAAAAGGGAGTTGAGACAACAACTAGTGACAAAGACCCTGGAAGTGTCATCAGTGCAAGGCCTGGAAGGGAGCACGATGTGGCTCAAAAGACAACTCAGAGAGGCGCAGGATACAATCATACAACTGCGTGAAGCACAAAGGCTGTCAGAGGAAGGGTATGCGAGGCACTCTAGAGAATGTGAAGCAACTGAGGAGAAAGCCTGCAAAGTTCTCGCCAGCGAACAAAAGAAACAAGATTAGCTGAGTTCATTCCTGTGTCTGCAAATAGAAAGAAAATATTGACAGTTTTGAAGGAGACATCGTCCTAAGACATTTTTCCATTTTGATAACGACCATGACTGTCTGCAACCACTTTCCGTGCACATTTTCCCCAACAAATGAGCATGCGACAGAAATCAAAGCCGTTACAGCAGACAACGAGACTCTGACAAAAACTTTTCCATTCAGATATCTGGTCGAAGGAAAGCATTGGCACATCACTCCCTCATGACGAGACCTGATCGATAACTGAATTCCTGTGGCGGATTACAAACAGTCATGATGTAACCATATGTATTTGCTGTCTATTCTTGGAAAAGCGTGATGCAAAGAGTTTTGTAATGTAGAACAATCAATTTCCTAGTTTTTAGAGATAGTAGTTAGAAGAGGAGGGAAGCCCAAGCGACGCCCTCACTTATATATTCAATATTTTCGATGTAATCCAGGTTGGTTGGAAAAAATAGTGTAGACAGTGACTATTGAATGTAGCTCTGAAATCGACTGAAACTTAATGCAAAGGTCCTGAAGCTTTGATGAAAAGATTCTAACTGTGGCAGTTTGATGTATTGTATTCTTTCCCTGCATACGTACTTCCTATATTCTTTATTCATATCTATTTTCTGTTTGAATAAGAACTTAATTTCAAACCTGAGATTCACTACGCAACGCCCTGAGATTCGCACCATTCAGACAAACCGTTTTCCTCTAAGTTAACTCCGAATTCATCCTCAATGATGCTCCTAGTTTCTTCATGTGTTTTTCTCTCACCACACAATGATTTTTAACTGAAAATTGTTGCTCATTTAGCCTTTATCCTCTCAAGTTTAGCCACTAAGTCATTTGTTTCTATCGTTTTCTTAAATTGACTCAATTTCCCAATGGTACTTTCTCTTTTGCTTGTCCTACCATCCCTTTAAAACAAAAATAAACTTTTCCTATTGCAGAATCTGACCTCTGTGCATTTATTGATAAAATACTTGAGTTATTACCAATCATTAGACATATGAGAGAGTTGTCTCTGGTTGTATAGGTTAGAATACAATCTAAAGTTGGTTGAAATAGTTAACTCAGGGTTGTCTTTGATACAACCCAAAGAAATTACCGAGTGCTAACAACACCCTTAAAGCACATAGTGCATCCTGAAGGGCATGTCACATAAGGAAAACAGAAGGAGGCGAGTGACACCCTTGGAGCACGTAGTGCATGTTGAAGGGCATGTCGTGAAAAGAAAACATAAAGAGGTGAGTGACACCCTTGGAGCAACTAGTGCGTCCTGAAGGGCACGTCACAATTTTAACTGGTAAGTGAATAAACCTAGTTGGCCTTAAAATGAATGATATGATAAGTAAATTTTAAAAACAAAATTTCCCTTAAAAATGTTGCCCAACCTAGTGAATTTAAAACCTAGGTATAAATAGAACATGTGGTCAATAAAAAATAATAATAAATAAACATGTAACAAGAAGGGGGGTAAGAAATTCCAACTTATTTATTAAAGTCAAAATTATTATGGTGGATTAAATAAATAAAAACAAGGGGTAATGGTTTTTTTTATCTACATTTGCTAATTTAATTTTTACTTAAAAAGAAAAGAGGGTAAATGGTTGTTTTTATCTACACTTGCTAAATAAATTTTTAATTAAAAAGGAAAAAGGGTAAATGGGTTTTTTATCTATACTTGCTAAATTGATTTTTTTTAGTTAAAAAGGAAAAAGGGGGAAACTTAAAAGGAATAAGAAACTTAAAGAAAAAAGAAAACTTAAAGAAAAGGGGAAACGTAAAAAAAAAAGTTGAATGCCTAACTTAGTAAGGAATCTTTCCTTTGGAACTTTCTAATTATGAACTCAACTAGGAATTAAGTAAGGCGTAAGTCATTTAACAGGTGTAAGAGAATTTTGGGACACTGATGAGTGTTTTTAGGAATGCTCTTAGGTGGATGAGGGAAATGAGAATACTTAATTAATTAATAAAATTTATTTTCTGGTGCAACTAGGGGATCGAGCGACATGTGTACGGATGAGGTTTTTCAAAATTAATTAAATGAAAAAAGAATTTAATGAGAATTTGAGAAACTAATTACTTGAAAAATCTATAAAAAGGATGGAGGAGGAGGAATATGGATCTCATCTTTTTGCATAACATTACGCTACTGAAATTTTACCTTGATTGAACTTTCGCTTGTGGGAGTTGGGATACCCAGCTCGGGTAACGAGTGGTAGCTCGACCTTGCGAGGCAAGTTGGGTGCTAGCATTCTCTGGTATTGTGTGCATGGCCCCTTTGCGGCTCAGGGGGCTCAAGGGGAATAAGAGTACCCCTAGGTACCGATGAGGTCACATCAGTTGGAAAGCGAGTGCTGGACGAAGTGTGCGTGAGACAACAACTTCAGAGCATCCACGTTTGGCTAAGGTACACCTATTAAAGTTGTTACTTGCAATAAAATTTAATTTACACATGTTATTTTTCTGTGCTCAGTTGAAGATTTCATTGCCATGAGCTCTCTTGCACCTACTTTCCTACAGTATTTGTAATCCCCTTGTTCGTTGTATTCTGAATTGATTTCCCATGGTGAACCCAACCTCTGATTGCAATGACTTCTCTGCATTTGTTTTTATTGATTAATACGAAGGAAAATTGAGTTTTTATCTTCTGTCCCTTATCCCTTAAGTTATTAGTCCGTGCTTGAGCAGTCGGCCATGAGCCAAACCGACAATCGTCTCCGGTGTTTAAAGACCTATAGATTCAAATGCCTTGCTTTCCTGTGCATGGATAATAAGTGAAAGATAAATTTCTCCCAATTATCTAACCCTTACTCATCTCTGCATTTTTCTCTTATGATTAATCTCTAATCTTTGCGCCTTCTTATGAATGAGTATCTTTGCATTTTTGTTGATTCATCTATGATCAATTAGTCTCTGCATTTTTGTTGATTCATCTCTACGTTTTCTTGTCGATGATTATGTCTGTGATTCTTGGAATATTACACAATGCTTTGATTGGTAGAATCTCTGTGATGTTAATGATAAATCCCAGTGCTTGATTGGTAAAATATCAACGTTATTAATATGTGAATGAATGCATTTTAATATGTAATGGTTGCGTTGTTACTCTGTAATGGTTGCGTTTTTACTGTGTAATGGTTGCATTTTTATTTGTTTAATGGTTGCATTTTACTGGTGTAATAGATAGTGCTTCCCATAAATGTCATTGTTAAGCAATGAAACATTTAATGGACAGCGATACCATTCATTTATTAGCCAAATGTGTCATGTGTTAATAGCCAACGATTCTATCAATGCGATTTCTATTATAAATGCGTTTTGGTTTACAACTATTACCAATGTGAATTCTAATATCAATGCGAATTTGTATATCTGTGTTTTTTGTTATGTCTGCGTCCTTGGTAAAATATCTATGTTTTAAAAAAATGATATATCTGCGTTATCTTATGCCTGTGAATTTATATATCTGCATTTTTTTTTGATATGTCTGTGCTTTTTTTTTTAATGATAAAACCCCACAAATTTGTACTTACTGTAAACAATGAATTGCTTAGCGAATTGCCCAGCAAAGGTAGCGCCCTTGTGCGTTTTCTTGGATTTTTAACTCAGCTTTACAACACAATTTATGGCTTATTGAACAACCTTTTCACCCCATGATTTTCTGAGCGATTTACTTCACCACTGCATTCTGATTGCATTGAATAGCAACATTGATTTCTGTTGACAACAAAATTAATAATTATTGGACAATGACTTTATTGATTGGCAAAACATTACTGGATAGTATCATCATGGATAGCATTTTGAATATTGTTGACAGTAATATTATTAGACAACGATCTTGTTTATCTTTTGACAACAATCATATGGATCCTAATGTTCTTACACAACGATATATCACAACGATATTGTTATGACATCGATAATTTCATTCATATTGTTATTACACATCGATATCTTATTGTTATTCACATAACATATTGACAACGATTCTATTAGATAGTCAGTTGATAGCATATTGATAGTGATTTTATTAATAGCAGATTGACAACGATTTTATTAATAGCATATTGATAACATATTTTATTAATAGTATATTGATAGCATATGGACAATGAATTATATGTGAAATATAGACAACGAACTATATGTGAATTATATTCAGCCAAATATATGTGAATATAGACACTGAATTAAATTCAACAATGAATATAGACATCAAATTTTTATATTTGATAGAGAGTAAAATTATTAATAGATAATGTAGTTCACTTTTTAATATTAGTAGTTCACTTTTAATGCAAAAAAAAACAAGTTGTTATTCCATAAATGGTAAACAAAGATCCGTTTAAGGAATGTATGATGCATGTGGAATCATGAAATTAATGTGAGGTATGATTGGTTAAAGATTAGATTCCTAGGTGCCTTTAACCATGTTGATGTAGGATTGCTTTGGAAATTAATCTAATGTATGATTGTTATAGCAGTCAGATTTTCCTTGCATCTTGTCGACTTGTTGTTTGGGTGCTTGGGTTTAGTCTTCATGTTTTTGACAATTAATTCAGTCTCCTAGCGCAAGGGATTTATATTGGGTTAAATGTCTATAAATGTTATGGTGCGCCATGGTTATGGTTATGCCTATCGCCTTGTGATGACATGATTCATGATTAAAGGATCATTGTGCGCCTTGATGGATAGATGCGAATGATAACCTGGCTAGAATCTTGTGCTTCCCAATGTCGACATATTGTTCGTTGTAATTTATGTTGGTACTTGGTTTTGTAATGCCTTAATGTGTTTGGTTTTGTGCATCGTAGAGGTTCCTAGTTACTAGTCGTCGAAGCCGTTGTGTCGAGTTTGTTGATGTTGACCTTTAGCTTGTAGGCATTACCTTCCTTGTGTTAGGCGAGAAGTTGTTTTTATTTGTCTATTGATTATCACATGTTTCGTCTAGTTTCATGATGTGCTAGTATACTGAGTCGTTGTTGTCTGTTGCCTGATCTGTGTGCATTGTGTTCATCATCAAGTTGCGTTGTTGCCTTCCTGCTAAAATATTTCTTTCTTCTTTTGTGTTGCATTGCATGTAGTTGTAACGATGAGGTCGTTACATATGGTATCAGAGTGGATTCAACCCTGCGACTGTGGATTGCCATGCTTTCCACTACAGTAAACTCTTGAGTTTTAACCTAGCACTAATAAAACAAAATTTAACGTGTCCATGCGGTGATATCGATTAGAGGACGCCACATCGGTTTGCAGCATGGTTCCATGGAAGGAGGTATGACACCTCTAGAAGTTCCCGTGCCCTCAGAGTCTAACCACCAAGGGGAAGAACAAGTCCTTGGGCTGGATTCGATTGCTGTAAGGGATGATGATAGCTTGACAAGGTCCTTCCAGGGAATGTTAGAGATCTTGATTCACCATATGTATTGAGATGAGTCCAGGGCACCTGTACCCCTGAGGGTCTGCAATGCATCCCCTCCAGTACAGTTAGAATTCACCGAGAACTCGAGAGGGATGAGTTCTCAAGTCTACGAGTGTCGCAGATAGCTCAGCTGTCAAGGCATGGCTGAAGAGCAAGGCAATGTGCTTCATGTTTCATGATTGCGACCTCCAACATGAAGGTCTACATGATGGTCTTTAAACTAAAGGGGAGTTCTCTTCTATGGTGGAAGACATTCCTACCACAATTGAACATGGTCGTCGAAGACGTGTCATGGGAACTGTTCGAGGAACGATTTCGAGAGAGGTATCTATCGAAGGAATTCATTGAGTGTCAGCTCAACAAGTTCAACTCCATGTGATAGGGTGACCGTATGGTGCCAGAGTACGAGGCTTGTATTATGGAGTTGCTTTGATATGCTCCGAACCTGAATATCGAGAAACTTAATGTCAATAGGTTCTTGTTTGGCCTTAATGTCAACATTCGTGCAAATGTTAGGATTCTGATGCTTCAAACCTTTCATTATGATGTCCAGAAGACCCTCATAGCAGAGGAGGAGCTTATCAGCGGGGTTCAGAGGACTCTAGAAAGACCCGTGGGGAAGGTGTCATTTGGTGCGTAGTAGCATCAGACACCAACTAGACATACGTCGAGATATCGTGGCTTCTGGAGATGATCCACTTTCAATACACCTCGACGACTTGCACTGCAGCAACAGACTTCTTATCAAGGACCACAACACTAACAACAATGTCGACTGCAACAACAATAGTTTAGGCATGTTAAACATAACAGACTAGGGTTCTATGCCAGTGGGTTGTCAGCTTCTACTTTGGGTACCAGGAGTACTGGACCAAAGAAAAGGTGTTGGACATGTGGGGAGACACATTACCAGTGCGACTGCCCAATGGAGAGGACTAGGGAATCTAGATCAGCCAAACCCACTACCATGGGAGATTTGGGCAAGGCCCATCGTATTCATGCAACGGTGAATAAATGCCAGGCAGAGCACCAGTCGACTGTTCTTGAGACATCAGGTATCGTCGCTGACCAGAACCTTAGTATTTTGATAGATCCCAGTGCTATAGAGTTTCATTTCGGGGGCAGCACTAAAAGAGAATTAAGGTAAGGGAAGTCAAACATGATGAGTTTAGCTTTGTAGAAATGGCTTCTGGAGCCAAACAAATGGTTGGTGGTAAGGTTACAGGATGTAGCCTTAACCTAGGAGAGTTTTTCACCAGGGCCGAATTGTACATCACGATATTAGGATCTTATGATGTCGTGATTGGAATGGACTGGTTGGAATCGCATGAGATGATACTCAACTGTAAGATGAAATAGTTGAGCTTGGTTGATGATGAGGGACAGAGACACATGATTGTAGGTCATAACCAGGGAGTTTCCATGAGGTTCATCTCTTCCTTGCAGCTCAAAAGAGCATGCACAATGGATGTAATCTTTATGTGATCCTTGCGTTAAACGAGAAGGGAGTAGCAGAAGTTCTAGAAGACCTTCCGATGGTGAGAGAGTTTGCAGTTGTATTCCCTGAGGAGTTACCTGAGATGCCTCCAGAGAGGGAAATGGAATTTACGATAGACCTAAAATCAGGGACTGAACCAATAGAAAGAACGCCTTATCGGATGTCGACCCTGGAGTTATAGGAGTTGAAAATGCAAATGAAGGAGTTGTTGGACCTAGGACTTATACGTCCAAGTGTGCCACTGTAGGGTGCACCTGTCATTTTCATACAGAAGAAGGAAGGGTCATGGAGACTTTGCATTGACTACCGTCAATTGAACAAGGCAACGATCAATAATCAATATCTGTTGCCAAGTATTGATGATCTGTTTGAGCAAATGAAAGGAATGACGATGTTTTCAAAGATCATCTTGAGATCAGGGTATCACCAGTTGCAGATCAAGGAGGACGAAATCCCTAAGACCACCTTTAAGATGAGGTTTGGACATTACGAGTTTACTGTTTTACCGTTTGGACTGACGAATGCCCCAGGGGTATTTATGAGTTTGATGAACGAGGTGTTCGATGAATAATTGGACAAGTTCTTCCAAGTATTCATTGACGATATTTTGATTTACTCTCGAACGATGGAGGAGCATGACGAACACTTGCGCTTGGTACTACAGTGTCTGCGGGAGAATAGATTGTATGGGAAATTGTCTAAATGATCATTTTATCAATCGAAGATTCACTACTTAGGGCATGCCATCTCCAACGAAGGTATCGTTGTGTATCCTGCAAAGGTCAAGGCTATTATGGAATGGCCTACACTGATGAATGTTCTAGAAGTGCGTATCTTCATGGGTTTAGCGGGATATTATCGATGGTTCATCGAGGGTTTTTCAAAGATAGAAAATTCGATTACAAAATTGCAAAAGAAGAACAAGAAGTTTGTTTAGAACAAGAAATGCATGGAAGAATTTCGGAGGCTCAAGGAGTTTTTGAAAACAACATCGATACTGAAGGTCCCTGACATGGACACAGACTTCTTGGTATGCACTGACGCATCCAAGGAAGGCTTAGGCAGAGTTTTGATGAAAGACGGTCGAGTGATTGCTTACATCTCGAGAAAGTTGAGAAGGCACAAGGAGAACTATGCGACACACATTTTGGAATTGTTAACCATTGTATATGCCTTAGAGTTTGGAGACATTACCTTATTGGACGGAAATTTGAACTAAAAATAGACCACTGTGGACTAGAACACTTCTTTACACAAAGTGACTTGAATGCGTGACAAATACGTTGGTCGGAATTGCTTAGAGAGTATGATTTAGAGATTACTTACATAAAATGAACAATGAACATAGTGGTGGATGCATTGAGTTGGAGACCACACATCTTTTCGGTGATTCCTCTTTAGACGAATCTACATGAAAATATTCTAACTTTACAGTGCGACAGTAACTGGTACAGAGACGTCAAGGATTTTATCGGACAAAACACAATGATGGTACCAAAATTTGAAGGATTTACTTTGGACAACAATGGATTATTAAGATTTAAAAGTGGAATTTACGTACCACCCAATGACGAGTTGAGGAGTTTGATCCTAAATGAGGCTCATAGAGTAGTGTACACGGCTCATCCTGGAGTCACGAAGATGAGGGCAGGCCTTAAATCCTTATTCTTCTGGAAATGAATGAAGGTAGACATAGTCAACTACGTGGAAATATGTCTAGAATGTCAGTAGGTGAAGGCTGAACATAGATATCCAACAGGATTACTACAATGACATGCAATTCCAGAATCGAAATGGCAGGTCATTTCGATGGATTTCATTTTTGGATTGCCACTGACGACTAGGAGACACAACTCGATTTTTGTGGTAGTCAATACTGTAACGAAGAGTTCTCATTTTAATCCTATGCGTATGATGTATTAGGCACCTAACATAGCTAGAGTTTTCATCAGTGAGATTGTGAGGCTGCATGGCGTGCCTAAGAGGATTATATCCAATAGAGGATCAATGTTTACCGGACGATTTTGGACAAGTTTCCAAGAGGCCTTGGGAGCCCAACTTAACTTTAGCACTGTGTATCACTCGGAGACAAATGCACAGACCGAACCAACAAACCAAATCTTGGAGGACATGTTGCGCATGTACGTGATGGACCAACAAAAGCATTGGGAAGAATTATTGCCACTGGTAGAATTCTCATATAACAATAGTTATCAAAGCACCATTAAGATGATGCCTTTCGAGTTTCCTTACGAGAAATCATGTCAGACGCCTTTGAGTTGGAATCGGCTTGAGGATAGGGTCCTCGTGGAACCATAAGAGATCCAATAAATGGAAGAGAAAATGAAAACAATAAGACAAAGGATCAAGGAAGTGAAGGAATGACAAAAGAGTTATGTCGATGCGCACCGTGTCAACCGTAGTTATGAAGTTAGCGATCGAGTCTTCTTGCAGGTGAAACCACATAAGTGTTTGATCAAGTTTGGAAAGGGTGATAAACTCTCTCCTAGGTTCGTAGGACCTTTCGATATTGTGGAAAAGAAGGGGCCCATGGCCTATTGACTAGCCTTGCCTGATCCTTGAGGCGTATGCATGATGTCTTTCACGTCTCTGTTTGGAGACATTATGTTAGTGATCCTACACATTTTGTTGACATGAGTTCCTTGCAGGTATCTGACGAGGGTGTTCTCACAACAGAGCCAATCTACATCCTAGACCATCACATTCGACAACTATGACGTCGAACAGTAGATCAGGTCAAGGTCTAGTGGGACAACTATAGTCCGCACTTGATGACCTGGGAGGATGCATATGATATGCGTCAGCAGTTTCCATTTTTGTTTGATAGATAGACTTATGATACTGTGATACACTTTATTTTAGAATTTATATACTGTGAAACTTCGGTATAGAGTTTAGACCAAGAGGGGGTGTATGTAACATCGCGATCTTGCATGCACTGAGCGAACTTATTCTTTGAGGACATTTGCTTGCAAGTGATCCAGATTATTATAATATTGGTCATTTCAATTATGATTATGAGATATGATGGATTTGATGATATGTTATTTTGTTGTTTTTACGTAGAAAAGTGCTATTGACTGGGTTCTTCTGAGTGTGCAGGACTTTGGACATTGAGGATGCAGAGGCATCAATGATACCCCTTGGACTCTGGATCGAGTCAGGGAGTGGACTGTTGGGTTTGAATGTTGTTGATGTGACATATGTACATATGATTAGGTTATGATGATTGATTATTATTGCTGACATAATTCGTTGATGGATGCAGGCTGAAGATAACTTGCCGACCAAACTCACATGTGGAGTAGAGGGGTCACACATGACAACCAGAGACTTTGAGGGAGAGGTGTGGTAGAATCCCTCCCACATCCTACTAACATTCCCACCGTGAGTCGAAATGTAGGTTAACGATTACCTAGTTCGAGAAGACCCACGATGCCATGAGGGAAGACTGTGACAGTCTCTCACGATGATTCTAAGGGGAACGCAATAAGGCAGGGGCCTTATTCCTTAGAGACCCTTAGTCTCCCACAAGATCACCTGGCGGAGTATTGACTCCAGGGGTTTGACGTCTACCAAATTCAGTCAAGAGGCGAGTGACACCCTTGGAGCACGTAGTGTGTCCTGAAGGGAACGTCGCGCAAGGAAAACATAAGGAGGTGAGTGGCATCCTTGGAACACGTAGTGCATCTTGAAGGACACGTCATGCAAGGAAAACAAAAAGAGGCGAGTGGCACCCTTGGAGCACCTAGTGTGTCATGAAGGGCATGTCGTGATTTTAACTGGTAAGTGAATAAACCTAGTTGGCCTTAAAATGAATGATATGATAAGTAAAGTTTAAAAACAAATTTTTCCTTAAAAATGTCCCCTAATCTAGTGAATTTAAAACCTAGGTATAAGTAGAACATGTGGTCAAAAAAATAAAATAATAAATAAACATGTAAAAAGAAGGGGGGTAAGAAATTCCAACTTATTGATTAAAGTCAAAATTATTATGGTGGATTAAATTTAAAAAAAGGGGGGCAATGGTTGTTTTTATCTACATTTGCTAATTTAATTTTTAGTTAAAAAGAAAAGAGGGTAAATGATTGTTTTTATCTACATTGCTAAATAAATTTTTAATTAAAAAGGAAAAAGGGTAAATGGGTTTTTTATCTACACTTGCTAAATTGATTTTTTTTAGTTAAAAAGGAAAAAGGGGGAAACTTAAAAGTAATAGGAAACTTAAAGAAAAGGGGAAACGTAAAGAAAAAACTGAATGTCTAACTTAGTAAGGAATCTTGCCTTTGGAACTTTCTAATTTTGAACTGAACTAGGAATTAAGTAAGGCGTAAGTCATTTAAGAAGTGTAAGGGAATTTTGGGACACCGATGAGCATTTTTAGGAATGCTCTTAGGTGGATGAGGGAAATAGGAATATTTAATTAATTAATAAAATTGATTTTTTGGTGCAACTAGGGGATCAGGCGACATGTGTACAAGTGAGGTTTTTCGAAATGAATTAAATGAAAAAAGAATTTAATGAGAATTTGGGAAACTAATTACTTGAAAACTCTATAAAAATGATGGAGGAGGAGTATGGATCTCATCTTTTTGCGTAACGTTACATTGTTGAAATTTTACCTTGACTGAACTTTCTCTTGTGGGAGTTAGGATACCCATCTCGGGTGACGAGTGGTAGCTCAACCTTGCGAGACGAGCTGGGTGCTAGCATTCTCTGGTATTGTGTGTGTGGCCCCTTTGTGGCTCGGGAGGCTCAGGGGGAAGAAGAGTACCCCTAGCATTGGCTGGGAGGTGCCGGTGAGGTCACATCGGTTGGCAAGCGGGAGTTGGACAGAGCACGCACGTGGCAACAAATTTAGAGTGTTCGTGTTTGGCTAAGGTACGCCTGTTAAAGTTATTACTTGCAATAAAATTTAACTTACACATGTTATTTTTCTGTGCTCGGTTGAAGATTTCATTGCCATGAGCTCTCTTGCACCTGCTTTCCTACGGTATTTGTAATCCCCTTGCTCACTGTATTCTGAATTGATTTCCCATGGAGAACCCAACCTATGATTGCAATGACTTCTCTGTGTTTGTTTTTATTGATTAATATGAAGGAAAATTGATTTTTTATCTTCTATCCCTTATCCCTTAAGTTATTAATCTATGCATGAGTAGTCGACCAGGAGCCGAATCGATGGTTGTCACTTTGGTGTTTAAAGACCTATAGATTCAAATGCCCTTCTTTCCTGTGCATGGATAACAAGTGAAGGATAAATTTCACCTAGTTATCTAACCCTTACTCATCTCTGCATTTTTCTCTTATGATTAATCTCTAATATTTGCGCCTTCTTATGAATGAGTATCTTTGCATTTTTGTTGATTCATCTCTAATCGATTAGTCTCTGTGTTTTTGTTGATTCATCTCTGATCGATTCATCTCTACATTTTCTTGTGGATGATTATCTCTGCGATTCTTGGCATATTACCCAACGCTTTGATTGGTAGAATATCTGCGATGTTAATGATAAATCCCAACGATTGATTGGTAAAATCTCAATGTTATTAATATGTGAATGAATGCGTTTTAATATGTAATGGCTACGTTTTTACTGTGTAATGGTTGCGTTTTTACTTGTGTAATGGTTGTGTTTTACTGGTGTAATAACTAGCATTTCACATAAATATCATTGTTAAGCAGTGAAACATTTAATGGACAATGATACCATTAATTTATTAGCCAGCTATATCATGTGTTAATAGCCAATGATTTTATCAATGTGATTTCTATTATCAATGTGATTTGGCTAACAATTATTACCAATGCGAATTCTAATATCAATGCGAATTTGTATATCTGTGATTTTTGATATGTCTACCTCCTTGGTAAAATATCTGTGTTTTAAAAAAAAAACCTATATATTTGCGTTAACTTATGCCTATGAATTTATATATCTACGTTTTTTTTATGATATGTCTATGTTTTCTTTTCTTTTAATGATAAAACCCTGAGAATTTATACTTACTCTAAACAACGAATTGCTTGGTGAATTTCCCAACAAAGGTAGTGTCCTTGGGCATTTTCTTGGAGTTTTTACTTAACTTTACACCATGATTTATGGCTTATTGAACAACCTTTTCACCCCATGATTTTCTGAGCGATTTACTTCACCACTGCGTTCTGATTGCATTGAATAACAACATTGACAACAAAATTAATAATTATTGGACAACGACTTTATTGATTGGAAACACATTGATGGATAGTATCATCATGGATAGCGTTTTAAATATTGTTGACAATAATATTATTAGACAATGATCTTTTTTATCTTTTGACAATGATCATATGGATCCTAATGTTATTACATAGTGATATATCACATCGATATTGTCATGATATCGATAATGTCATTCATATTGTTATTAGACAACAATATCACATTTACACAACTATATCTTATTGTTATTCACATAGCATATTGACAACGATTCTATTAGATAGTCAGCTGATAGCATATTGATAGCGATTTTATTAATAGCAGATCGACAATGATTTTATTAATAGCATATTGATAGCATATTTTATTAATAATGATTTTATTAATAGCATATTGATAGCATATGGACAACGAATTATATGTGAAATATAGACAACAAATTATATGTGAATTATATTCAGCCAAATATATGTGAATATAAACAAAGAATTATATTCAACGAATATGTGAATATAGACAAAGAATTATATTCAATGAATATGTGAATATAGACAAAGAATTATATTCAACGAATATGTGAATATAGACAACAAATTTTTATATTTTATAGACAATAAATTATTAATAGACAACGTAGTTCACTTTTTAATGTTAGTATTTCACTTTTAATGCAAAAAAAAAAACAAGTAGTTATTCCATAAATGGTAAAGAAAGATTCGTTTAAGGAATGCATGACGCATGTGGAATCAGAAAATTAATGTGAGGTATGATTGGTTAAAGATTATATTCCTAGGCGCCTTTAACCATGTTGATGTAGGATTCCTTTGGAATTTAAGGTGATGTATGATTGTTATAGTAGTAAGATTTCCCTTGTGTCTTGTTGACTTGTTGTTTGGGTGATTGGGTTTAGTGTTCATGCTTTTTGACAGTTAATTCGGTCTCCTAGCGCGAGGGATTTAGCTTGGGTTAAAAGTATAGAAATGTTATGGTGCGCCATGGTTAAGGTCACGCCTATCACCTTGTGACTACATGATTCCCAATGAGGGGATCATTGCGCGTCCTGACGGATAGATGCGAATGATAACCTGGTCGGAGTATTGCTCTCCTGATGTGGGCATATTGTTCGTTGTAAGTGATGTTGGTACTTCATTTTGTAATGCCTTAATGCATTTGGTTTTGCACATCATAGAGGTTCCTAGTTACTGGTTGTGAAAGTCGTTGTGTCAGGTTTGTTGATGTTGACCTTTAGCTTGTAGGCGTTGTCTTGCTTGTGTTGGGTGGGAAGTCATTTTTATTTGTCTATTGATTATCACATGTTTTGTCCATTTGCATGATGTGCTAGTATGATGAGTCATTGTTGTGTCTTTCCCGATCTGTGTGCGTTGTGTTCATTGTCAAGTTGCGGTGTTTCCTTCTTGCTAAAAAAATTTATTTTATTTTTTATGTTGCATCACATATAGTTGTAATGATGGGGTCATTACAGTTTGTGTGAGAAATTGGTTAAGGTGTTTGACCTGTGTGGAAATACCATGATTTTTTGAACAATGAAAATCAAAATTCCATCAACCTTACCAAAGATCCAGTTAAACATCAAAAACACATTGAACTACACATGCACTTCATCAGAAAGATTATCCAAGATCATGTTCTTGGAGTTCTTTTTTACCCTATAGATGATCAAGTTGTAGACATTTTCACAAAGTCTCTTACAAAATCAAAGTTTTCCAAACTTTGATTTATGTTAGGAGTTCAAGAACTTGTCATTAAGGGGGGGTAGGCTCTAATGCCTCCTTCCTTCTCCTGCTGTGCCACCTTTGTAAATCCTTCAATCCTATCCCAAGTTGTTCTTAAGGGTAGATGTTAGGATATTTAGACACTTAGGAGTTAGTTAAAATCAACTTGGCCTAATGTGTCTTTAGGTAAAGTGTGTTTCTTTAGTACACATTTGTAGTTATGTAATCTTATGATCATGATATGTTCTGTACATAAAGTGATTCAACCGTTCATATTCTCGTTGATACCAATGATTATATTGATCCATGGTTTAACACGCGATTGGTCCATGATATCTATTTAAAGAGCATGCAGGGTCATTTGTTGAAGATCGATTTTGAGAAGATCTTATGTACAATATTTTTCTTTTGCATTAATATATTTCCTCAAGTGGATGTGTTGGTTAGGGATATGGAGTGTTTCCCTCTTTGATGGTTTTAACCACGTAAAACACTAGTGTATTGATCTTTGATCTATTTGTGTGAGTGGTTTCTTAAGGCGTTCGACCTATGTGCAAATACCCAATTTTGTCAAACATGAGCCACTTGAATAGTTGTAGATGTTATGTCTAGCTCTTGATGTAGGGTACTCAAAGAGTTGTAGAGATTGTGTCTAGCTCTTGGTACCAAATACTTGAAGGCTCTGAGGGAACTTGGTCTCACCTTTTCTATTGACATCGAATCAATTTATTTTTACTTGTATATATAAATAATTTCGGAGAAAAGTATCATTTGACATCTGCATTTTATTTTATCATGGAAAATTGAATGAATTGCATGAGTGGTTTGATTGATCATATATATATTTGCATTTTTTTTATGAAAATGGAAATAGAATTTACTTTACAATTGGAAATGGAAATGCATATAAAGGGGTGAGTGAAATAAAAATAAAAACAATTGTATTTAAATATAAAATAGTAATTTGATGTGCACCCACTCAATGACGAAAAATAAAATGGATCTAGGGAACATCTAAGAGTAAAAATAGGAAAATAAGTTGGGATGTGATGAACAATATATACTTTGCATTTTAAATAAATAATTACTTGTGCATGGAGTGACACATGGGTGGGTGAATAATATAAATTTAGTAATTAAAATAATTGACATTTTGCATGAGATGGACAAATGGTATGAGCCTCAAAGACTATATAATAAAGAAGGATTGGGCTTGGAATCTCACCTTTTGCACCCTAATGCTAGATGGATGCCATAATGTTGAAATTTTTCATGATGAATTGGTGTTGATTTTAGTCTCAAGAATGTAATAGTACCATGAAGGTGGAGACCTCAACACTTTGGAGGTGCCACACATTATGAATGCTAATTTTTATACTCTTCTTGTACAACCCATTTCAGTTTGGGGGTCCCTGGGGAAGAAGATTACCCATTTGGGAGTTGCTAGTGTGGTTAACTAGTAAGAAAAACATATTTGGAAAAGGAGAATTGGAGCTAACACTTAGAGAAACTTGGAATTAAAGAACAATCAAGATATGAGCTTCTACAATCCTCAAAAAATTGGTATGTAAAACTGAAATTTATAGAAGTATTTTTTATTCTTAAACATTTGTAAAATTGTTGAATGGAGTTGATTTTTTTTTAAATTTCCAAGGGAAATTAACATATGTTTTAATATTTATTTTCTTTATTAAATTCCTTATAATAAACTTCAATACCAACCTAACCCCTATAGAAAATCCCTGAGTAAATGGTTGTTTGAGAAAAATTTTGAAATCATTTTTTAGTTTTATTTTCCATATAGAATAGACGCATGCACAACCTCCAGTGGTGCAAGCCGTGTGCATGCTACAAATAGGCCATAAACGGTCATGTAAATTTCCCTTCATGTGCTCGTATGAACATACATAAGCCATGTGCATTTCCTATAGTTGATTGTCTTAATACTTGTACAAGAAAATCAGTGTTTTGGCTCGAAACAAAAATGGGTTTTTTGTGATTTTTATTTTATAATACTTTGTTTTCTTCAAACATTGACCGATTGAATTATATAATGAATTAAATATGTCTTTGAAATATTGATTATAGAATATTTAAGTTTAGTTGTGTAAGATAAAAAATATTTTTCTTGAGTCCTTATTTGGGAAGTGGTTTGTTTTTTTTCCTGGGAATACAACATGGGAAACCCCCAAATGAGGTAAATTGTTCTGCCTGATTACATGCCTAACCCGGTGGGGACATCATGTGAGGCCCTAAGCAGGCTCCTGACCAGGGATTTGACCCTAGAACCTCATTCAAGAAAACAACGACACTCATCCACTTGAGCTGACTCACCGGGCTTGGGAAGTGGTTTGTTTGCATTATTAAGTATTGAATTCTTTGATTTGTACACTTATAAGTGGACTCTTAATATGATTGAATTTCTATTCGAATTGAAAAAGGAAAGGTAGAATTGTTATGCTTTCAAAATGAATTGTTTTCAACCATCTCTATTGATATTTGAGGAAGTTTATATATATTGAAAA
>ML784922.1:1083933-1118991 GCA_009831015.1 Picea engelmannii
AGGTCAAGGTCTAGTGGGACAACTATAGTCCGCACTTGATGACCTGGGAGGATGCATATGATATGCGTCAGCAGTTTCCATTTTTGTTTGATAGATAGACTTATGATACTGTGATACACTTTATTTTAGAATTTATATACTGTGAAACTTCGGTATAGAGTTTAGACCAAGAGGGGGTGTATGTAACATCGCGATCTTGCATGCACTGAGCGAACTTATTCTTTGAGGACATTTGCTTGCAAGTGATCCAGATTATTATAATATTGGTCATTTCAATTATGATTATGAGATATGATGGATTTGATGATATGTTATTTTGTTGTTTTTACGTAGAAAAGTGCTATTGACTGGGTTCTTCTGAGTGTGCAGGACTTTGGACATTGAGGATGCAGAGGCATCAATGATACCCCTTGGACTCTGGATCGAGTCAGGGAGTGGACTGTTGGGTTTGAATGTTGTTGATGTGACATATGTACATATGATTAGGTTATGATGATTGATTATTATTGCTGACATAATTCGTTGATGGATGCAGGCTGAAGATAACTTGCCGACCAAACTCACATGTGGAGTAGAGGGGTCACACATGACAACCAGAGACTTTGAGGGAGAGGTGTGGTAGAATCCCTCCCACATCCTACTAACATTCCCACCGTGAGTCGAAATGTAGGTTAACGATTACCTAGTTCGAGAAGACCCACGATGCCATGAGGGAAGACTGTGACAGTCTCTCACGATGATTCTAAGGGGAACGCAATAAGGCAGGGGCCTTATTCCTTAGAGACCCTTAGTCTCCCACAAGATCACCTGGCGGAGTATTGACTCCAGGGGTTTGACGTCTACCAAATTCAGTCAAGAGGCGAGTGACACCCTTGGAGCACGTAGTGTGTCCTGAAGGGAACGTCGCGCAAGGAAAACATAAGGAGGTGAGTGGCATCCTTGGAACACGTAGTGCATCTTGAAGGACACGTCATGCAAGGAAAACAAAAAGAGGCGAGTGGCACCCTTGGAGCACCTAGTGTGTCATGAAGGGCATGTCGTGATTTTAACTGGTAAGTGAATAAACCTAGTTGGCCTTAAAATGAATGATATGATAAGTAAAGTTTAAAAACAAATTTTTCCTTAAAAATGTCCCCTAATCTAGTGAATTTAAAACCTAGGTATAAGTAGAACATGTGGTCAAAAAAATAAAATAATAAATAAACATGTAAAAAGAAGGGGGGTAAGAAATTCCAACTTATTGATTAAAGTCAAAATTATTATGGTGGATTAAATTTAAAAAAAGGGGGGCAATGGTTGTTTTTATCTACATTTGCTAATTTAATTTTTAGTTAAAAAGAAAAGAGGGTAAATGATTGTTTTTATCTACATTGCTAAATAAATTTTTAATTAAAAAGGAAAAAGGGTAAATGGGTTTTTTATCTACACTTGCTAAATTGATTTTTTTTAGTTAAAAAGGAAAAAGGGGGAAACTTAAAAGTAATAGGAAACTTAAAGAAAAGGGGAAACGTAAAGAAAAAACTGAATGTCTAACTTAGTAAGGAATCTTGCCTTTGGAACTTTCTAATTTTGAACTGAACTAGGAATTAAGTAAGGCGTAAGTCATTTAAGAAGTGTAAGGGAATTTTGGGACACCGATGAGCATTTTTAGGAATGCTCTTAGGTGGATGAGGGAAATAGGAATATTTAATTAATTAATAAAATTGATTTTTTGGTGCAACTAGGGGATCAGGCGACATGTGTACAAGTGAGGTTTTTCGAAATGAATTAAATGAAAAAAGAATTTAATGAGAATTTGGGAAACTAATTACTTGAAAACTCTATAAAAATGATGGAGGAGGAGTATGGATCTCATCTTTTTGCGTAACGTTACATTGTTGAAATTTTACCTTGACTGAACTTTCTCTTGTGGGAGTTAGGATACCCATCTCGGGTGACGAGTGGTAGCTCAACCTTGCGAGACGAGCTGGGTGCTAGCATTCTCTGGTATTGTGTGTGTGGCCCCTTTGTGGCTCGGGAGGCTCAGGGGGAAGAAGAGTACCCCTAGCATTGGCTGGGAGGTGCCGGTGAGGTCACATCGGTTGGCAAGCGGGAGTTGGACAGAGCACGCACGTGGCAACAAATTTAGAGTGTTCGTGTTTGGCTAAGGTACGCCTGTTAAAGTTATTACTTGCAATAAAATTTAACTTACACATGTTATTTTTCTGTGCTCGGTTGAAGATTTCATTGCCATGAGCTCTCTTGCACCTGCTTTCCTACGGTATTTGTAATCCCCTTGCTCACTGTATTCTGAATTGATTTCCCATGGAGAACCCAACCTATGATTGCAATGACTTCTCTGTGTTTGTTTTTATTGATTAATATGAAGGAAAATTGATTTTTTATCTTCTATCCCTTATCCCTTAAGTTATTAATCTATGCATGAGTAGTCGACCAGGAGCCGAATCGATGGTTGTCACTTTGGTGTTTAAAGACCTATAGATTCAAATGCCCTTCTTTCCTGTGCATGGATAACAAGTGAAGGATAAATTTCACCTAGTTATCTAACCCTTACTCATCTCTGCATTTTTCTCTTATGATTAATCTCTAATATTTGCGCCTTCTTATGAATGAGTATCTTTGCATTTTTGTTGATTCATCTCTAATCGATTAGTCTCTGTGTTTTTGTTGATTCATCTCTGATCGATTCATCTCTACATTTTCTTGTGGATGATTATCTCTGCGATTCTTGGCATATTACCCAACGCTTTGATTGGTAGAATATCTGCGATGTTAATGATAAATCCCAACGATTGATTGGTAAAATCTCAATGTTATTAATATGTGAATGAATGCGTTTTAATATGTAATGGCTACGTTTTTACTGTGTAATGGTTGCGTTTTTACTTGTGTAATGGTTGTGTTTTACTGGTGTAATAACTAGCATTTCACATAAATATCATTGTTAAGCAGTGAAACATTTAATGGACAATGATACCATTAATTTATTAGCCAGCTATATCATGTGTTAATAGCCAATGATTTTATCAATGTGATTTCTATTATCAATGTGATTTGGCTAACAATTATTACCAATGCGAATTCTAATATCAATGCGAATTTGTATATCTGTGATTTTTGATATGTCTACCTCCTTGGTAAAATATCTGTGTTTTAAAAAAAAAACCTATATATTTGCGTTAACTTATGCCTATGAATTTATATATCTACGTTTTTTTTATGATATGTCTATGTTTTCTTTTCTTTTAATGATAAAACCCTGAGAATTTATACTTACTCTAAACAACGAATTGCTTGGTGAATTTCCCAACAAAGGTAGTGTCCTTGGGCATTTTCTTGGAGTTTTTACTTAACTTTACACCATGATTTATGGCTTATTGAACAACCTTTTCACCCCATGATTTTCTGAGCGATTTACTTCACCACTGCGTTCTGATTGCATTGAATAACAACATTGACAACAAAATTAATAATTATTGGACAACGACTTTATTGATTGGAAACACATTGATGGATAGTATCATCATGGATAGCGTTTTAAATATTGTTGACAATAATATTATTAGACAATGATCTTTTTTATCTTTTGACAATGATCATATGGATCCTAATGTTATTACATAGTGATATATCACATCGATATTGTCATGATATCGATAATGTCATTCATATTGTTATTAGACAACAATATCACATTTACACAACTATATCTTATTGTTATTCACATAGCATATTGACAACGATTCTATTAGATAGTCAGCTGATAGCATATTGATAGCGATTTTATTAATAGCAGATCGACAATGATTTTATTAATAGCATATTGATAGCATATTTTATTAATAATGATTTTATTAATAGCATATTGATAGCATATGGACAACGAATTATATGTGAAATATAGACAACAAATTATATGTGAATTATATTCAGCCAAATATATGTGAATATAAACAAAGAATTATATTCAACGAATATGTGAATATAGACAAAGAATTATATTCAATGAATATGTGAATATAGACAAAGAATTATATTCAACGAATATGTGAATATAGACAACAAATTTTTATATTTTATAGACAATAAATTATTAATAGACAACGTAGTTCACTTTTTAATGTTAGTATTTCACTTTTAATGCAAAAAAAAAAACAAGTAGTTATTCCATAAATGGTAAAGAAAGATTCGTTTAAGGAATGCATGACGCATGTGGAATCAGAAAATTAATGTGAGGTATGATTGGTTAAAGATTATATTCCTAGGCGCCTTTAACCATGTTGATGTAGGATTCCTTTGGAATTTAAGGTGATGTATGATTGTTATAGTAGTAAGATTTCCCTTGTGTCTTGTTGACTTGTTGTTTGGGTGATTGGGTTTAGTGTTCATGCTTTTTGACAGTTAATTCGGTCTCCTAGCGCGAGGGATTTAGCTTGGGTTAAAAGTATAGAAATGTTATGGTGCGCCATGGTTAAGGTCACGCCTATCACCTTGTGACTACATGATTCCCAATGAGGGGATCATTGCGCGTCCTGACGGATAGATGCGAATGATAACCTGGTCGGAGTATTGCTCTCCTGATGTGGGCATATTGTTCGTTGTAAGTGATGTTGGTACTTCATTTTGTAATGCCTTAATGCATTTGGTTTTGCACATCATAGAGGTTCCTAGTTACTGGTTGTGAAAGTCGTTGTGTCAGGTTTGTTGATGTTGACCTTTAGCTTGTAGGCGTTGTCTTGCTTGTGTTGGGTGGGAAGTCATTTTTATTTGTCTATTGATTATCACATGTTTTGTCCATTTGCATGATGTGCTAGTATGATGAGTCATTGTTGTGTCTTTCCCGATCTGTGTGCGTTGTGTTCATTGTCAAGTTGCGGTGTTTCCTTCTTGCTAAAAAAATTTATTTTATTTTTTATGTTGCATCACATATAGTTGTAATGATGGGGTCATTACAGTTTGTGTGAGAAATTGGTTAAGGTGTTTGACCTGTGTGGAAATACCATGATTTTTTGAACAATGAAAATCAAAATTCCATCAACCTTACCAAAGATCCAGTTAAACATCAAAAACACATTGAACTACACATGCACTTCATCAGAAAGATTATCCAAGATCATGTT
The DNA here is from genome assembly GCA_009831015.1 of Picea engelmannii. Classification (NCBI taxonomy): domain Eukaryota; kingdom Viridiplantae; phylum Streptophyta; class Pinopsida; order Pinales; family Pinaceae; genus Picea; species Picea engelmannii. The sequence goes on from ML784922.1 coordinate 1,089,054, forward strand.
CTTGGAGTTCTTTTTTACCCTATAGATGATCAAGTTGTAGACATTTTCACAAAGTCTCTTACAAAATCAAAGTTTTCCAAACTTTGATTTATGTTAGGAGTTCAAGAACTTGTCATTAAGGGGGGGTAGGCTCTAATGCCTCCTTCCTTCTCCTGCTGTGCCACCTTTGTAAATCCTTCAATCCTATCCCAAGTTGTTCTTAAGGGTAGATGTTAGGATATTTAGACACTTAGGAGTTAGTTAAAATCAACTTGGCCTAATGTGTCTTTAGGTAAAGTGTGTTTCTTTAGTACACATTTGTAGTTATGTAATCTTATGATCATGATATGTTCTGTACATAAAGTGATTCAACCGTTCATATTCTCGTTGATACCAATGATTATATTGATCCATGGTTTAACACGCGATTGGTCCATGATATCTATTTAAAGAGCATGCAGGGTCATTTGTTGAAGATCGATTTTGAGAAGATCTTATGTACAATATTTTTCTTTTGCATTAATATATTTCCTCAAGTGGATGTGTTGGTTAGGGATATGGAGTGTTTCCCTCTTTGATGGTTTTAACCACGTAAAACACTAGTGTATTGATCTTTGATCTATTTGTGTGAGTGGTTTCTTAAGGCGTTCGACCTATGTGCAAATACCCAATTTTGTCAAACATGAGCCACTTGAATAGTTGTAGATGTTATGTCTAGCTCTTGATGTAGGGTACTCAAAGAGTTGTAGAGATTGTGTCTAGCTCTTGGTACCAAATACTTGAAGGCTCTGAGGGAACTTGGTCTCACCTTTTCTATTGACATCGAATCAATTTATTTTTACTTGTATATATAAATAATTTCGGAGAAAAGTATCATTTGACATCTGCATTTTATTTTATCATGGAAAATTGAATGAATTGCATGAGTGGTTTGATTGATCATATATATATTTGCATTTTTTTTATGAAAATGGAAATAGAATTTACTTTACAATTGGAAATGGAAATGCATATAAAGGGGTGAGTGAAATAAAAATAAAAACAATTGTATTTAAATATAAAATAGTAATTTGATGTGCACCCACTCAATGACGAAAAATAAAATGGATCTAGGGAACATCTAAGAGTAAAAATAGGAAAATAAGTTGGGATGTGATGAACAATATATACTTTGCATTTTAAATAAATAATTACTTGTGCATGGAGTGACACATGGGTGGGTGAATAATATAAATTTAGTAATTAAAATAATTGACATTTTGCATGAGATGGACAAATGGTATGAGCCTCAAAGACTATATAATAAAGAAGGATTGGGCTTGGAATCTCACCTTTTGCACCCTAATGCTAGATGGATGCCATAATGTTGAAATTTTTCATGATGAATTGGTGTTGATTTTAGTCTCAAGAATGTAATAGTACCATGAAGGTGGAGACCTCAACACTTTGGAGGTGCCACACATTATGAATGCTAATTTTTATACTCTTCTTGTACAACCCATTTCAGTTTGGGGGTCCCTGGGGAAGAAGATTACCCATTTGGGAGTTGCTAGTGTGGTTAACTAGTAAGAAAAACATATTTGGAAAAGGAGAATTGGAGCTAACACTTAGAGAAACTTGGAATTAAAGAACAATCAAGATATGAGCTTCTACAATCCTCAAAAAATTGGTATGTAAAACTGAAATTTATAGAAGTATTTTTTATTCTTAAACATTTGTAAAATTGTTGAATGGAGTTGATTTTTTTTTAAATTTCCAAGGGAAATTAACATATGTTTTAATATTTATTTTCTTTATTAAATTCCTTATAATAAACTTCAATACCAACCTAACCCCTATAGAAAATCCCTGAGTAAATGGTTGTTTGAGAAAAATTTTGAAATCATTTTTTAGTTTTATTTTCCATATAGAATAGACGCATGCACAACCTCCAGTGGTGCAAGCCGTGTGCATGCTACAAATAGGCCATAAACGGTCATGTAAATTTCCCTTCATGTGCTCGTATGAACATACATAAGCCATGTGCATTTCCTATAGTTGATTGTCTTAATACTTGTACAAGAAAATCAGTGTTTTGGCTCGAAACAAAAATGGGTTTTTTGTGATTTTTATTTTATAATACTTTGTTTTCTTCAAACATTGACCGATTGAATTATATAATGAATTAAATATGTCTTTGAAATATTGATTATAGAATATTTAAGTTTAGTTGTGTAAGATAAAAAATATTTTTCTTGAGTCCTTATTTGGGAAGTGGTTTGTTTTTTTTCCTGGGAATACAACATGGGAAACCCCCAAATGAGGTAAATTGTTCTGCCTGATTACATGCCTAACCCGGTGGGGACATCATGTGAGGCCCTAAGCAGGCTCCTGACCAGGGATTTGACCCTAGAACCTCATTCAAGAAAACAACGACACTCATCCACTTGAGCTGACTCACCGGGCTTGGGAAGTGGTTTGTTTGCATTATTAAGTATTGAATTCTTTGATTTGTACACTTATAAGTGGACTCTTAATATGATTGAATTTCTATTCGAATTGAAAAAGGAAAGGTAGAATTGTTATGCTTTCAAAATGAATTGTTTTCAACCATCTCTATTGATATTTGAGGAAGTTTATATATATTGAAAACAAGTATTGTTGCTTATTGTGAATGGACTATTAGTACCCGATTGCGAAAATTGTATTATTATTGTAAAAGGCAATTGTGAACCATTGAATGATTAGTAGAGGTCTAATAATTATGGTCTAAAGATTTATCTTGATTAAATTGGTAATTGAGTAAGCTTTATTATTTGTTACGTATTCCTTAGTTGTGATTGAAATGTTCAAGTGCAATTAATTTATCCATAAAAATAAGTGCTAGTAATGTGGATTTGAGAATATATAAGAATACATATTTTAAAATCAATTTTGTACTTGAATTATTATTATCATTAACCCTAGTGGAGTTTACAAGTGGATTATATGATCAAAGGGTCAAATTGATGAGTTATTATTGAAATGCAATATATTTATGTTATTACCTATATCTACATATATGAAAAGTGAAGTTCAATTTCATATGCCATATTTTATGTTGTTACTTTTATTATTATATTGATTAATTATATATATATATATATATATATTTTGCAAATTGTGTGCTTTGTTTTAGATTAACATCTTAGGCGTGCGTTACATATGTTATCAGAGCGAGGTTTCATATGCCAGGGCCTATGAATTTGCATGGCTAGTAAAATATATGTGTTGAATTATTAATTCTACTAGATTATAGTTGTTTGACTATTAGCCGATTGAAATTTGAAATTTTATGTCCATGCGAGCAAGGGAATCAATGGATAGAAGAAGAGGAAGAGGTATAAGTAGGGCAGAGGGAGGTTTTTGTGCATGACATCCACTTCAACCTACAACTACACCATATTCTCTTAGATAAAATGTTTAGGGTAATGTACATGCAATTGAGGGCACTGCAACCTCCACTTCAACCCACTCCATCATCTTCTCTTAGATGAAATGTTCAGGGTAACGTACATACGGGTGAGGTTGTATCAATGATGTAGTCTTTCAAAGGATGTTAGATGATTTGACCAACAAATTAAACGAGGAATTTAGTGGCACCTCTATTATTAGAGAGGGGCCAATGAATTCTCCTAAGCCTAGTGTTAGTACCAGAGTATGAGACTAGATTTATAGAACTTTTGAGGTATGAACCAAATATGAACACAAAGAATTTGTGGGTCAACAAGTTTGTCTATGGACTGAAATATAACATCAAATAAAATTTTGTATATTGATGCCCCATACTTTGTATGAGTCATTTTAGAGGGCCATCATAGTCAAGGAGGAACTCATGGGAGGTGGTTAGTTGAGATCATCTATACCTTCAGGTTTAAGATGAAAAATACATATTTCTCAGTTTGTTAGCACATATAGATTAGTGGCAGGGCACAAGGATGCACTATGGGGCCATGTGATAGATACCTATAGACATCATTCAAGAGCTTATAGGCCACCATATAGGCCATCGATGTAGCAGGGTGGTGCTAGATCGCAACATACTGAAAATAGTAGTGGGTCTACATTTACACAGTCCAAGAGTATGAGGAAACCTCCTAAGAAGGGTTCTTGGACATGTGGAGAGTCACATTTTTAGTGAGAGTTCTCACATGTAGTGAGAGGATCTAGTTAGGTGTAGAACCATACCATTATTGGTGATTTGGGTAAAGAACACATGATTCATGCAACAATGAAAAACCACTAAGCTAAGAATTAGTTGATAGTACTCGAGATGACATGTAAAATTAATGGTTTATGTCTTTCATTATGAATAGATCCATGAGAAACAAACATTTTTATTTCATATAATGCATTCTCTAGATGTGGTATGATGGAAAGTAGTCAAGAGGGTTTTAATTAGATCCAAATGGATTTTGGTGCTAAAGAAGGGTAGGAAACTTAATTAAGAACTGCAAAATTGATCCTGGGGCATGTGTTAACCAAGTGTCATTGAACACTACCACCTTGGGATCATATGATATGATCGTAGGTATGGATTGGTTAGAATTCAATGAGCCACTGTTAGATTGTAAGGGTAAAATGCTTTACTTTTTAGATGACTTAAGGAACAAAAGAATTTTAACAGGGGTTAATAGAGGAGTGTCTTTAAGATTTATTTCAATGATGCAACTAAAGAAAAGTATTATGAAGGGTTGAAATTTATATGCTATGACAACCATGAACAAGAAATAGGATATAGTGAACATAACTCAACATCCTATATTATTGTAAATGTTTTACATGTTTTCAGAAGAGTTATCTGGATTAGCACCTAAGTAGGAGTTGGAGTTCACAATTATACTCAAACTAGAAACTTAGCCTATTTCAAAGAATCCTTATCACATGACAACCCCAAAATTATGAGAGTTGTGGATGCAACTCCAAGAATTGTTGGATTTGGGATTTATTCATCCTAGTACATCACCTTGGGGAGAACGATTGATATCTATAAAGAAATATGAATCAGGGAGGCTTTGTATCGACTATCAATAGTTGAGAAAATGACCATAAGAAATCAATATTTGTTGCCCAATATTCATGATCTGTTTGATCAAATGAAAGATGCAACTGTATTTTCAAAGATTGATTTGAGATCGATATATCATTAGATAAGAATTAAGGAAGAGGAAATCCCTAAAACAAATATTAAAACACATTTTGGTCATTATGAATTTGTAGTGGTGTCAGATGGGTTAACAAATGCACTAGTTGTGTTCATGAGTTTGATGAATGGAGTGTTTCGACAATACCTTGATGAGTTCACACAAGTGTTTATGGATGATATTTTGATATATTCAAGAAGACTAAATTAGGAGCATGAAGAGCACTTAAGGATAATATTATAGTGTCTTAGAGAGCATAAGTTATATGCTAAACTCTCTAAATGTTCTTTCTTTGAATCAACTATTCATTATTTGGGTCAAATCATTTCAGGAGAAGGAATCACCATCAATCCAAAAAAGAAGAAGATATTATGGAATTATCAACACCTAAAAATGTACATGAAGTGCATAGTTTTATGGGTTTGGCCAGTTACTATAAGATATTTGTAAAATATTATGAATCCTATCACAAAATTGCAAAAGAAAAATACAAAATTTATATGGACAGAGTAGTGTGAAAAAGCATTCAATAAGCTTAAATAGTTGTTGACAACAAATCCTATACTGAAGGTACCAAATATGGATTAGAAATTTCTAGTTTGTACAGACGATTCAAAAGAAGGATCATGCACAGTTCTAATGCAAGAAGGTAGGGTGATAGCCTACACTTCAAGAAAATTGAGACCTCATGAAGAGAACTACATGACACATGATTTAGAACTTACACAAATAGTACATACGCCAAGGATTTGGAGACATTACTACTTGGTCGAAAGAAAGTTTGAACTAAATAAAAACCACAATGGAATTCAACATACATTTATGCAAAGTAATTTTAAGGATAAACAAAGAAGATGGTTAGAATTATTGCGTGAGTATGATTTCAACATAAGATATATTAAAGTAACACTAACAAGGTAGTATATGCATTGAGTAGAATACATAAAATATTTTTAATGGTAGTAGATGGAATGAGTTTCAATCGGTTCTCTAGGTGAGCAAGGATTTCCTACAAGGTGTGCAGTCGAAACCATCCACAGGAGTGCATTGATGGAGGCTCAGGTAGTCTAACTTTTGTTCTTATTCACTCAGAGGTGGAAGTGAGTTGCTGAAGCCATGCAAGGAGTGCGCAGGCTGAAGAGGAAGTCTCAATCGTGAATCTGAGAAGAAATCTTTAGAGGACTACTGCCACAGGTGTGCGCAGAGTCAAAGGAAGTTCGAACAGCTGAAGCGTTCACAGGATTTCCGCAAGGAGTGCGAGAAAAGGGGATCTTCTTTCTAAGAAGACTGAGAAGCTAAAGAAAGTTCAAGAGGAGCAAAGGCCTTCAGAATTGTTGAAAGGTTGCACCGGATATTTTTCATTCCAAGAAATCCCCAAGGGGGAAAGAAATCAGCGGTTAGAATTCGTAAGGGATATTCACGAAAGGCCAGCAGCCATCAGATCTAGTAAAAGTTGCGCCAGGGTTAAGTCTTAGTGCATAAAGGAGAAGTTCCGCGAAGGCATCGGGATATTGGAGCCGTCGGGATTTTGATAGGTAAGAGAATCGAGACCTGGTGGGTTTTGAAAACCAGAAGGAGATCCTAGCCGTTGATCTCAGGGCAGGACATGCGTCAGAGGATCCAAAGGAGTCGGGATTCATCTCATCATGAATTCCGGGAGTGAAGAAATCACGGTATCAGGAATCGTGATCCGTGATATCGCGATAAGCCCAGAACCGTCTGTCAGTGAGGACACTTGTCAAAAGATCCCGAGGAGTCGGGGATCGAAAAATCGGGGTTTTCGAAGGCAATAAACTCTTGCACAATTGAATCGCAATCCATGAAATCCCGACGAGGAGGAAGGTGAAATCGCACGACCAGCTGTCAGCACGATAGGAAGGAGGAAGGCGTCGTAGTGGAGGACAGTTGTCAGCCTGACGGAGAATCGGTGTTCGAGAAATCAGGAAACCCACGGGTAAGTGTTTTGTTTCATTAGAAATCACGTAACCCCGATGGGATAAGACTGTGGTCACGGGTTAGCGATCATATGAGCTAAGAGCTATAGCCAGGAGGGCTAGTGTGAAAAAGGCGCGTCGCGATTCGGGAAATCACGAGTCTTGGAGACACAAGTATTTCGACATCGCAAACCCCGAAACCCCAATGGGAGTTATAGCTGTGGTCGTATAGGAGTCGGTCGTGTGGACTAAAGACTTAGCCAAGGGGAGAAGGCGACAACGGAGTGCATTGGAGATCGAAGATCGATGATTCAAGTTGCCAGAACATCGTGGGTGTCAAAACTACGATAGTGGGAACCCCGATAGAAGGAGGGGAGTCCCTAAGAGATTTCTGTGGGTGGAATATTTCCCGATAGGGAAATAGAGAACCTTTGAGTTCTTCGGGACAGGAAGGAATTAGAAGGTCCTGTGAGTGGACGTGCCCCGAGGGTACTCCTGCGTCAGAGTGGTATCAGAGCGGGAGTGTCTCTTTTCTTTCTGTAGAAGAGAAGGAGAATTTCACCATGCTACCAAGGAGAGAAAGACAATCACCCGATCTAGAGGATAGGGAGAACCAGAGAAGAAGAGGGAGACAAGCACAGAATCCGGAATTGGAGAGACAGATACGTGATCTCTGAGTGAGACTAGAAGATATGGAGGCAGCACAGAGATGCACAGCCAGTGCTAGAGATCTAAGTGACTCTGAAGGCGAAGTTGAAGCTGAACAACAACAAGAAGTTGTAGCCGAAGATGCGGCCAATGAGCGATTAATTAAGGCTATTGCCTGGATGAGTTCGAAAACAAAGATGGACATTCCAGCTTATGAAGGGAATCTGGATGCGGAAAAGCTTCTAGACTAGATTAGAGCTCTTGACACTTATTTCGATTATGAAGATATCGAAGAAGATAAGAAGGTTAGGCATGCTGTCACAAGATTGAAGGGACATGCAGCATTATGGTGGGATGAGCTTCAAGCAGATAGGCGCTGCAAAGGAAAGCAAAAGATTAAAAGCTGGGATCGAATGATTGTAAAGATGAAGGCAAAGTTCATCCCAAGGGATTATCAAATCACACTGTTCAGGAGAATGCAGAACCTGAGACAGAAGCTGATGACAGTGAAGGAGTATACTGAGGAATTCTACAAGCTAAATATTAGAGAAGGTCATCGGGAGAGCGATGATGAAAAAGTTTCCAGGTATATGAATGGCTTGAGATACAATATCCAGGATGAGATGAGTATGACAACCATCTGAACGGTGGAGGATGTGTATCAAATGGCGTTGAAAGCTGAAGATAAGCTGAGCCATAAGCCAGGACAGTGAGGCCGAGGTAGGAGCTAGCAAAAAGGTAAGTCAGTTGCCCAAGATAGGTTCCAGAAATCCAAGGATGACTGGAAGAAGCCACAGACTAGAACAGAAAGAGGTGTAAGTTCACAGTGAGGCCAGCACGTTGAACAACGAGGGAAGCATATGGAACAGGGCGGAGGATACGCTGATAATAACACATTTCCTCGTACCAGAGGTAGAGGAAGAGGCAGAGGTGGAGTCATCACATGCTTCACATGTGGAAAGAATGGACACAAGTCATTTGACTATCCAGATAAGAAGAAGGATGGAGGAGAAGCTCACATCGCCGAGGCACAGAGGTGAGATGCTGAAGCAGAAGACGTAGAAGATGGAAGGTCATTGATGATGCGTAAAGTTCTCTTAACACCCGAGAAGGAGGTGGAGGACACAGTTCAAAGAAATAGACTTTTCAGAACTGCATGCAAGACCAAAGACAGGGTGTACAAGGTTATTGTGGACAGTGGTAGCACAGATAATCTTGTTTCAACCGAGATGGTGGATAAATTGGAGCTGGAGACGATTGATCATCCAAGTCCATATAAAGTTTCATGGCTACAGAAGGGACATCAAGTAAATGTCACTAAATAGTGTTTAGTTGAATTTAAAATTGGAGGGTACAATGATAAAATACTCTGTGATGTTATCCCTATGGATGTATGTCATTTATTGTTGGGCAGACCATGGAAATATGACAGAAACGTAGTTCACGATGGGAAGATGAATACGTATACTTTGGAAAAGAATGGGAGAGCACATATGTTGCTTCCAATTAAAGATAAATAAGTAAAACCAGAAACGAGAAATATTGTACTTCTCATGAGTGGGAAGGAACTTCTTACGGAAGTAAAGAAGAAGGAAGATCCACAATTCTTTGTGGTCAGGAAACCCAAAATCATTTTGACCAGCACAAGAGTAGATGATTTGCTGGAAAAAATTCAGGAACTGCTGGAAGAGTTCGCTGACATTGTGGTAGATGAATTACCTCATTCGTTGCCACCGATAAGGAGCGTAAGTCACCATATAGACCTCATACCAATAGCTAGTTTGCCGAATAAATCCACGTACAGGTTGACGCCGTAGGAGAACGAAGAGGTTAAAAGGCAGGTACAGGAACTGTTAGATAAAAGGGCTGGTCAGGGAAAGTTTAAGCCCGTGTGTCGTTCCAACGGTACTGAGTCCAAAGAAAGATGGAGGCTGGAGAATGTGCACCAATTCCAGAGCCATTAACAAAATAACCATTAGGTACAGGTTTCCATTGCCCCGGATGGACGACTTGATGGATTGAGCCAATTTTTTTTCAAAGGTTGATTTGAAAAGAGGATACCATCAGATTCGCATGAGGGAAGGCGATGAGTGGAAGACAACCTTCAAAACCAACGAAGGGTTGTACGAATGGCTAGTCATGTCATTTGGCTTGAAAAATGCACTGAGTACCTTCATGAGGTTAATGAATGAAGTCCCGAGGGAATTGATAGGTAAGTTTGTCATTGTTTATCTGGATGACATATTGATTTTCAGTAAAACAAAGGCGGAACATCTGAAGCATTTAGCTGCAGTAATGAAGAAGCTACATCAGGAGAAGTTGTTGATCAACATGAGGAAATCTTCCTTTATGAAGACATAACTCATTTACTTGGGATTTGTCATATCGGAGAATAAATTGAAGATGAATCCAGGTAAGATGGAGGTAATTAAAAATTGGTCGTCACCGAGAAATGTTTTCGAGGTGAGGAGTTTTCATGGACTGGCTAGTTTCTATCAGAAGTTCATCAGGAATTTCAGTGGGATTAGCACAACGATGATGGAAACAGTCAGGAAAAGACATAAATCTTTTCATTGGACTTAAGAGGCAGAGAAGAGTTTCAATCTGTTGAAATGGAAGATCATGGAACAACTGGTTTTGGTGTTGTCGGATTTCATGAAGACATTCCAGGTGAAATGTGATGCAAGTCGATTTTCCATAGGAGCAGTCTTGAGTCAGGATGACAGACCAATTTCATATTTCAGCGAGAAGCTGAATGAGGCAAGGGAGAAATACTCCACATATGATAAAGAGTTCTATGCCATCATACAGGCATTGAAGAAATGGAGACACTATTTGATTCTGAGAGAATTTATTTTATATAGTGATAACCATGCATTGCAGTATGTAACTCAACAGGAGAAATTGAATCAGAGGCATGTTAAGTGGGTAGAATACATGCAAAATTTTACATTTGTAATTAAGCATATTTCGGGTACTGCTAACAAAGTGGCTGATGCTTTGAGCAGGAAATGTTTGTTGTTGCAGGAGTTCAAAGTCAAGACTTTAGGCTTTGATGATCTTAAGGACATGTATGCAACTGATTAGGATTTCAGTGAAGCATATGGAGCAGCTGAGAACCCAGTTCTCAAAGACCGAAGTCAGTGGATAGAGTATGTGATCAAGGATGGGTTGTTGTTCAAAGGAAATCAACTATGCATTCCAAATTGCTCCATGAGGGAGAATCTGTTAAAAGAAAAACACAACGGAGGCTTGGCAGGGCATTTTGGCCACAACAAGACATTTGCAAAGCTAAGAGAAGCATACTTTTGGCCAGGGATGCGGTCAGAAGTCAAGAGGTTTGTCGAAAGATGTAGAATTTGCCAGCATTCAAAGGGCAGGAAGCAAAATACAAGATTCTATCAACCATTACCCATACCCGAGAGACCGTGGGATGAAATCAGCATGGATTTCATATTGGGATTACCAAGGATGCAAATAGGACATGATTCAATCTTTGTGGTGGTTGACAGGTTTTCCAAAATGGCACATTTTATCCCATGCCAGAAAACCAACGATGCGATTCACATTGCAAATTTGCTCTTCAAGGAGGTCATTCGACTTCATGGATTGCCGAAAAGCATAGTTTCAGACAGAGACACTAAATTCATAGGGCATTTTTGGAGGACGCTTTGGAAGAAGCTAGGAACTAACTTGGTGTTTAGTTCTGCCTATCATCCTCAGATGGATGGGCAAACAGAGGTGGTAAATAGAAGTCTGGGAGACTTGTTGAGAAGCTTGGTGACAGAGCACCACAACAGATGGGACAATGTGTTGCCACAGGCAGAGTTTACATACAATGACTCAGTGAAAAGAAGCACAGGGAAAAGTCCATTTATGATTTTATATGGCAGGAAACCAAGAGGAGTTTCGAAGTTAATGGATTCGGAACAGATAATGACTAAGAGCGCAAGCGCTGAAGATTTTGTTGAGGCGATGAAGGAACTTCACCACAGGGTGAAGGAACGACTGCTGAAATCGAATCAGGAATATAAGCGCAGAGCCGATCAACGGAGGAGACAACTTCAGTTTGAGGTTGCTGATCTGGTTCTGGCACACTTGAGCAAGGAAAGTTTCCCAAGGGGAACATACAACAAGCTGAAAATGAAGAAAATCGGGCCATGTAAAGTCCTAAGGAAATTAGGAGAAAATGCTTATGAAATCGAGTTGTCGAATGGGATCGGAATATCTCCGACATTCAATGTCTCAGACTTATATCCATATAAGGCTGAGGAAGTAGGAGAAAATGATGAGCAGCTAGAGGTCCAGTGGCAGAAGCAGATGTCGATTGCAGAGAAGCCACAGATGGAGCGTATACTCGACAAGAAGATGAGCAAAAAGACCAGGCGGAAGCAATACATCGAGTATCTGGTCAAATGGAAGGGTAGTCCAGTGGAAGATGCCAGCTGGGAGACTGAAGCAGAGATTCAAAAGCATGGATAGACCATGCAGGAGCTCATGGACATGATCCCATGAAATCTTCCAAGCAAGGGAGTATGATGCAGGAGCATCGTAATTACCAAACCAAGTGGGGAGCCAGCGCATTTTTTTTTTTACATATGACATATTGCTTTGAAAATTTTTGGGAAATGATGCGCCAAACCTTCAATGAACCATTTATGAAGGAGCACATTTTGTATATTGTATTGGACCTTGAGCGACACGATCTCATCCTTAGTAGATAGGAGGCATTTAATATAGTAAATGCTGGTAGATAGGAATTTAATTTAGATTTGATAGCTTTAGAGTCCGAGAGGGAAAATGGATATAGACACCCTCATTGTATCATTGCAACATAAGCTTCATTTTTCAGGAAGAGAAGAGCAAGCAGAGAATTGTATGAAGAACACCCATGTACAGGCATTTGAATTAATAGAAGAAAACTTTGATTCAAATCCATGGTTTGTGTTATTTCTCTATGTATTGAATGCATGCTCATGAATGTTTGCTTCCTGTCATACATTTTATTTTATATGTTGTGTATGTGACTTCATGTGTGAATTGAGGTCTGAAGAGGAGATGGAATGAGTTTCAATCGGTTCTCTAGCTGAGCAAGGATTTCCTGCAAGGTGTGCAGTTGAAACCATCCGCAGGAGTGCGTTGATGGAGGCTCAGGTAGTCTAAATTTTGTTCTTATTCACCTAGAGGTGGAAGTGAGTTGTTGAAGCCGTGCAAGGAGTGCACAGGCTGAAGAGGAAGTCTCGGTCATGAATCTGAGAAGAAAGATTTAGAGGACTACTGTCGCAGGTGTGTGCAGAGTCAAAGGAAGTTCGAACAGCTGAAGCGTTCGCAGGATTTCCGCAAGGAGTGCGAGCAAAGGGGATCTTCTTTCTAAGAAGACTGAGAAGCTGAAGAAAGCTCAGGAGGAGCAAAGGCCTTCAGAATTGTTGAAAGTTTGCTCCGGAGATTTGCGTGCCAAGAAATCCCCAAGGGGGAAAGAAATCAGCAGTCAGAATTCGTAAGGGATATTCATGAAAGGCCGGCAGCCATCAGATCTAGTAAAATTTTCACCAGGGTTAAGCCTTAGTGCATAAAGGAGAAGTTCCGTGAAGGCATCGGGATTTTGATAGGTAAGAGAATCGAGACCTGGTGGGTTTCGAAAACCAGAAGGAGATCCTAGCCGTTGATCTCAGGGCAGGACACGCGTCAGAGGATCCAAAGGAGTCAGGATTCAGCTCATCATGAATTCCAGGAGTGAAGAAATCACGGTATCAGGAATTGTGATCCACGATATTGTAATAAGCCTAGAACCATCCGTGAGTGAGGACACTTGTCAGGAGATCCCGAGGAGTCGGGGATCAGAAAATCGGGGTTTTCGAAGGCAAGAAACTCTTTCACAATTGAATCGCGATCCGAAAAATCCTAACAAGGAGGAAGGTGCAATCGCGCAACCAACTGTCAACACGATGGGAAGGAGGAAGGCGTCGTAGTGGAGGACAGTTGTCAGCCTAACAGAGAATCGGTGTTTGAGAAATCAGGGAAACCCACAGGTAAGTGTTTTGTTGCATTAGAAATCCCATAACCCCGACAGGATAAGACCGTGGTCATGGGTTAGCGATCATATGAGCTAAGAGATATAGCCAGGAGGGCTAGTGTGAAAAAGGCGCGTCGCGATTCGGGAAATCACAAGTCTTGGAGACACAAGTATTTCAACATCGCAAACCTCGAAACCCCGATGGGATTTATAGCTGCGGTCGTATAGGAGCCGGTCGTGTGGACTAAAGAATTATCCAAGGGGCGAAGGTGACAATGGAGCACATTGGAGATCAAATATCGGTGATTCAAGTTGCCAAAACATCGTGGGTGTCAAAACTCTGATAGTGGGAACCCCGATAGAAGGAGGGGAGTCCTTGAAGAGATTTTTGTGGGTGGAATATTTCCCGATAGGGAAATAGAGAACCTTTGAGTTCTTCAGGACAGGAAGGAATTATAAGGTCTTGTGAGTGGACGTGCCCCGAGGGTGCACCTGCGTCATATGCAAAAGTTGCGACCCTTGGAAGTTGATGTACCAACTTACCCCATCGGGGCCCACATGACGTTTGGTGCTTCATCTCCTAGGGTTAGGTTTTTGGATGTATATGGTTTTCTGATTACTTCTTGATGCTAAAAATTCTTGGAGGCCTAATTGTAATGTGCTTAGACAAATACATGTAGCCTCCACATCTCTTCTCAGAGATTAGCTACCACCATTCGAGCAAGATTGTTTCATTATGTATTTTATAGTTTCAATGTATTTGTTTATTGAATAGAAGTTAAGTTTCATTGTATCTATGTTATTTTTCTCTGTATATCTATGCTATTGTTATAGATCTGTGTTTCATTTTGTTCAGCTCATAAATCCAGATCAGTGGTATCAAAGCTGTCTGCTCTTCATTTTTTTCTCTATGCATGTCCCCAATGAGGTCATGGTATAAGCAGTTAGGACTCGAACTAGTTGAGCCTTTGAAAGACCGGCCTCATTGAACCCGACGACCACCCATGGGGGAAGAAAATAGAGATGATGGAGAAAGATATCCATTTAAAATTTTGCTCGAGAAATCCCTCGCACGACAAAGGAATTCTATTATGGACAAATTTGCTCAAATCCTTCAACGACTGCCAACAGACGACACATCTTCCTCGAGCGGAGGCGTCACCCCCTTCAAGGTACAAATCAATTTTGATATTTCTATATTTGAAGGTTAAATAGATGCGGATGCTATAGACAAATGGTTAAACCTTCTAGAAGGGTATTGTTTTGTCCATAACTTTTCTGATAGAGAAAAGATTACATTTGTGCTCCTTAAGGTCATCCCCCATGTCAAATATTGGTGGGACATTTTCTGTGAGCAAAAGCAAACAAAGGTATCTACATTATTTGTATTCGCACCCACTTGGGGTTCTTTCAGGGATTCTATTAAGGAACAATACTACCCTGTTGGAAGTTATGATGACTTATATACAAGATGGACCACACTACGACAAGAAAGGGACCAAATAGTGTCAGAGTTCACTAATGTCTTCCATACCTTGTGCACCAAGATGGATATTAAAGACTCTGAGTGAAATCTGGTGCTCAAGTACTACATTGGTCTGCATAGATACATCTAGACAGACATGGATTTTATGGACATCTCATCCTTGGGTGCGACCTAGCAATATGTTATAAAAATCAAGCATTATCTTAAACAAAAGACACGACAGTTTGGGCCTACGAACACATCAAAGAAGAAGCAGGAAAAAGGCAACCCCAACCCATAGAACAAAGGGCATAACAAGGATGGAAAACCTCAGGATAACCAATCTAAATTGAAAACAAATAAGGAAAATGGGAAGACAAATAAAGACACCTGGAAGTGGTGTGAGTTCCATAACATCCCTTGGCTTAACATCGTTGATTTCCACTCAAAGAAATCATTGGTGGCTGAGGTGAAAGCCTTCGAATCATATGCGAGCTCCAACTCTGGGTCAGAACTAGAAAAAGGGTGATGAATCATTGACGTAGAACCCAATTCCATCATTGCTACCACCAAGGTCCATCCCGGTTAACCTAATGAACCAGAGGAAGGAGAGTGTCTCTTTCATTCACAGGTGTGGGTGAAGGGTACTCCGCTGCACTTCATCGTTGATAGGAGTAGCTAGAAGAACCTCATCTCAGCGGAGGTATTCAAGCAGTTGGCACTATTGATAACACCACACCCACATCCATACACCATCAGATGGCTTCACCAAGGGAGCGATCTCCGCATCATCCAACAATGTTTCCTACCCTACATCAATCCCTTCAAAGATGAGGTATTGTGTGATGTCACCCCCCTTGAATTTTTTTATGTTCTTTTGGGCCAATCTTATTTATGGAAACATCATGTTGTATATGAATGTAGGCCTCATAGTGTTATTATTACTTTGGACAGGAAATTGTACAGGATACCCGAGCTAGTCCCACCTACTTCTATTTCCTTCATATTTTCCAAGTAGTGTAGGAAGGTCATCTCTCAGAATGAGAATTTTGTCTTCTTCATTATTCGCATTCAAAGTGAGTATACGGTTGTAGCCACATCCATGGCCTCCGCGACAGGTCTCTCCACACAACAAAAGAAAGTGGATAAGGTCATGGAATAATACAAAGAGATATTCTCCTCACCCACTGGGTACCTTTGCACTATTAGGTCAAGCACTCAGTCTATCTGATCCCTGATGCACCACTACCCAATGGGCCAGTCTATCACCACTCTCTGTCAGAAAATGAGGAAATCAAGCGCTAGAAAAGGATAACATCTAACCAAGGTCATTACCTTGTGGAATCCCAATCATGCTTATGTAGAATAAAGAAGAGACTCAGTGAATCTTCATTGATTACCGATCCCTAAATAAAATCACAGTCAAGAACCGATACCCAATTCCCCAAATTGACAATTTCCTTGACCAACTCAAGGGGGCTTGTTATCACACAAGTTCTAGGTTGGGAAAATCCTAACCCAACCACCAGATGGTGACAAAAAAGAGAGCACCTACCCACTGTCACCTTAGGAAGGTGTCCCCATCACTTTAGAGGTGAAGTGGTCACCTCAAGGGGGGAATCCTGGTGACCCTAGGGGGAAATGAGATGGAAAGTGAGATGTATGATTTGAATTCCCCTATAGGTCTAGTTTCTAGATGGAAAATGGATCTTGGTGATGAGTCTTGAGGGTTGTTTGAGGTTTCCAAAGCCTTGAGTGACCTACAAAGAGATAGTACATGCCCAAGACACAAGGAAAACCAAGTATACAATGCAATATATCAAGTGGAAAACCAAGTTAAGCTTGTTTTCCCTAATAGCAGTAGTAAAAATAGATATATATCAACAAGAAAATATTAAATGAGGTTGTTAGATAATATGCCAAATGTCAAGAGGATAAATGTGAAAAATTAACTAGCAAAGAACTAACACCACTTCAACAATAAAACTTATGACTTTAGCATGATAGTATGACTGCAAAATAACAATTCTACAACAAAGGCTAACAGCCTGAATGGATGTAGAAAAACAATATAAACATCAACAAAGTTAAGAAATAAATGTTACTCCTAATTGGCCTAAAAAGTGCGCTAGGGTTAGTAGTTTATTAAGGAGAAATTCTAGCTAGTTCCTAGGGTTAGAAGGATAGTTTTTCTGCAGCCCTAGTGGATGTACATTAGTTTTGTAACAACAACACATTTCAGTGACAGAAAGGGGACGCCTCAATGAGACAAGATAACCTAAGGCACAAATAATAGTATCCAAATGAGAGAACTTCAAGACCTTGGATTTTCACGTTTATCAATGCAATATTTTGTTTCTCCAATGCAACAACTAGTGCCTTTGATTAATGGGTTAATGGGGTCATAAGATAGAGAGATAGAGGTACTACCTCCTTGGGAGTATAAATCCTTTTATTCTCCAAAGAAAGTATCCTAGCTAGGGTTTAGCCTAAGGGGTGTATGCCTTTGTACTTCCTTAGAAACTCTTACAAACAATATTTCTATGATATATTATGGTGGATCTAGGTAGGGTTGTATATCCTTATACTCCTTACTTAGCTTATAAAATAAACTTGAACTTTGAACAAAGAAAACAACAAAAAGTGTAGCGTTTACCAAATTCAAGTTGCAATAAGATAAATTCTTTAACATGTTAAGAGAAACAACCAAAAAGAGATAGAAATGACCTCCATCAGCTAGCGCATCATCATCATGTAGTCAATAAAAAAAGATAACACCATGCCATAGCACAAGAGAGAAAAAATATTGAAGGTAGCTAAAATTTCAGTTCTTAGCTTCTCACAATGGGAGAGTGATGTTATGAAATGTGATTCACATGATCTCTATTTATACAAAAGTCTTAAAACATAGTTTTTCCACTTAGCGAGGGTAAAACATAATATAAGGGGTCAACAACCCTTATCTTACCCCTTGAACCAAATTATAATATTTAATTTTCACTTTAACACAATAAAACCCTAAAAATGAGATGACGTCACCCCTTTAGGGGACGTTTTGACGCCTTGATCAAGTCGTTGGAGAAGAAAATGGAGGTAATTGGGGTTCCTTCACCCTCCTCATCATGTGCTCGGGTAAATCCATTTCTCCTTCGGTCAAAATAAGCCAAGCGTCAATATATAATAACTCCATCACCATCAAACCCCATCAAACATGACATAAAGCCTCAAAAGATGACATTTTGCCTCTCCTAGGCAAGTTGTTTGGGAAATAGGGGATGTATAAGATCCTCCATGATGCCATGTAAGCCTCCAAAGGCATGTCTTTGTGATCTGATGTGTGGGCCTACAACATCCAACCCGTGGAATCCTTTCCCCATGGAAGCCCAAGCTAGGCTTGTTCTCCCAAAACTGGCCACCAAGCAAGGTCATGAAAAACAAAAGGGTATGCCCTCCAAAGATCTCAAGTCAAAGATATCATGACAAGTGTAAATAAAATCTAATAAGAAAGGAACCTAAACATGTGCATCAAAACTAGCTAATCAAGATAAAAAAATCCTCAAAGACCCTATACATTTCACCAAGTTTAGGTATGGGAGGGGTGTCATAAAAGTCCTATTGGGTAGACCAAAACCCTCAAGTAGGGGATGCTTCCAAGGACGGACTTTCAAGGTTATGTGGTGGATGATGAGGAGGAAAGGGATTCAAACTTCATAGGTCAATGATTTTCATGACATACAAGGGCTCACATTATCTCATTTATGGGTGCCTTTGTAGAGGGTGTGTGGCACCTTCATTTGCAATGCAATTTTTCGAAGCCCTTCTTCTTGTTTTTCTTTGTTCTTAGCTTCTCTTTATATTTATTTCATGTTTTAAGGAACAATTTGAAGGCTACTAGGTGTCCAGATAATGACGGTGTCATTGAAAAATACTTCGTGGAAATGAGAATGTTGGCTCATGATGAGACCTCCTTTCTATCAGTTGTGTAACTTAGAACCACTACCCTGGCTTGGTGACTGGATGATGGTAATGTCATAACACTAAATACCCATGATCATGATAAGCCAGATCGTGATGAGACCTCCCATCCTCTAACTAACCCCTTAAGCATTCATTATCATTTATTTTTGTAGGTCCCCCATTTCTTATAGAGAAGTGTTTCATTGCTTTCTCAGGGATCCCTGTGTGAAGCATATGGATGGTCTATATTTAGGATTTTATCTTTTTAGCCAACAACAATCCCTCTGGGTCTTCAACCCCTTCTTCCCATGAAAAAAGGTACATTCCCTTATTGGCTCACTAAAGTCAAAGGGCCTAGAAGAAGACAATATGATGGGAGTGTAATGAGTGGAAGGTGGTAAATATGGTCGGGAATGGTATGATAACCCCTCAAGGGAGCCCCAGTTGAAAACCTTCCCCAAAGGTTGGCCACTTACTAGGAAATATATGACACTGACCAAGGTGAAACAAGGTCAAAATCATAATTTCCAAGCAATCGTTCTATAATCCAAAGTAGTTAAAATACAACATGTTTAAATGCATTAAATATTAGGGTGATTACCTGCCACAATACGTGACTTGTACTGCATGGAGAAAGACCCATCTTACTTCTAGAATCTAGTTGGTGTGGTGGATGCGCTGAAAATGGATCAGAATGTGGTGATAGAGAATGTATTTGCAAGTGGACATTGCTATTCATGTGGTCTCTCGACACTCCATATCTACAACCTGAGGGCCTCGAGACATCGCCTCTTTAGTTATCCCACAAAATGGGGATAACATCTAGCTCCTACTTAGGGACATGTGTTCTTCGTAGAGTGCATGAGAACTGAAACATTTCTTGGTAGACCTATGCCTAAACTGAAACAAAAATCCATAAAATCTAGGGTGGTTCTATCACCCTTAGTCCATATACATCAAAATCTAAATGGAAACTAATCTAGAAAATAAAATTTTAGCATTTTTTCAAAAATTTATAAACTAAGCATGAAATCAATATGCAAGTAGAGAAAAATGAAATATGAAATGCATCTAAACTAATATGATCAATCAATATGAAAATGCAAGGAACACAAGATTACATACCTACTTACTTAGGGCCAGGGCCCTGAAAAAGTCAAGTGATCTGCATATAAGGTTGGAGAAGAGATCCATCCACTGGTAATGAAACCTTTCTCCCATACAAGGCTGTCAAATAGTAATTTTCTTTATCAGACTTCTTCTTGAATATTTAAGGGCCAAGCCATGACCTGTCATTTCTCTGGTCATACTTGGGCTTGCACTTTTTCTTGTCCCACATGAGCACAAGACTTTCTTCACTGAAATTGATGTAAGGTGTATTTTCAATGTATGGATAGGAAGGAGGCTCTATGTTGACCATCCTTTTGATGGATTCTTAGCGTTCTTCATCTCCTTTCTTCAAAATTTGGATAGAGCCTGGTTTTTTCCCTTGGTACTTTGCAAGTTTCTCTTTGTATTCATCTTTCCTTGGGAGGAGCATATCTATGGAGTCTTCCTGCATGAAGGGAAAATCTTGTGGATTGTACTCAATGGTGTCTGGAACTTCATCAAACTCATCTTCACTTGTGTAGTCAGAACCAATGGGATCAGTGACATGATTGTTAGCTCTCTCTTGACTGTATAATACCTCAAAGGTGCCATATCCCATGGGGTTGTGTGCGCGGGTAAGTTCCATGCTAAGGAAACCCCCAAAGGCATCAAACCAACTCCTTGATAAGAGAATCCCTCAAGCATCCAGAACATCAATCACTACTATGTTCATGAGGAGGCTGATATGTGGAAAATCAATAAAAAATACCTCAACCTCCTCACATAACACATAAACCTTAACCCTTTTAGAATCAATACCATGTACATTTCCATAGGGTCGGGTTGTCTTCAAACCAAGCTATTCCATCACTTCAATGAAAATAAATTTGTAGAGGCCCCTGTAGGAGGGTATTCTTTCTCGATTTGTACCTGTAATATCTTCAAGATTTCCCTTCTCATAGAAGGGATCTTTCACATCTCTGTCACTGGGACCGTCATATTCAATTTTCCAAACATGGCTTCAACATCTATATTCAACTGAATCTCATGTGTGGGAGCTGGCTTAGGAAGTAACTCATGTACTGGAGGTGGAGGTGGTGGGTCCACCTCCTCTATTGATGGAAGAGGAGTGGAAAATTGTGATGGAGGGGGGCTGAAAGTTTATTTCTTCCAGTGTAGGTAAAATTTTCCCTCCTCATTAACTACTTCTAATCATATGTTAACTGATTCAAAGCCCAGAGTCTCCCCTCTCTTTCCCCCCATCTTCTGGATTCATTGATCTATTCTTGTGTGACTTGTTCCTCTTAGAAAGTGTATATCATATCCATAAATTTCATATTGTTGGAAGAATATTCATCTCATTTGGGACACTCATATTCTCTATGAGGTTTTTTGCATGGAAGGAACCAAGCTTTTGTATTGACCATCCCAACTAGTTTCAAAGTATCAGAGGCCTTCATCTCTTGTTGAGGAATTGGTTTCCAACTTGTGGCATATCTCTACTATCTGGTAAACTGAGGTCTAGGAGAAGTTTGATTTCTTTCCATAGTAGTCAAATGACCCATGATCTGGTTCTGTACCTGGGAAAATTGAGTATTCAGGAGCACTGCTACTGGAAGCCTTAGTATTTGATTCTACCTTGACACAAGGGTACTGAAAAGGATCCACCCTTGAATCAAGGAGATTTTGTTCAATGCCAGCACCGTATTCTTTGGCATGTGGCAATTATGTGGGCTTCTTTTCCTTCAGAATAAATATAAATTTCCCTTCAAAAGCATTCATATAGAGGAGACATAATGATGCGGTTGTAGGAAGAAAATATGTTGGAATATGACTATACAACTTGTCAAATATGGTATTGAATTCACTCACTATCTCGTTCTCCTTTTTCTTTATCTAATTGAATTGAGCTACAAGCATCCCACTGTCTTTCTTCATTGACCATCTGCTCTTAAACAACTTGGAAAAATATTCATAGGACGAGAGGTGATTGTTCGAAAGGCCTCTGAACCAATTGAGAGCTTCTTCAGTCAATGATGAAGCCAATAGATTCATGGCTACATCCTCATTCTCAATGTCTTCACTATCCCTGTCTTGGCCTATGATGTAAAGGTGATATTCAACAGTCACTAAATTGTTTCTTGGGAACTTTGGAAACCATTTGTTTGACTCTTTTGGCATTTGTGTTGGGGTATCTCGGGATGGTGGCCATGTTAAGGGGTTTGTAGAGGTCTTTTTCCCAAGGATGAGCCATTGGAGCAATGGGAAGAGTACTTTGGAAGAGGTTTTTGACAACGAGAGACTTGAGGGGAGGCCTTCTTCGGTATACCTTAGAAGGTTTGAACCTCATAGGGGGAAAAGGCTTAGAAAATGAAGGGTTCTGGGAAGGTCGAGTCACCAGATGAGCTTCAAGAAGAACTTATCAAAAAGGTGAAAAGGGAACATCCCTTGGATGGAGTCACTAGGAAATATAGGGAAAAGGATTTGGGATAGCTTTCCAAAGTGTCATTACAGTTCGGAAGAGGATTCAAAATCCTCCCTGACAATGACGCCATTGCACAAGTTGTAGGTTGGGAAAATCTCAACCCAACCACCAAATGGAGACATGAAGAGAGAAACTACCCACTGTCACCTCAGGCAAGTGTTCCCATCACTTTAGAGGTGAAGTGGCCACCTCAAGGGGGGAATCCCGATGACCCTAGGGGGAAATGTGTTGGAAAGAGAGATGTATGATATGAATTCCCCTATAGGTCAGGTTGCTAGATGGAAAAGGGAGCTTGGTGATGAGTCTTGAGGGTTGTTTGAGGTTCCCAAATCCTTGAGTGACGTACAAAGAGATAGTACCTTCCCTAGACATAGGGAAAACTAGGTATACAATGCAATATATCAAGTGGAAAAGAAAGTTAAGCTTGGTGTCCCTAATATAAGCAATAAAAAAGATACATATTAGCAATAAACTATTAAATGAGGCTGCTAGATAAGATGCCAAATGTCAAGAGGATAAACATGAGAAATAAACTAGCACCAATTTAGCAATAAAACTTGCGACTTTAGCACGATAGTATGTCTGTAAAATAAAAATTATGCAACAAAGGCTAATAGCATTAATGGCTCTAGCAAAACAAGATAAATATAAGAGAATTTAACCAATAAGAGTTACTCCTAATTGGCCTAAAAAAGGCACTAGGGTGAGTAGTTTATTAGGGAGAAATTATAGCTAGTTCCTAGGGTTAGAAGGTTAGTTTTTTTGCAGCCCTAGTGGCTGTAGGTTAGTTTTTTAACAACAACAAGTTTCAGTGAGAGAAAGGGGATACCTCAATGAGGTAAAATAGCCTAAGGCACAAACAATAGTATCCAAATGAGAGAACTTCAAGACCTTGAATTTTCACGTTTACCAATGTCGTATTTTGTTTCTCCATTGCAACGACTAGTGCCTTTAATTAATGGGTTAATGGGGTCATAAGATAGATATCTATAGGTACTACCTCCTCGGGAGTAAAAATCCTTTTATTCCCCAAAGAAGGTATCCTAGCTAGGGTTTATCCTAAGGGGTGTATGCCCTTGTACTTCCTTAGAAAACCCTTGCAAATGATATTTCTATGATAGATTATGGTGGATCTAGGTAGGGTTATATATCCTTATACTCCCTACTTAGCTTATAAAACAACCTTGAATTTTGAACAAAGAAAACAACAAGTGTAGCCTTTACCAAATTCAAGTTGCAATAAGATATATTTTTAACATACTAAGAGAAACCACCATAAAGAGATATAAATGACCTCCATAAGATAACACATCATCATGATGTAGTCAATAACCAAAGAGAACAACATACCATAGCACAAGAGAGAAAAAATATTGAAGGTAGTGAAAATTTCAGTCCTTAGCTTCTCACAATAGGAGAGTTATGTTATGAAATGAGATTCAAATGATCTCTATTTATAAAAAAGTCTTAAAACATAGTTTGTCCACATATCAAGGGTGAAAAATAAGATAAGGGGCCAACAAAACTTATCTTACCCCTTTAAACAAATAATAATATTTAATTTTCACTTTAACACAATAGAAACCCTAAAAATGAGATGATGTCACCCCTTTAGGGGATGTTCTGATGCCTTGAGCAAGTCATTGGAGAAGAAAATGGTGGTCGTTGGGGCTCCCTGTGCCTCCTCATCATGTTATAGGGTCAATCCATGTCTCCTTTGGTCAAAATATGCCAAGTGTCAATGTACAATAACTCCATCACCATCAAACCCCCTCAAGCATGAAGCCAAGCCTCAAAAGATGACATTTTGCCTCTCCTAGGAAAGTTGTTTGGGAAATAGGGGTCAGATAAGATCATTCATGATGCCATGTAAGCCTCCAAAGGCATGTCTTTGTGATCCAATGTGCGGGCCTACAACATCCAACCTGTGGTCTCCTTTCCCCATAGAAGCCCAAGCTAAGATTGTTCTCCCAAAACTGGCCACCAAGCAAGGTCCTGCAAAACAAAAGGGTACACCCTCCAAATATATCAAGTAAAAGATATCATGACAAGTGTAAATCACATATAATAAGAAATGCACCTAAACATGTGCATCAAAACTACCTCATCAAGATAAATAAATTCTCAGAGACCTTATACAATAGACCATGTTTAGGTATGGGATGGGTGTCATAAAAGTCCTATTGGGTAGATCAAAACCCTTAAGTAGGGGATGCTTCCAAGGATGGAATTTCAAGGTTATGTGATGGATGATGAGGTGGAAAGGGATTCTAACTTCATAGGTCAATGAGTTTCATGACATACAAGGGATCATATTATCTCATTTATGGGTGCCTTTGTAGAGGGTGTGTGGCACCTTCATTTGCAATTCACTTTTTCCAATATCGTCTTCTTTTCGTTATTTCTTCTTAGATTATATTTATATTTATTTCATGTTTTAAGGAACAAGTTGAAGGCCACTGTCCTGGATTGGTGTCCAGATAAAAACAATTTCATTCACAAATACCTCACGAAAATGAGAAGGTTGGCTTGTGACAAGACCTTCTTTCTCTCAGTTGTGTTATTGAGAACCATTACCCTAGCTTGGTGACCATATTATGGTAATGTCATATCGCTAAATACCCATGATAATGATAGGATAAATCATGATGAGACCTCCCATCCTCCAACTAATCCCTTAAGCATTCACTATCATTTATTTTTGTAGGTCCCCCATTTCTTATAGAGAAGTGTTTCATTGTTTTCTCGGAGATCCCTGGGTGAAGCATCTGGAAGGTATATATTTATGCTTTTATATTTTTAGTCAACAACAATCCCTTTGGGCCTTCAACCCCTTCTTCCCATGAAAAGAGGTGTATGCCCTTCTTGGGTCACTAAAGTCAAAGGACCTAGAAGAAGAAAATATGATGGGAGTGTAATGACGGAAGCTGGTAAGTATCGTCGGGAATGGTATGATAACCCCTCAAGGGACCCCCAGTTGAAAACCTTCCCCAAAGGTTATCCACTTACTAGGAAATCTATGACACTCACCAAGGTGAAACATGGTCAAAAGAATAATTTCCAAGCAGACGTTCTATAATAAAAAGTAGTTCAAATACAACATGTTTAAATGCCTTAAATATTTGGGTGATTACCTATCACAATACCTTACTTGTACATTACTTGGGCGCAGTTCTCGTTCATCATGGAAATCTCGTGGCCTATCATAGTGAGACACTATCATATACCATCCATAAGTACCCCACTTACAATAAATAAATGTACTCCATTGTAGAATCCTACCACCAGAGGAGGCATTACATTCTCAGGAAGGAGATAATCATCCACATTGATCATAAGTCTCTAGAGTTCATGCAGACACAAGGAAAATTGTAGAATGACGACCATTAGAAGTGGTCCACATACTTGCAGTAGTTACATATCAACATCAATTATAATATAGGGATCACCAACCATGTTGTTGACTTCCTCAGTCAACCTCCAGTTGCAACACTAACCACAGTGCTACACTCCTGCAAACATGAGACCTCCGGATGGCCCCAAATCTATGAGAAAGATCCTGACTTCACCACTACCTACCATATGCTGGGCACAAAGAAAAATATCACTAATTTCCATCTTCAGGATGGGTTGTTGTGCCATCTGGTCCATCTCTGTGTCCCATCAAGCGAGTGAGAGAAGCTGATTTGGGAATCTCACTATAGTCGGGTGGAAGGACACTTCAGAATAGAAAATATAGTGGCAGTGTTGCATCAACATTTATATTGGCCGAAACTTCGACAAGATGTCAAAAAGTATATCAGGTCGTGCATGGCCCATGCCATTGTCAAACTAGCCACTAAGAAACAAAGAAATTACACCCTCCTACCTACTCCCGACAGGCCCTGGGAATCAATCTCGATGGACTACATTTTGGGCCTTCCTTCAACTAAGTAGGGAAATGACTATGTTTTTGTGGTTATTGATCATTTTTCCAAGATGGTAATTATGGCCACCTGGAAGAAGATCATCACAATGAAGGCCACTTCCAAGATTTTCTTCGAATGAGTGTGGGTACATTTTGGGATACCATATACCATCATCTCAGATCGAGAAAACCGGTTCCTCAACACATTATGGTTGATCCTTTGGTCATGGTTGGACACCAAGCTCACCAAATCCATGACCTTCCACCCCCAAAAGGATGGCCAAAATGAGGTCGTCAACATGATGATTGTGCATATCTTGTGCATGTACAATTCTAAGAATCCGCGCACATGGGATGAGAGTATTCCCTATGTTCAACACAGTTACAATAGAGCCATACATAGCTCAACCGACCACAACCCCTTTCAAGTGGGGTTGACATTTCAAGAATTGGGTCCATCCCATGCTTGAAATTTCACTATCCCTTGCATCCACACAGGAAGAATCATCTGATGCTCAAACTGAAGCTGACAAATCCACCCGATTCATTGAACGAATCCATCACAACTACTAACAGGTTCAGGATATTTTGCAGAAGTCCAATGCTAAGTACAAGCAGTGCCATGATCAACATTGTGTGCCCCACAAGTTTTAGGTGGGAGATAAAGTTTGGTTGCATTTGCATAAAGAACGCATTATAGGACCCCATCAGAATCTTCTACCACCCCGATATGTACCTTACACCTTCACCAAGGTTGTGGGTGACAATGCTTTTGAGCTCAACATTACCCCCTTCCTTGGCTTGCACCCAATGTTTAATGTGGACCTCCTTCGTCCATACTTTCCACCATTATTGGACACCTCATAGATAGTAGAACAATTGAAAACAAAATATATCAACCTTGAATGCATGGAATAGACATCCACTGATCATATCATGGACACACATGTCAAGGGTACTCGCCAACAAAAGCTTCATATTTATTGTATTGTCAAAGCGGGGAAACTCCTGCACCAAGGAAAGTGGCTCACCAGGGGCCAAATTTAGCAGAAATTTCCTCATTTGATGGGAGAAATCAACGTAATGGATACCATTATTCCTAAGGGGGGGAGGATTGATCTAGGTGGATATTGGTGGCCACCCACCTCTTTCAACTAGATCACATACAATTTTCATCTTGGCAGTTTTTTTCTAGCTTTTTGGGTCCTAAACTTCCAGGGTCGTTTTAAGGCCCTAAACAACGCTTTTTGGGCCCGCCACAGTCACACTATAGATAAAGTTAGAGTGTGATGACATAATGTGTATTCCTCGGATAAACCTTTCCAACGAGCTATCGTTCTCCTAAAACAAATATCGTATGCAAAAGTTATGACCTCGGGAAGTTGATGTACCAACTTATCCCATAGGGGCCCACATGACTTTTGGCGCTTGATCTCCTAGGGTTAGGTTTTTAGATGTATAGGGTTTTATGATTACTTCCTGATGTTACCAAATGAAGAAATCTGGATCAATGTACCTCCAAATGAAGAAATTTGTAGTTGATACTAAGAGAACTACACAAGATAGTATATATGGCACATCCTAGAGTGAAGAAGATGTATGCAGATTTGAAACTACTATTATTTTGGAGTGGAATGAAGAAGGATGTAGTAGATTACATGGATAGATGTCTAGAATGTCAGTAAGTAAAATTTGAACATCGACATCCAATAGGATTATTTTAGTTTCATACAATAGCATAATTGAAATGGGAAGTGATTTCAAGGGGATTTGATAGTGGGATTGCCTATGAAGTCAAGGAGACAAAGTATATTTTCAATTTAGACTACAAAATATTTCGATTAAATTTGGAAAGGGAGCCAATTTTTCACCATGGTATGTGGGTCCATTTAAGATCATCGAAAAGTTAGGATCGATTGCTTATCATCTTGCATTACCATTATCTATAGGTCACATGCATGATGTTTTTCATGTATGATCTATGTAATTATATTTCAAATCCTTCTCATGTTATTGATTTGAGTCGTTTGTAGATGTCTGATGAGGGTCCTTAAAGGTTGAATTGATCTCCATTCTGAACCAATGAACTCAACAACTTTGATGTTGTTTGGTTGATTAGGTAAAGGTCCAATGAGATAGTTATAGTCCTATTTCAACTACTTGAGAAGACATGACTGAGATGTGTCATGAGTTTCCTTATTTATTTAGAAATTTGGGACAAAGTTTCTCAAAAAGGGGGTGTATATAGTGCCCTCTTTTTCTTTGAATTTATTTGATTGATATGATATTATTTGAGAGTAATCTAGTTACAGGAATGACCCAATTGGTTGACAGATACAATTATGGATTATGTAATCTAGACCTTTGATCTAATTTGATGTGATTATTTCTTGATGTGGACATATATTGTTATGATTTATGTTAAGATACTCTTGTGGTGTTATTGAATATTGAAAATGAACATGTGATTACATGATGCAATTCATTATGTTATATGATGCTACTTATGGTTTGTCAAGTGGGATAGAAAAAACCATAGGTGCACATGGACTCGAGATTGAGTCAAGATATGTGGACCCAAGATGGGGTTAGGATATGTATGATTCATATGCATATGACATTACTTATTATTTATTCATGATCATTGGAAAATGTTATTTGATATGTTGTCTTTAGATGTGTGCAAAGAAAAGGAAATTTTTTCCCAAATAAGATTACACATGGGAAAAGGGTTGTATGATGAGATGTGAGATTACGAGTACCATCATAGAGATGAGTTCTTGGTTTCTTATTATTACCTACTAGCCTCCATACCATATAATAGGTTGAAAAACATATGTTTTAATGTTTTTTCCTAGAGGTTACACGTTGTTGTAAGGGTATGCTACAAATTTGGTTACTATGAGGTCCTATTAAGAGGCACATAATAGAGTGTTGTTGAATAATTTTCATTAATCAAAGGTGAATTTTTTTTTCCTTCTCTTGTATATCCCACACTTAGCCATTTTTTTTTCTAGGTTGCGGGAACTCCACCCATAATCAACCTAAGTCCACAAGCCTGCAAGTCCCTACACTTAGTCATTGTTTTCACTTATCTTTATTCATACTTAGCCATTGTTTGTTTGTTTGTGGGAGTCCCTATGTAGGGAGTAAACATTTCTTCAAGAGACCCAAACCCAACATCCTGCATTTCCATTCACTCCAAAATAAACCACATTTTTCTGCAACCTACAAAATGGGTTATTCTTGTACTTACTATATTTTTTGATTGTGGATGTGGAAGTCTCCCTACATCTCCC
>ML784922.1:1119091-1169289 GCA_009831015.1 Picea engelmannii
TCCACTTAGCGAGGGTAAAACATAATATAAGGGGTCAACAACCCTTATCTTACCCCTTGAACCAAATTATAATATTTAATTTTCACTTTAACACAATAAAACCCTAAAAATGAGATGACGTCACCCCTTTAGGGGACGTTTTGACGCCTTGATCAAGTCGTTGGAGAAGAAAATGGAGGTAATTGGGGTTCCTTCACCCTCCTCATCATGTGCTCGGGTAAATCCATTTCTCCTTCGGTCAAAATAAGCCAAGCGTCAATATATAATAACTCCATCACCATCAAACCCCATCAAACATGACATAAAGCCTCAAAAGATGACATTTTGCCTCTCCTAGGCAAGTTGTTTGGGAAATAGGGGATGTATAAGATCCTCCATGATGCCATGTAAGCCTCCAAAGGCATGTCTTTGTGATCTGATGTGTGGGCCTACAACATCCAACCCGTGGAATCCTTTCCCCATGGAAGCCCAAGCTAGGCTTGTTCTCCCAAAACTGGCCACCAAGCAAGGTCATGAAAAACAAAAGGGTATGCCCTCCAAAGATCTCAAGTCAAAGATATCATGACAAGTGTAAATAAAATCTAATAAGAAAGGAACCTAAACATGTGCATCAAAACTAGCTAATCAAGATAAAAAAATCCTCAAAGACCCTATACATTTCACCAAGTTTAGGTATGGGAGGGGTGTCATAAAAGTCCTATTGGGTAGACCAAAACCCTCAAGTAGGGGATGCTTCCAAGGACGGACTTTCAAGGTTATGTGGTGGATGATGAGGAGGAAAGGGATTCAAACTTCATAGGTCAATGATTTTCATGACATACAAGGGCTCACATTATCTCATTTATGGGTGCCTTTGTAGAGGGTGTGTGGCACCTTCATTTGCAATGCAATTTTTCGAAGCCCTTCTTCTTGTTTTTCTTTGTTCTTAGCTTCTCTTTATATTTATTTCATGTTTTAAGGAACAATTTGAAGGCTACTAGGTGTCCAGATAATGACGGTGTCATTGAAAAATACTTCGTGGAAATGAGAATGTTGGCTCATGATGAGACCTCCTTTCTATCAGTTGTGTAACTTAGAACCACTACCCTGGCTTGGTGACTGGATGATGGTAATGTCATAACACTAAATACCCATGATCATGATAAGCCAGATCGTGATGAGACCTCCCATCCTCTAACTAACCCCTTAAGCATTCATTATCATTTATTTTTGTAGGTCCCCCATTTCTTATAGAGAAGTGTTTCATTGCTTTCTCAGGGATCCCTGTGTGAAGCATATGGATGGTCTATATTTAGGATTTTATCTTTTTAGCCAACAACAATCCCTCTGGGTCTTCAACCCCTTCTTCCCATGAAAAAAGGTACATTCCCTTATTGGCTCACTAAAGTCAAAGGGCCTAGAAGAAGACAATATGATGGGAGTGTAATGAGTGGAAGGTGGTAAATATGGTCGGGAATGGTATGATAACCCCTCAAGGGAGCCCCAGTTGAAAACCTTCCCCAAAGGTTGGCCACTTACTAGGAAATATATGACACTGACCAAGGTGAAACAAGGTCAAAATCATAATTTCCAAGCAATCGTTCTATAATCCAAAGTAGTTAAAATACAACATGTTTAAATGCATTAAATATTAGGGTGATTACCTGCCACAATACGTGACTTGTACTGCATGGAGAAAGACCCATCTTACTTCTAGAATCTAGTTGGTGTGGTGGATGCGCTGAAAATGGATCAGAATGTGGTGATAGAGAATGTATTTGCAAGTGGACATTGCTATTCATGTGGTCTCTCGACACTCCATATCTACAACCTGAGGGCCTCGAGACATCGCCTCTTTAGTTATCCCACAAAATGGGGATAACATCTAGCTCCTACTTAGGGACATGTGTTCTTCGTAGAGTGCATGAGAACTGAAACATTTCTTGGTAGACCTATGCCTAAACTGAAACAAAAATCCATAAAATCTAGGGTGGTTCTATCACCCTTAGTCCATATACATCAAAATCTAAATGGAAACTAATCTAGAAAATAAAATTTTAGCATTTTTTCAAAAATTTATAAACTAAGCATGAAATCAATATGCAAGTAGAGAAAAATGAAATATGAAATGCATCTAAACTAATATGATCAATCAATATGAAAATGCAAGGAACACAAGATTACATACCTACTTACTTAGGGCCAGGGCCCTGAAAAAGTCAAGTGATCTGCATATAAGGTTGGAGAAGAGATCCATCCACTGGTAATGAAACCTTTCTCCCATACAAGGCTGTCAAATAGTAATTTTCTTTATCAGACTTCTTCTTGAATATTTAAGGGCCAAGCCATGACCTGTCATTTCTCTGGTCATACTTGGGCTTGCACTTTTTCTTGTCCCACATGAGCACAAGACTTTCTTCACTGAAATTGATGTAAGGTGTATTTTCAATGTATGGATAGGAAGGAGGCTCTATGTTGACCATCCTTTTGATGGATTCTTAGCGTTCTTCATCTCCTTTCTTCAAAATTTGGATAGAGCCTGGTTTTTTCCCTTGGTACTTTGCAAGTTTCTCTTTGTATTCATCTTTCCTTGGGAGGAGCATATCTATGGAGTCTTCCTGCATGAAGGGAAAATCTTGTGGATTGTACTCAATGGTGTCTGGAACTTCATCAAACTCATCTTCACTTGTGTAGTCAGAACCAATGGGATCAGTGACATGATTGTTAGCTCTCTCTTGACTGTATAATACCTCAAAGGTGCCATATCCCATGGGGTTGTGTGCGCGGGTAAGTTCCATGCTAAGGAAACCCCCAAAGGCATCAAACCAACTCCTTGATAAGAGAATCCCTCAAGCATCCAGAACATCAATCACTACTATGTTCATGAGGAGGCTGATATGTGGAAAATCAATAAAAAATACCTCAACCTCCTCACATAACACATAAACCTTAACCCTTTTAGAATCAATACCATGTACATTTCCATAGGGTCGGGTTGTCTTCAAACCAAGCTATTCCATCACTTCAATGAAAATAAATTTGTAGAGGCCCCTGTAGGAGGGTATTCTTTCTCGATTTGTACCTGTAATATCTTCAAGATTTCCCTTCTCATAGAAGGGATCTTTCACATCTCTGTCACTGGGACCGTCATATTCAATTTTCCAAACATGGCTTCAACATCTATATTCAACTGAATCTCATGTGTGGGAGCTGGCTTAGGAAGTAACTCATGTACTGGAGGTGGAGGTGGTGGGTCCACCTCCTCTATTGATGGAAGAGGAGTGGAAAATTGTGATGGAGGGGGGCTGAAAGTTTATTTCTTCCAGTGTAGGTAAAATTTTCCCTCCTCATTAACTACTTCTAATCATATGTTAACTGATTCAAAGCCCAGAGTCTCCCCTCTCTTTCCCCCCATCTTCTGGATTCATTGATCTATTCTTGTGTGACTTGTTCCTCTTAGAAAGTGTATATCATATCCATAAATTTCATATTGTTGGAAGAATATTCATCTCATTTGGGACACTCATATTCTCTATGAGGTTTTTTGCATGGAAGGAACCAAGCTTTTGTATTGACCATCCCAACTAGTTTCAAAGTATCAGAGGCCTTCATCTCTTGTTGAGGAATTGGTTTCCAACTTGTGGCATATCTCTACTATCTGGTAAACTGAGGTCTAGGAGAAGTTTGATTTCTTTCCATAGTAGTCAAATGACCCATGATCTGGTTCTGTACCTGGGAAAATTGAGTATTCAGGAGCACTGCTACTGGAAGCCTTAGTATTTGATTCTACCTTGACACAAGGGTACTGAAAAGGATCCACCCTTGAATCAAGGAGATTTTGTTCAATGCCAGCACCGTATTCTTTGGCATGTGGCAATTATGTGGGCTTCTTTTCCTTCAGAATAAATATAAATTTCCCTTCAAAAGCATTCATATAGAGGAGACATAATGATGCGGTTGTAGGAAGAAAATATGTTGGAATATGACTATACAACTTGTCAAATATGGTATTGAATTCACTCACTATCTCGTTCTCCTTTTTCTTTATCTAATTGAATTGAGCTACAAGCATCCCACTGTCTTTCTTCATTGACCATCTGCTCTTAAACAACTTGGAAAAATATTCATAGGACGAGAGGTGATTGTTCGAAAGGCCTCTGAACCAATTGAGAGCTTCTTCAGTCAATGATGAAGCCAATAGATTCATGGCTACATCCTCATTCTCAATGTCTTCACTATCCCTGTCTTGGCCTATGATGTAAAGGTGATATTCAACAGTCACTAAATTGTTTCTTGGGAACTTTGGAAACCATTTGTTTGACTCTTTTGGCATTTGTGTTGGGGTATCTCGGGATGGTGGCCATGTTAAGGGGTTTGTAGAGGTCTTTTTCCCAAGGATGAGCCATTGGAGCAATGGGAAGAGTACTTTGGAAGAGGTTTTTGACAACGAGAGACTTGAGGGGAGGCCTTCTTCGGTATACCTTAGAAGGTTTGAACCTCATAGGGGGAAAAGGCTTAGAAAATGAAGGGTTCTGGGAAGGTCGAGTCACCAGATGAGCTTCAAGAAGAACTTATCAAAAAGGTGAAAAGGGAACATCCCTTGGATGGAGTCACTAGGAAATATAGGGAAAAGGATTTGGGATAGCTTTCCAAAGTGTCATTACAGTTCGGAAGAGGATTCAAAATCCTCCCTGACAATGACGCCATTGCACAAGTTGTAGGTTGGGAAAATCTCAACCCAACCACCAAATGGAGACATGAAGAGAGAAACTACCCACTGTCACCTCAGGCAAGTGTTCCCATCACTTTAGAGGTGAAGTGGCCACCTCAAGGGGGGAATCCCGATGACCCTAGGGGGAAATGTGTTGGAAAGAGAGATGTATGATATGAATTCCCCTATAGGTCAGGTTGCTAGATGGAAAAGGGAGCTTGGTGATGAGTCTTGAGGGTTGTTTGAGGTTCCCAAATCCTTGAGTGACGTACAAAGAGATAGTACCTTCCCTAGACATAGGGAAAACTAGGTATACAATGCAATATATCAAGTGGAAAAGAAAGTTAAGCTTGGTGTCCCTAATATAAGCAATAAAAAAGATACATATTAGCAATAAACTATTAAATGAGGCTGCTAGATAAGATGCCAAATGTCAAGAGGATAAACATGAGAAATAAACTAGCACCAATTTAGCAATAAAACTTGCGACTTTAGCACGATAGTATGTCTGTAAAATAAAAATTATGCAACAAAGGCTAATAGCATTAATGGCTCTAGCAAAACAAGATAAATATAAGAGAATTTAACCAATAAGAGTTACTCCTAATTGGCCTAAAAAAGGCACTAGGGTGAGTAGTTTATTAGGGAGAAATTATAGCTAGTTCCTAGGGTTAGAAGGTTAGTTTTTTTGCAGCCCTAGTGGCTGTAGGTTAGTTTTTTAACAACAACAAGTTTCAGTGAGAGAAAGGGGATACCTCAATGAGGTAAAATAGCCTAAGGCACAAACAATAGTATCCAAATGAGAGAACTTCAAGACCTTGAATTTTCACGTTTACCAATGTCGTATTTTGTTTCTCCATTGCAACGACTAGTGCCTTTAATTAATGGGTTAATGGGGTCATAAGATAGATATCTATAGGTACTACCTCCTCGGGAGTAAAAATCCTTTTAT
This sequence comes from Picea engelmannii, assembly GCA_009831015.1. Classification (NCBI taxonomy): domain Eukaryota; kingdom Viridiplantae; phylum Streptophyta; class Pinopsida; order Pinales; family Pinaceae; genus Picea; species Picea engelmannii. The sequence continues at coordinate 1,124,734 of ML784922.1, forward strand.
TCCCCAAAGAAGGTATCCTAGCTAGGGTTTATCCTAAGGGGTGTATGCCCTTGTACTTCCTTAGAAAACCCTTGCAAATGATATTTCTATGATAGATTATGGTGGATCTAGGTAGGGTTATATATCCTTATACTCCCTACTTAGCTTATAAAACAACCTTGAATTTTGAACAAAGAAAACAACAAGTGTAGCCTTTACCAAATTCAAGTTGCAATAAGATATATTTTTAACATACTAAGAGAAACCACCATAAAGAGATATAAATGACCTCCATAAGATAACACATCATCATGATGTAGTCAATAACCAAAGAGAACAACATACCATAGCACAAGAGAGAAAAAATATTGAAGGTAGTGAAAATTTCAGTCCTTAGCTTCTCACAATAGGAGAGTTATGTTATGAAATGAGATTCAAATGATCTCTATTTATAAAAAAGTCTTAAAACATAGTTTGTCCACATATCAAGGGTGAAAAATAAGATAAGGGGCCAACAAAACTTATCTTACCCCTTTAAACAAATAATAATATTTAATTTTCACTTTAACACAATAGAAACCCTAAAAATGAGATGATGTCACCCCTTTAGGGGATGTTCTGATGCCTTGAGCAAGTCATTGGAGAAGAAAATGGTGGTCGTTGGGGCTCCCTGTGCCTCCTCATCATGTTATAGGGTCAATCCATGTCTCCTTTGGTCAAAATATGCCAAGTGTCAATGTACAATAACTCCATCACCATCAAACCCCCTCAAGCATGAAGCCAAGCCTCAAAAGATGACATTTTGCCTCTCCTAGGAAAGTTGTTTGGGAAATAGGGGTCAGATAAGATCATTCATGATGCCATGTAAGCCTCCAAAGGCATGTCTTTGTGATCCAATGTGCGGGCCTACAACATCCAACCTGTGGTCTCCTTTCCCCATAGAAGCCCAAGCTAAGATTGTTCTCCCAAAACTGGCCACCAAGCAAGGTCCTGCAAAACAAAAGGGTACACCCTCCAAATATATCAAGTAAAAGATATCATGACAAGTGTAAATCACATATAATAAGAAATGCACCTAAACATGTGCATCAAAACTACCTCATCAAGATAAATAAATTCTCAGAGACCTTATACAATAGACCATGTTTAGGTATGGGATGGGTGTCATAAAAGTCCTATTGGGTAGATCAAAACCCTTAAGTAGGGGATGCTTCCAAGGATGGAATTTCAAGGTTATGTGATGGATGATGAGGTGGAAAGGGATTCTAACTTCATAGGTCAATGAGTTTCATGACATACAAGGGATCATATTATCTCATTTATGGGTGCCTTTGTAGAGGGTGTGTGGCACCTTCATTTGCAATTCACTTTTTCCAATATCGTCTTCTTTTCGTTATTTCTTCTTAGATTATATTTATATTTATTTCATGTTTTAAGGAACAAGTTGAAGGCCACTGTCCTGGATTGGTGTCCAGATAAAAACAATTTCATTCACAAATACCTCACGAAAATGAGAAGGTTGGCTTGTGACAAGACCTTCTTTCTCTCAGTTGTGTTATTGAGAACCATTACCCTAGCTTGGTGACCATATTATGGTAATGTCATATCGCTAAATACCCATGATAATGATAGGATAAATCATGATGAGACCTCCCATCCTCCAACTAATCCCTTAAGCATTCACTATCATTTATTTTTGTAGGTCCCCCATTTCTTATAGAGAAGTGTTTCATTGTTTTCTCGGAGATCCCTGGGTGAAGCATCTGGAAGGTATATATTTATGCTTTTATATTTTTAGTCAACAACAATCCCTTTGGGCCTTCAACCCCTTCTTCCCATGAAAAGAGGTGTATGCCCTTCTTGGGTCACTAAAGTCAAAGGACCTAGAAGAAGAAAATATGATGGGAGTGTAATGACGGAAGCTGGTAAGTATCGTCGGGAATGGTATGATAACCCCTCAAGGGACCCCCAGTTGAAAACCTTCCCCAAAGGTTATCCACTTACTAGGAAATCTATGACACTCACCAAGGTGAAACATGGTCAAAAGAATAATTTCCAAGCAGACGTTCTATAATAAAAAGTAGTTCAAATACAACATGTTTAAATGCCTTAAATATTTGGGTGATTACCTATCACAATACCTTACTTGTACATTACTTGGGCGCAGTTCTCGTTCATCATGGAAATCTCGTGGCCTATCATAGTGAGACACTATCATATACCATCCATAAGTACCCCACTTACAATAAATAAATGTACTCCATTGTAGAATCCTACCACCAGAGGAGGCATTACATTCTCAGGAAGGAGATAATCATCCACATTGATCATAAGTCTCTAGAGTTCATGCAGACACAAGGAAAATTGTAGAATGACGACCATTAGAAGTGGTCCACATACTTGCAGTAGTTACATATCAACATCAATTATAATATAGGGATCACCAACCATGTTGTTGACTTCCTCAGTCAACCTCCAGTTGCAACACTAACCACAGTGCTACACTCCTGCAAACATGAGACCTCCGGATGGCCCCAAATCTATGAGAAAGATCCTGACTTCACCACTACCTACCATATGCTGGGCACAAAGAAAAATATCACTAATTTCCATCTTCAGGATGGGTTGTTGTGCCATCTGGTCCATCTCTGTGTCCCATCAAGCGAGTGAGAGAAGCTGATTTGGGAATCTCACTATAGTCGGGTGGAAGGACACTTCAGAATAGAAAATATAGTGGCAGTGTTGCATCAACATTTATATTGGCCGAAACTTCGACAAGATGTCAAAAAGTATATCAGGTCGTGCATGGCCCATGCCATTGTCAAACTAGCCACTAAGAAACAAAGAAATTACACCCTCCTACCTACTCCCGACAGGCCCTGGGAATCAATCTCGATGGACTACATTTTGGGCCTTCCTTCAACTAAGTAGGGAAATGACTATGTTTTTGTGGTTATTGATCATTTTTCCAAGATGGTAATTATGGCCACCTGGAAGAAGATCATCACAATGAAGGCCACTTCCAAGATTTTCTTCGAATGAGTGTGGGTACATTTTGGGATACCATATACCATCATCTCAGATCGAGAAAACCGGTTCCTCAACACATTATGGTTGATCCTTTGGTCATGGTTGGACACCAAGCTCACCAAATCCATGACCTTCCACCCCCAAAAGGATGGCCAAAATGAGGTCGTCAACATGATGATTGTGCATATCTTGTGCATGTACAATTCTAAGAATCCGCGCACATGGGATGAGAGTATTCCCTATGTTCAACACAGTTACAATAGAGCCATACATAGCTCAACCGACCACAACCCCTTTCAAGTGGGGTTGACATTTCAAGAATTGGGTCCATCCCATGCTTGAAATTTCACTATCCCTTGCATCCACACAGGAAGAATCATCTGATGCTCAAACTGAAGCTGACAAATCCACCCGATTCATTGAACGAATCCATCACAACTACTAACAGGTTCAGGATATTTTGCAGAAGTCCAATGCTAAGTACAAGCAGTGCCATGATCAACATTGTGTGCCCCACAAGTTTTAGGTGGGAGATAAAGTTTGGTTGCATTTGCATAAAGAACGCATTATAGGACCCCATCAGAATCTTCTACCACCCCGATATGTACCTTACACCTTCACCAAGGTTGTGGGTGACAATGCTTTTGAGCTCAACATTACCCCCTTCCTTGGCTTGCACCCAATGTTTAATGTGGACCTCCTTCGTCCATACTTTCCACCATTATTGGACACCTCATAGATAGTAGAACAATTGAAAACAAAATATATCAACCTTGAATGCATGGAATAGACATCCACTGATCATATCATGGACACACATGTCAAGGGTACTCGCCAACAAAAGCTTCATATTTATTGTATTGTCAAAGCGGGGAAACTCCTGCACCAAGGAAAGTGGCTCACCAGGGGCCAAATTTAGCAGAAATTTCCTCATTTGATGGGAGAAATCAACGTAATGGATACCATTATTCCTAAGGGGGGGAGGATTGATCTAGGTGGATATTGGTGGCCACCCACCTCTTTCAACTAGATCACATACAATTTTCATCTTGGCAGTTTTTTTCTAGCTTTTTGGGTCCTAAACTTCCAGGGTCGTTTTAAGGCCCTAAACAACGCTTTTTGGGCCCGCCACAGTCACACTATAGATAAAGTTAGAGTGTGATGACATAATGTGTATTCCTCGGATAAACCTTTCCAACGAGCTATCGTTCTCCTAAAACAAATATCGTATGCAAAAGTTATGACCTCGGGAAGTTGATGTACCAACTTATCCCATAGGGGCCCACATGACTTTTGGCGCTTGATCTCCTAGGGTTAGGTTTTTAGATGTATAGGGTTTTATGATTACTTCCTGATGTTACCAAATGAAGAAATCTGGATCAATGTACCTCCAAATGAAGAAATTTGTAGTTGATACTAAGAGAACTACACAAGATAGTATATATGGCACATCCTAGAGTGAAGAAGATGTATGCAGATTTGAAACTACTATTATTTTGGAGTGGAATGAAGAAGGATGTAGTAGATTACATGGATAGATGTCTAGAATGTCAGTAAGTAAAATTTGAACATCGACATCCAATAGGATTATTTTAGTTTCATACAATAGCATAATTGAAATGGGAAGTGATTTCAAGGGGATTTGATAGTGGGATTGCCTATGAAGTCAAGGAGACAAAGTATATTTTCAATTTAGACTACAAAATATTTCGATTAAATTTGGAAAGGGAGCCAATTTTTCACCATGGTATGTGGGTCCATTTAAGATCATCGAAAAGTTAGGATCGATTGCTTATCATCTTGCATTACCATTATCTATAGGTCACATGCATGATGTTTTTCATGTATGATCTATGTAATTATATTTCAAATCCTTCTCATGTTATTGATTTGAGTCGTTTGTAGATGTCTGATGAGGGTCCTTAAAGGTTGAATTGATCTCCATTCTGAACCAATGAACTCAACAACTTTGATGTTGTTTGGTTGATTAGGTAAAGGTCCAATGAGATAGTTATAGTCCTATTTCAACTACTTGAGAAGACATGACTGAGATGTGTCATGAGTTTCCTTATTTATTTAGAAATTTGGGACAAAGTTTCTCAAAAAGGGGGTGTATATAGTGCCCTCTTTTTCTTTGAATTTATTTGATTGATATGATATTATTTGAGAGTAATCTAGTTACAGGAATGACCCAATTGGTTGACAGATACAATTATGGATTATGTAATCTAGACCTTTGATCTAATTTGATGTGATTATTTCTTGATGTGGACATATATTGTTATGATTTATGTTAAGATACTCTTGTGGTGTTATTGAATATTGAAAATGAACATGTGATTACATGATGCAATTCATTATGTTATATGATGCTACTTATGGTTTGTCAAGTGGGATAGAAAAAACCATAGGTGCACATGGACTCGAGATTGAGTCAAGATATGTGGACCCAAGATGGGGTTAGGATATGTATGATTCATATGCATATGACATTACTTATTATTTATTCATGATCATTGGAAAATGTTATTTGATATGTTGTCTTTAGATGTGTGCAAAGAAAAGGAAATTTTTTCCCAAATAAGATTACACATGGGAAAAGGGTTGTATGATGAGATGTGAGATTACGAGTACCATCATAGAGATGAGTTCTTGGTTTCTTATTATTACCTACTAGCCTCCATACCATATAATAGGTTGAAAAACATATGTTTTAATGTTTTTTCCTAGAGGTTACACGTTGTTGTAAGGGTATGCTACAAATTTGGTTACTATGAGGTCCTATTAAGAGGCACATAATAGAGTGTTGTTGAATAATTTTCATTAATCAAAGGTGAATTTTTTTTTCCTTCTCTTGTATATCCCACACTTAGCCATTTTTTTTTCTAGGTTGCGGGAACTCCACCCATAATCAACCTAAGTCCACAAGCCTGCAAGTCCCTACACTTAGTCATTGTTTTCACTTATCTTTATTCATACTTAGCCATTGTTTGTTTGTTTGTGGGAGTCCCTATGTAGGGAGTAAACATTTCTTCAAGAGACCCAAACCCAACATCCTGCATTTCCATTCACTCCAAAATAAACCACATTTTTCTGCAACCTACAAAATGGGTTATTCTTGTACTTACTATATTTTTTGATTGTGGATGTGGAAGTCTCCCTACATCTCCCCTTCCATATGCTGCACCCCACAACCTATAATTACGCAATCATCACTATGCACTCTCCAACACTCATTTCACACCTCCATAATTAGACATTTTCCATTCATCCTAGTACATAATCACATTCCCTGAGAACATTTATGATCGTACTGCCACATCGATCGACACTTGAGGTGAATTAAAATTGTTATTAATAACATAGTTCTCGTAAATTCCCCTCCTTAAAGCCAAATGAAATCATGCAATTAACAATTTTTTAACTAAGATCTACACTATTTTTATGGGACAAAATATCATAGGGATCTCACTAAATAAATAACAAGATCTCCCTAGGATATGCCTATCGATCCTAGAGAGAAAAGGGTAGATTTATATGGTTTCCTCGATATAGGACAAGTATTCTCTTTTACACCAAGAAAGGATAGATTAACATACCTTGTATATGAAGGTTGTTTCTATGTATCTTGACTGTTACAACTCTTGAAATGTTTCTCCATCTCCTACAACCTACTCCTTGCACACAAGCAACAAACAATACCAATCTTATTCTTCTCCTAGTGCTAGAAATAACTAAGATATCTAAGATCTAACTTGATTTATCATTCATAAAATCAAATCCAACCATTCATGAATCCAACATAAACAATTTGGGGGGGAAACTGGTGATCTATTAATTATTATAGAGAACTTACTTCAATCTCATACCTTTGATGATGATGTCATTCTCCCTTGGATCCTTGATCCTTGCTCCTCCTTAGCTTCTTGATCATGCTAGGAACTTTTTATTTCTGGATGTGATAGATAGGGAGAGCTCATCTACAAATGGACAACATAACAATACTCTTGATTCCTCCTTCTCTTGATCAAGGATTTCCTTTGTTATATAGATCCTTGGAAGAGGCTTGAGAGGGATTCTAGATATTCTAGAGACCACAAGAGACTCAAATGTTGTGAGTTCCAAGGATCATGCCATAAAGATACAACTCATCCCTCACCTATCTCTTTGTAACTCCATGAATATAGATAGTTTGATGTATCATCGCTTGTTTCACTACAATAGATATGCGATGATCATTGCATGTTGTCTCCTATAAGACCCATGATGACCTCCAAAAAGGGCACAAGTCTCAAGAAAACCATGTGTTTTTTCTTTCATCTACTACTGAACTCCTTGCTGGCCTATAAGGTGGAAATTAATGCTATAACATATGCTCCCTAATGTGTGAGTTCAGGAAAGGAATGGATGGCTGAAATACATCACAATAATATATTGTCCATGTGAGGCAACATGAGAAGAGAGAAAAGGAGGTTTGGAAGTCAAATAATTCCTGCAATCAAACACCAAGGATGAGAGCATATATAGACCATCCCATAGACATACATACTTATACTCTGAATGAGAATGGACTCTAAAAAATACACTATGGATCCATGATATGAAATGATAAACCATGGCCACAAAATAATACAGGGTTGATCCATGTCATCAATAATACAGTATCCAAGAGATAATACAATGTGGATCTATGTCATGAACACAATCATAGCCACCGAAAAATACAATGTGTATCTTTGAATCAACATATATATATATATATATATATATATATATATATATATATATATATATATATATCATGAAGACAAAAAGCACTAAGGAGAGTGCCCTTGAGGTCTTCAAAGTACTGATAGAAAAGTGATAGACTCCATCGCAACTTGGGAGGGGATGCTGTAAAGGAATGATGTGGCCCCAAACCCAAGGTATTCCTCCCAAACCCCGATGGTAAGAATATACACCATGTGAATTAGTGAGATGATGTTGAGCATGGTAGAAATCGTTTGATTACCATTCATTGATGTATATCTTCAACATACACAAGGGGACCCATTGATGATGAAGATGAACCCCAAGGTACCTAGTACAATCTAGTGAGTGTGAATAGATGAGTTGGTGTTGAACAATCACAAAATCAATCGATAAGGATTCAATGGTGTAAGCCCACTGTCATTCCCAAGGAGGCTTGTGACTGAGGACTGCAAGCTCCAAGGTACTAGCTGGTTTCTAGATCCCTCTCCTAGATAATGTGTTGAAGTTGATAGGAAGAGATATGTTGAAGGAGGGCCTTGATGTATCTCCCATCAATCGACACGAAACATACACCGAGAGATGATGTGAAGAGAGAGTACCACTAAGTACAATTGACATAGGGATGACTAAATTGGAAAGTAAACAAAACAACAAATGGCTAATTCAGGCTCAAACTTCCCTTGAGCATATAGCACAACACAATGGTGACTTGGCAACAAGACACAAGAGCTGGACAAATATAGTGCAACGACACATGAGGCATTGAAACACTCTCCACAATGATTGGAAGAGTAACCTATCATAGGATTATATTTGAATCATATTACAGGGATGGCTCCTAGGAAAGCTAAAACCCAAATGTATCATGAGGAACCAAATAGGTGCCATATTCAAGGAAAAATTGACTAACACTTCCATTTTGAGAATAGACAAATGGTGAAAACCCCCCCACTCTTTTTGTTTTTTGTATTTTTGTCTCCTTCATGGTTTAATGAGCACGAAAGAGGAATAAAATTATGCTCAGTCTCGTTCATGGTTTTATGAGCATGAAAGAATTATGCAAGTATGCTCAGTATGTTCCTTTTTCGTGTCATTTTATGAGTCCGAAAAAGAGATAAAATTATACTCAATGGGAGAGAACGAGTGGCTTAACAACATGATCTTATGTTCCAAGTGCATGAAACCGACCTAAGAAAAATGAATGCAAATGGTACATGGAAGTGAGATCCACTCTTAGCAACGTTTCTCTTCCTCAGTAGGTGGATGTTCAAGGCTATTGCAATAGTGGTAAGCGAGATCTGGGAAAACAACAATGCAACGGAAGGAGGCATGACGTGAGAATTAAATGCATAGGAGACCATTAAGCAATAGTAAAATTGTTCAGGAACCCCCATGGGATGTGGCCAAAATATAGAGGAAGAGAGGAGAATGAGGCTCAAACATCCAATCATGGCGTGACTACAAGAGGGATCTCGAGCCTATGGAAAAATCACAACATGGGAACCAAATGGAAATGCAGGTGCTAACTAGGGTACCCATGAAGGTTAGGCACTACCAAACTAGTTACAATGTGAAAAAATAGAGCGGCTAATGTCATAATTTGATGGGATCAAACCTAAGGCATGTGGCAAAAAAAGTGGATGGTTAATAATGCAAGACGAGGAATCCATGGAAAAACCTATCCCTATATGCTAGTTTGAATAACACATACCCCAAGTTATGTGGAAGTCACCATATTCATAAAAAAATTCTTGTAATTCTGTCAACACATGTAAACTAGATTTCTGGGTTCAAAATGCATAGTGAAATCTCAAAAAAGAAAATATTTTTGGATTTTTTGGATATGGTATATGCAAAACAAAAGCATTCACACCACACACCTATGTACAAGGAACTACACTTATTGATTCTTTACACTAAGTAGAGCCCATTGCTAGGCTCAGGCCAAGGATCCTTTTCATAATTGATGAACTCATGAGCCACTGCTGGCATCATATGGCTTACCATGCCAGGGCCATGCCACTTAGGAATGCATTTATGTGATCGAAGATATTCATCATGAGTGGTTTTGTGAGATATAGAATCTCCTTGATGGGATCGATCAAGACATGAAGGAGCTAGAAAACGCAAATCTTTGATGGAAGGGGAGGTAGAAAATTCAGTGGCAAGTTCCAAAAAACAAGTTTGAGGCTGAAAAGGGGTAAGACTAGGAGGTCTATTGGGTGCCCCAACAAATTCCCCCAATCTTAGATCGAGACTCATCATGTTAACTTTCTTTGGTTATGAATCATAAGAAGATGATGGATGTGTCATCTCATCCTTTGGCTTGTCGATGGAATCCATGACTTCTAGGATGGCCTTATCTGAAGGAAAATCATTATCTAGAAAATCATGTGAGCATAGAGAGTCAACAACCTGTTTGAGTGGAGTAGGTTGATCACACTTCATATGAGGATGGAGGTGTTGACCAGTATCAATTGATGCTGATGAGATTTTTAGATCGAAAATCTCAAGAACGATGAGTGGCATTTATGCTCCATATGATTCAACATCCTTGGAATGAGGTACCACCCAAGGACCAGAATACTCGAGGGATCCACTATTAAATGAATAAATCATATTGACTGGAGAAATGTTCGCAATAGGAGGTGGTGGAGGAAGGGGAAATATTCCCATGAGTGAAGGATCTTTAAACATTCTCGCACCAACATGCATATAAGACTACTGAGTATCACTGACAAAGGGTACATTTGACCCCACATTGGATCCAAAGTCTGGGGTGTATAACGCAAGCTGACCGATCGTCACTATTTTCCCTTGATGAGGGAAGTGTAACACCCTAAACATTGACGAGATGACTACAATCATCTTGTAGAATCTAGTACGCTTGAGTAGAAAATTTTACTCAAGAGGTGTGTTGACGACCTCCACACAACAAACATAGCCTTACCACCTAACTTGATGAGTAAGGAAGTGATTATTCCATGCAGATGGAACATATGTCCATTAAATTATTTTAATATTTTTGCAGATGTGTCAAGATTAGCAAATTCGAGGGCCTTCCAACAGGAAATAGACATTATGCAATTCAAGGCTCCTTCATCCACCACTGTTCGGTAGATGTTTTTCCCCATTGATCGCACTATGATATGAAAGGTGACTTGATGGGAGAACTTATGAGTAACCTTAGTAGAATTGAAGGCTATAAAACTTGACTCTGAGCGATCAACCCCACTTATGCATGACAACAAGGCTTTTTTCTGCATTGGGAAGCTTTGGAGAAATTTGAGACCAGACATGGAACAAGGTGCTTGGCCAATTATTCCACAATACTATAGTTGTGGGTGACCTGTGTGTTGGGATTTTGCATCATGTGTCAAAGAACACCCTTCGAGGGGAGAAGTGGTGTGTCAAAACATGGCTTATTAATATGAAGAGGGCCACCAGGTTGGGAAGAAGATGTTTCTTTTGGCGCAACATGGGAAGGATCAAATATGTCATAGTTTTTGGCCCCAGCATGTAAATTAACCATTTGGTCACACATAAAAATGAAAACATTCGAGGAAGACCCCTCATGGTGAGGGGTACCTTCCATGCCCCCTTGCGTGGGGCAATATTTGTGGCAACCATATGTTGAGGTTGAGGAGGGAAAGGATGAGTCAAGAAAACAAGCTACTTGGAGGCCTTTTGTTGTGATAAATAACGATGAATCTCATCATTCCAGGGACACTACTGAGTAGGGTGGTCCTCCCCACAAATCATGTAGGGAAACTGAATTTTCTTATTTTCTTTAGTGCCCCCCTCATGGGTGTTATGGGTGGGAGCAGTCCCTTGCTCAGTGTTGGAATTATTTTTCTTGTTCTTTTTCTTCTTTCCTCCAGGTTGCCGAGGATTCTTCAGTTGCATGGACTGCACCGAATTCACCTAGAAGATCTGAGTAGGGGCCATGACTATTTGAGAACTAGTACCATAATTTGACTTAAGAGACATTTGACCCATCTTATTATCTAACTAGTTTATAAAGGCATGGGATACAAAACCAACCACAACATTGACATGGGGTCTTGGGGTTGGCTTCCTTGGATCTATCGACAGTCGGGGAGAATTTGAAATGATGTCATAAAGTGTACCCAATTGAAAGTAAATCAATTTTAAGTGTTGGTCACATAGAATGGACTGATCCTTGGTCCCTGCCTTGGCCATAGCTACATCTCAGAAAATGGATGGTAGGAGGGACTTTGTGAACCACTCCATTAGGAGTTTGTCTAAAATTTGGGTCTTCATCATCCTATGTCGTGGTATCCACTCATGTATATGATTGGAAATGTGAGTGGCATTATATTGACACGATGAATTCAAGAGCTATGTTCCTATCTTAGACCGTATGGGAAATTGGTAATGCAGCTTTTGAAGTAACCACCTTTTAATTCAATGTACAATTTTGAGAAAAATTTGGTCAGGGATATATGGTTAGACACAACCTCACACTATAATCCATCAATGAGTTGGATGAGAACCATAAGTGGCACGTCATGATATGCGTGGAGGGGTCTTCTCTCAGATTTTTCGTCAAATTCTGGGAAATCTATAGGTAGCTTCATAGAAATTACCAACCATGAAGGGTCATGGGAAATAGGGTCATTCTTCAACCATGACAAATTAGGGAGTCTAACGTTGCGAGGAAAGGAAATACCGCAAATGAATACTGGGAGGGAGGTGAAGTATTTTTTGTCCTAGATGGACCTTGCGGTCCCCCTATATTTGTACTACTGGAGGTATAAGGATATCACGAAGAGTAAGTTCCCCCTCAAAAGTGGCACTTCTAGGATCATGACTGCTTCTAGAACCAGACATGCCCCCAGGGGTAAACATGGACCCTCTAGGAAAAACATTTCGAAAGTTATTCCCAGGGAAGAAACCCCTAGGACCAGATGTGTTAACAAAAGGAAATCTCCCCATGATGAAAAATTTCCCTCAAGGGACGGGCCCCTAGGGAAGGGTGTTCTAACCCATGGAAGGTTAAAACCACTTGATGTACTACTGCCCCTAGGATAACTAGGGATAGCCCCAAAATCACTAGAAATATTCCACCCAAAAGGTACATCCGAACTTGAAGACATTGGGTCACTCATAGGATTGGCGGAGGTGGAAGGATTTCCACCTCTCATGATGAAACCAAAGCTATGCCACCCATTGGAAAATGATCCATAATTTGGCATCAAATGGATGGGATGGGAATAGGGACACTAGGTATACTAACATATGGAAAGGATGACACAGTTGACGTCCCCCAAATCGAGGGACCTATAGAAAATGGTATGGATGGTGTAGGTCTAATGGATCCAAGGGGTGGTAACGTGGACATCATGAGGCTTCAACCAAGGGGATTTCCCCTAGTCCCACTTGATGATGGGCTCATTGGAATAACTACACTGGATGACACACTTTGTCCTGACATGGTGGAAGGATGACTAAACAAATAAAAAGGCTCACTAAAAATTTCCCTTGGACAAGTAGAGGTGCATCTAGCTTAGTCAAAGGAGGATTAAAATTTGGTGGAGAGCATTTCTCTCCCACTTCCACTTTGACCAGACCAATCTCATCAAATGATAGATAAGACCCTTCAAATTTCTTGTCACCTATCTCGCACTGCTTTATAGGCGGTTGCACCTTCTTGATGAGCTCAAGTCCTTGTAGTCGATGATACCAACATGATGATTCAACCACAGTGAATGTAACATGTGGAAATCCAAACACAATTCCACCTAAGGCCGACCTAGACTTGGACACAAAGAGATCACCCCTAATCCATCTAGGCTAACAAAAAGAAAACCAATTGGCTTAGGGGCCTTCCAAAAACCAACCCTATGGGAGAGATTAAGTCCCCACAAGATTGACTAGCAAAAGTATGAGGAGAAATTACAATGATCTACGCGAAACAACCTTGACCGGTCCAAGCACCCTTTATTAAGGCAGGCACCCTCCAGGGGAATTGAGACCATGACCGAATGTATTCCCTAGGTACTATAGGTACATCCCACTTGTAGTAACCTCTGTGGATACCTACAAAAGGTTACTAAGGCTACCAACTCACAATCAATGACCGGGAAAACAATCATAGGTTCGACCACACGTAAAGGCAGGGTGACTAAGCCTGAAGCTACAAATGTGTTAACCAACGAAACCCTCGTATATGTAGAAATCGAAGTGGTACCACAAACACCAAAAAAAGTAGAGAGGGGTAATCTCTCTACTTGAACCGATGTGACCTCATGCTTAACTACTAGGTTAGAGGAGGCTCCCAACACACTGGTTGCAAGAATGAATTTATCACTCTTTAATGACTCCTAAGTTTCATTTCTGCAGCCTTGGAGAGTTTACTCTCCAATCCTATTCCAACACCCTAAACCTATCTAATGTTGTTTTGGTATAAAATAAAGGTGTCTAATAAATTTTAGATTACACAATTATTTTCTAATGCATGTTTCTTAAGTCCACGAAAAGCAGATGAAACTTTTGGTGATGTTATGATTCTTGACCCAACCAAGAAATGCAAAAATGATAATGCAATTTTTTTGATTCAATGAAATCTAGATATGGGAGGGAAAGAGACTTTTCCTTTTCTTTAAAATAGGATCCCAAAATATTCTTGGTTCTATCCCCAATGGAGTCACTAGTTCTATTATGGGACACAATCTCATAGGGATCTCACTAAATAAACAACAAGATCTTCCTAGGATTTTCCTATTTATCCTAGACATAAAAGGGCAGATTTATATGGTTTCCTAGAGCTATGAAAAGTAATCTCTTTTATACCAAGAAATGATAGATCAACATACCTTGTATCTGAAGGTTTTTCCCATGTATCTTGGTTGTTGCAGCTCCTGAAATTTAACTCCAGCTCCTGCAAACTACTCCCTGCACACAAGCAACAAACAATAACAATCTTCTTCTTCTCCTAGTGTTAGAAATCACTAAGATGTCTGAGATCTAACATCATTTATCATTCATAAAATCAAATCTAAACCATTCATGAATCCAACATAAACAATCTAGGGGGGGGGGGAATAGTGATATGTTAATGATTATAGAGAACTTATTGTTAGAAAATTGGGTGTGCTCGTTTAACCATAAACAATATAGAAATATTGTCACCCAACCATAGGCATGAATGCCACCCTTGAGCACCTTGAACTTGACTAATCAACCAAGGATAATGAACCAAGCAAAGATAACCAAGACTGATCAGAAAGTCCAACCTAGAAAGAGCAAAATTACAGGTTGCAGTAACTGCAACTGCAACTACTCCCCAGACTTACCCACTATTGGATTTCTGTAGTTGCGACTTGTGTGTATAAAATGATCTCTTGCACCTAATATTAATGCTGCTCTCTCGAGGCTATCTAGGCCGACTTCTCTTTCTAGAGGCTAAAGACTCAATATAAAATATTTTCTTTAGCCGACTTTACTTCTAGGGTTATGTCCAGGTCTTTTAGGGTTATTCTTGCTTCCTGGAATATTCTAATCTCATCAAAGGTCACAAGTGGAGGTTAATACCTCCTGTAGCTACCATAATATCAACACTCCCTCCTAGCTAGGGAGGTATAAAAGAAAATGGTTGTTGAGGAAAAGATATGAAATGATCTTACTCAAGCATTTTCAAACTCTGTTTGGCTAGAGTAAAGTAGACGGGAATATCACCCTATGCTTATAGCCAACAAAAATAACATCCTAACTCACAAGTATTAATTACAAGTGCTTGGGCTAGTCTTTTATCAACAAGAAGCTTGCTGGAAATTTAATTTTTATGTAATTTTCTGAACATGTTAGTCACTGAAATAAATGTAAAGATAGAAGTAAGATCACCAAGATGATAATAAAGACATATGAGACATAAAGAAATCCTTTATTTCATTCAAATTCACCAAAGAGTCATTTTATTTACAAAATCTCGTGCATAAATTTTGGACCAAAATCAAACTTAGACATCCCCGATGGAACATACAAAAGGATCTCTGACAAAAAACCAAAACTAAACTCTAAAAGTTAGATCAGCTTGCCACAGATTTCTACCCACTCGACTTTGCACAATAGCCTTTGTCAGTCATGAAAATTAATTCACAAACAAACAAGTCTACATAGACTATCAAAGATAGATCAACACCTCTAAGAAACAAGTGTTTGAATGATGTGATTTAGCCTTGAATATTGTTGTCTACAATAAGACCTTGCTATCATAAAAGATAATTAGGCTTGTGATGAATAATGAATGAATGAAAACTGAACTATCTCAACATAAACTCAAAGAGAAAACCTTAGTATGCTTCTGCTTCTATCCACCTCTTGTTCCTCCCTTTCCTTTTGCTTTTAACAAATTAGAATTGGTTGAAGTAGTTGAACCAACTCATTAGTTAAGTTAATTAAAAGAATCAACCAACTTTAGTTAGGGGGGGAAGTAATAATCATAATAAGGGTTATAAATAAATAATAACTAGTAGGTGGGACCCCTTGTGACTCCCTTTAGGTCATAACAATCTTAACATAACTAGTTAGTTAAGAAAAACACACCTCCTTGTGACTCTGATTCACATATTCATATTTGACAATTTAGCTCATGATATTTGAAATTATTTTCAAAAAATATTACTCATNTTGTGACTCCCTTTAGGTCATAACAATCTTAACATAACTAGTTAGTTAAGAAAAACACACCTCCTTGTGACTCTGATTCACATATTCATATTTGACAATTTAGCTCATGATATTTGAAATTATTTTCAAAAAATATTACTCATGTATCCAAAAAAAAACATGTTGTCCAAAAATTCCTGAAGTCAACTGTCATCAACAATGGATAAAAATAAAAACTCCATAGCCATATTTCCCACTCTGTGATGCAATCTTTCCTTGATTGTTGCTGTCACCTTTTGATTTTCCTGAATTTTCCTTTGGCTGTGAAGATCCTTTAGGCCTAATCTCGTTGATCACATGGGAACAATCGTCCCTTAAATGAATCTAGGAAGACACGGATTTGTCAGAGCCATTGGATGGTGAGGAAGGGACAACAATTGCTTTTCCTTTATCAAGGGCATGGTGGGCCTCAGTTTTCAATATCTTGCTAACATGGGAGGATTTCACTGGTGAGTGGTCAGGGACAACTTGGACAATGGGGTTAATAGGTAGAGGAGTAGGTAAGGATAGATTGGGCCAGCCACGATGTTGGGAGACTGTCCGGTGGACAATCTCCTGCCATCCATCATTTTCAGGAACCTCAGGATGCAATGAGACGTGAGGAGGTACAGGGATATCAGGGCTTGTGAGACTTGTAAAGGAGGCCTTTCAGGCTTAGGTTGGACCACTCCCTACCCAATCCAATTGAAAAATCCGGCTTGAAACAATTGGCCAAGCTCTTGTGAATCAACAGCAAAATGTATGGATAACCGTGGCCTTCTTGGGCCTCTGTTCCAATTACCTCTACCTCTATTTCCTCAGCCATGGCTACCTCAACTAAAAAAACTCAATAATGCATGCATGATTGATTAAAAAATAGTCTTTTAAATAACCATACATGACAACTTTTAAAATTATGAAATAGATTTGGCTCAACAATGTATCAGACTCATGCAATCCAATCCATACAAATTGTTTTATTGTTTATCAATGAGCAGGGGGTGAAAAAGGTTCTGGGATATGCAAGGGGTTTGAATTAAGTGAAACATGATAAAATGAGGGGGAGAATAACATGGTTACTGCTCAATGACAACAACAAGCAACTGTAAAGAAAACCAATAAAACATCATTGTAATCCAAACAAGACACTGCCACTTTCAACTGCTTTAACATCAAAATTCTCTTGACTGTAATCAATCTTAGAACAAGGAGTGAAAAATGAATATGGGAAGGAGATGGGATTTGTAATTAGTGGAAAATGAAATAATGGAAGGGAAAAAACTGATTACTGTTCATAAAATTAATTAAGTTATCCATAAAACGTCCTGTGAAAGGAGATGCACTAACCAACGATCATTGTGACCAAATAACAATTACTATGTATTTAAATAGTTCACTGTTCATAATCAAATGTCCACACAATGTCATCACAAGATAGTATGCATTCTACACAATATGTAAGGAGGTTTTGTTCCTTTCATTTATCCAATTTGAATCTTATAACAATTCTCGATGTATGATAGTAACCATTCCCAATCTACTAATCATCAAATACAACCAATGACCACACATTTCTTCAATCATCAAATATACCCAAAGACATGTCCAAAAATTGCAATGAAGTTATATTATCGCTATAATCAGGCTCATCTTTTAACATTCATGACATTCCTTGTACATACATGATGGAAGTCAGCAAGATAATCCAGACTAAAATTAAAAAAAACTGGATCATCATTTAAACAGATAGAGAATAACCACCATTTCAAAAAAATGTTATGCACAGAACAATTTAAATATGCAAGTGAAATTTAGTCACTGTACAAGCCTAATTCAATGTAACTCTAACATGTTGGGCTTTCCATCACGACGAGGTATCAACAACATGCTTGTATTCATAGAACAAATAATCGAGATGCAACAAAGTCATTCTTAAACTCTGTGACTACCTCTAAGTGTGGAACCCAAAACATCCATATTATACACAGTGGGAAGCCACCCAAAAACACCACGATGTGACATTTCCATTCTAAATTTCTAAACACACGGTCACATTATTAACTTAAACATAGAGCCGAGCTATCGATCTAACACAGTATTGCTACAAATTGATCAAAATGCCAACAACCATGTTTTGTAGAACTTGGGCCTATGCAATCACATAATCGTAATGCATACAGTGGATGGATTTCTATAGTCATCCGGGTCGTAATAACCATTTGGCCCTAACAAAAAAAATCATAGTTACAATGACCATTTATTCGTGGTGTAGGAACACCGGACCTACAAATGAAGTATGCATGAGCATTATTTAGAAATCGTAACCAATGCCAAATCAAACATCCAATTAATCTTAGTGCAAAAGGACAATGACTGTCTATCAACCAACATATTCACCATTGTTGTAACAATCAATCGACCTAACAACTGTGGAAACCACACATACCCACACATCAACTCGAATCGAGGCTGTGACCCTCTTAATTACACAATACTGAGTTATTAAACAAAAGGAGAGAGACTGTGTACTTTGAAATGTGCAATTATAAATGCAGGGTTTACCATTGTTATAACATAGGCAATGACTAGATACCAAACCAACACGAATGTCACATGACCAAATAGGTGAGGCTGTACTCAAATTAGTCGAAAATATACAACCAACGGACAATAACCAAGTGGTAAACTAAACAGGCCAGGCCAGTCTTCTCTATCAAACTTCGGACCAAAGGGCTAAGGGTTTGTTTCGTAGCCAACACAAGGAGAAACATAGCCAAATCCTTGTAATGGTGAAACCTCCAAGGCCAACAGTGCATACATAGAGAGAACCACGACTCATTCATGGACATGTAATAAATCCATGACAGGGGGATATAACAGAGGAGAGAGACTCAAACTTGACCAATAACGATACTTAACTGACGTAGGGTATAACCCTCATGGTTCTCCAATCAACAACAACAACGCTGAAGTGAAGGCAGTTCTGAGAACTTAACAAAATAACCCACTGTGCGACCTTTTAGTGGTGGAAACAAACTAATGCTCTAGTGAACAAATCCAAAGACTAGACATAGTGATGAGAACGCGTGAGGACAACCAGCCAACCAAAACCAACAAAACCCTCCAACTAAACTAGCCAAGATCACAGAGATCCCCTATGGCTGCTAACACCCAGGATGACCCAATACATTGAAACTTCAGATATTTATCACAGATAAACCCACCAACAATTCATTCCAAGAACACAATTTTACACAGTTGAAATACTTAAGGAAAACACAAACCAATACACCCAAGCCAATATCCATTTCATAATAGAGCAGACTCATGGATGGCCAAAAAAATACATACCTGTGATCGAAGCATCTTAAAACGCGAGCTGGCCGTGCAGTTCCCCTCTGCTAAGAAATCAGAGCATAACCACAACACACAAGGATGAACAATAGCACGACTAGGGTGGCGGCCAATGGAAGGAGTAAAGGTGACATGCAATAAATGCACGTTGCCTCCACCCACAATCCATTAAATCCTTAGTACATGCTAATAAGTTATTCATTAACACCATTAATTATATCATGTATCGAAACCATCATCTCATTAAAATCTAATAGCATGACCATCATATTCCTTAACTTATGCCATACTTAAAACAACCACGTACCATATAACACAGTTAAATCGCATAACCATTAGTTTCTATCACTTTGTCAAAATGCGCCACCCATATTCTATCCTTCCAAGATATAACATATGTACATCAACCATATAACTAAATTAAATCGCATGACCATTAAATTGCTAGCTAGGATATAACCGTAACCATTTTAACCTTTCATGTATGTGGTATAGTAAAATTGCAAAGTTAGATCCCTTTTCTTTTTGCATTTGTTATAGTATTTTAGCGTTTCTCCAAACTACCTTTTATGTATTTTCACTAACATGTTTGTTGTGTAGGTGCCACAAGAACATATAGTAATGATATCAATGAATAGCATAGGCCATAGCAACATAAAGAACCAACACTTCATAAGCTCAAATCATAGCCAATAACAACAAGATCTCATTAACCATGTAAGTCGTCTCGCACATCATCACAACATCAAATATGAACATATTTGATCTTCAATAATTCAAGGGGGTCCCACCTACCAATATTATTTACCTTTTATAATAATAGGCCTTAGCAACACTTTGTGGGCAAAACTTAGTTGACGATTTTAATCGTCAACAAACTGGTGACTCCATAGGGAAATTTGTTTTCAATAGATTTAGAACTTAGAATTCATGGTTTCGCAGACCGGGAACAATAATTTTAGAAGACGTAACCAGAATAATTATGCAACATGGGGAAGTGAGCGGATTTAATAAAAAAATGACAGGGAATTTGGGAATAAATTATGAAAAATGTTAAGTATGAGGCGGTTTATCCCTGTATGCATAATCATCCAACCATAATCAACTCTTATCTCAAGGAGAAAAATTGATGGATCTGCTCCTTTATTTATCAATGGACGAAGAAATGGAGAGAAGAAGCGGGAGATAACCAATCTCTTTACAAGACAACAATGGAAATATATAACAATTTCAAGGGTCCTTCAGAGGAAACATCATAGCAGCTGTGTAAGCTTGATTTTTATTGACTAACAATGCTTCGCAAGAGTGTCACTATGGCAGGATTGATCCAACATCTTCTTTTGACCAAATTTACTAAAAGATGATAAGGAAAAAATCATAACAGAAGTAACAATGCAGAAATTAAAACAACAATGATAGAAGACACAAATGAAGAAGAAAACAAGAAAATTTTAACTCATAAAGCTGAAGTCAAACAGAAAAGGAAGCACAAAAAAAATGAAATCAGATCTAGGCTACTAGTATATGGAAAATCCAGACATCATTAGAACTTTTCATGTCGGTCCCTCACAATATTTCAAGCAGGGGATGTTAGTGCTATAGGAAAACAATTGATCCTGTAAATATTTTAATATATAAGAGTTAGCGTCCAAGAAAAAATGAATTTGGAAAGGACCGAATACTTGGAAATATGATGTAATCGTCAGTCCCTTGACGCACACAATTAGATCGTCAAGATAGAGATGGAGACCGACCAATTCATTGAGAATTATGTGCATAGGTCTTTTAAAAGCAGTATCTATATCAAGTAATCTAGAAAGCTAGCATTAGTAAGACATAGTACTCCAATAAGTTATAAGAGTGGTTTTGTGAGCATCTACCCCTTTTACCTTGATTTTCTTGCAACCAAACAAACTATCAAGTAAGGGCCCTAACTGTGACTCTTGAACCTATTGCAAAAACATTTCCATATTGAGAGGAGGGAAAGGATTTCTCATAATCGCTTGCCTGAAAGTTCGAAGACTAATAAAGGTTCTAATATTATCAGTGGTCTTCGAGGCAGGTTCCCAATTAGAAACCCATTCAAGATGGTCTAAAAAAAACATTTCATCCCTTAAGAAATATTTCAACTCCCTTCGAAAGATTGCTTTCAGTGCAGAGTTAATGAGTCCTTGTTTTTGGCTAGCTGGTTCCATAGTACGTTTGATAAGACCTGGATCAAAACCATGAAGATCCTCATTAAACCAAGAAAAAACATTTTTAAATCCACCAAGTAGCTCGACAGACCTCATCTCTTCTTTATCAGAACATTGGACATTTATTTTAACGTTTGTTGAAGATCCAGGTGTCCTAATGTTCATGGATATGGTTTCAACCACCTTCTTTTGTAACTCATCTTCCTTCCGTTTTTATTTATTGCCTATATCACTCGATGAAAATGAACTCTCAAGAGGACTCAAGATCTCAGGAATGTCATTGTTTTCTATGGAAATAATTTCCTCGGGCTTAAGAGGTTCATGTTGAATGAAAGCGCAAATACTATCATTGTTGGGGAGGGCCTGCCAAGATTCTACATTGCCAGGGATATATGAACAATATAGAAATTGAAAAGAACAATCAAGCATGTGAGGCAAAAGTTGGTGTTTAAGAGAAACTGAAAAGATAGCTAATCGACCAGCCATTGAATTCAACTCCCTCCTAACATGACTAATGTTGAAAGATAAAAGGTTCGAGGTAAGTTCACAAATAGCTTGTGTGTATCGTTCCATAAACTTGTTGCTAGGAGGGCATATATTATGTATTAGGTTCACAACAAGCTCGAAATCTCCGAAAACTGAAAGGTGACCACAACCAAGATTAAGGGCGTTTTCAATGCCTAATAATAAATCTTCAAATTTAGTGGCATTGTTTGTACAAGAAAACTCTAACCTGTAAGAAAGATTATGAATTTTTCCTATAGGGGAAACCAAGATAATGCCAGCCCCATTACCTCCATTAGAGTGTGAACCATCAAAGTGCATATGCCACATATGATCATCTAAATCAATTCTTTCCAAAGGAATATTATCCTCTTCAACAAAGATGGAATACATTCCTAGGTATTCTTTGATATAGTTTACACTAGATTGCGGAACACTCTCTATGTAGGGTGAAATTATTCCCTCTCTAAGGATTATAATATTCTTTCCATTCCAAGGAATGGATAAATGTGTCCCGTCGAGCGAGAGGTATCCACCTGTTAAGGCTTTCCAATCTATCCCCAAGATAATTGAGTAATTTATTATAGGCATATCAATCATTTGAATGCTGAGGGTTGTCCTTATCTCAGGATGAGCGCATAAAACCAAAGTTGCATCCTTAATCTCGCATATGGTTGTTTGTTGTAGACTATTATAGGAAAGCATGCTTCTGGCATTTTCATTTGTACAAGACAAACCTAACTCTTCCATATTAATCTTCGACATCACACTTGGGCCCAAACCACCATCGATGAGGCAACAATGGGAAATCTTATCCATGATATTTACAAAAATATAAAAATGGGGATTTTTTATAGGGTATCTAAAGTTATGTACACCTACTTTATTTACAGAAGAATCCTTTTCGCTTTCCTCTTCGGAAATATTGGCTACAACGAAATATTTTCCTTCCATGAATTGTTTTAGATGCATCTGTTGTTCAGGGACGAAAACCATGTCTAGAAGGGTTGCATCTTCTTTTATGTTGGCCAACTAATTTAAGATATTATATTTGGAAGAGGGGAGAGGGGGAGTGATTCCTTGAATCTCAGGAACTTTAGGAACCTGGAGTGCAACAATGGTTAAGAATGAGCTCGGGCTAGTAGAACTGCGGGGAGGATTAAATTTTCCCTTGGGAGTATAGGACTTGTTCCTAGTGTTTATGACCATGACATCCTCTGGCTCTACAAAATCTAGGAAAACTATAGTAGATTCTAGTATTTTACCAAAGATCTTATCTCTGGCACTCTTCTTTACCTTGCATGTCATTTATTTTTGGTGTTCCTCGCAAAAGTTACACCAACTCCGAGGTAGGATAACTTTAGGATGAAAATTATTTTCAACCGGATTTCTAAAGGGGGGCATAGAAGAGGATGAAGCTCCAGGGGTGAGAAGGGAGACAATACCCTTCCACTCAAATTATATCATATGATTGTTCATATCTTGTACTAGTTGTAAGAGAGCGGGCATGTATATCTATCTAACCGATTCTCCCTGGGGAAGACCAGTTCTTTCAAGTTGTTCTTCATATTCCGAGCAAGCATGTAGAGAGGAACTGATATTATAAATGGATTTTTCTTCAAGCCTATGACAGTAGGGGGAAGACAATGCATTTTAATAATGCATGAAAGTGACTTGGTTCTGAGGGTGGATAAGTTTGGGGATTTGATTGTACAACTTGGTGAAACACAAGTTGAAAGACTTGATGGTCTCACCATCCTTATAGGTGACATTATTGTATTCCCTTAACTTCTGGGAGAGACTTTTAGATTTCCCATAAGTGGATTGGAACCAATAGATTAAATCCTCCCAAGTAGAAAAAATATTAGGAGGGAGATCAAAGAAATCAGATGCATGCTTTCCTTCCAAGGAATTGACAAACAAGCGCATGTAGGTATCATTCTTGTTGGCCCCTATGTTATGACAAGCCTTTGAAAATTCCACCAAGTGTTCATTTGTATTGATAGTGTTATTTCTTGAAAACTTAGGAAAGTGATCTTTAAACTTCAGAAGTGGACGAGTAGCAGGTGCTAGGTTAAGAGGAGAGGACACGCGCCATGGTGTGGTTGTGGCATCTTCTTCAAATTGAAAAATCCCATACTTTTTAATGACTTTGGTGGGGTTTGTAGTGGATTGGACCGGGATATGGTGACCATATAAGATACCAATCACTGATGATGATTAATATTGAGAATATGGATCACTTCTAGTGCCACCAGAGCCACCACTAGATGCCATCTTGTGGATGATAGATGAGGGAAATAAAGATGAGCTGGATGAATGAGATAAATTTATCCTTAGAGCACTTTGTTGGGAAGATAACACAACATTCCTTCTTCCTATTTCAACAATAGGATTGATTTCAAGTGACAAGCCTCTTCTTCTTCTAAAAGCATGAGAATCTAAGGACATGAAATAAAGGCCAAAACTTGAAGGAATAAAAAGGGTTACTGCTGATTTCTAGGTTGTCTACGTCTAGCCTCCAATTGTTCTTGAGTATTAATATCTCGTTCAATCCTTGCCCAAGAATGGTTAAGCTCATCACAGGTCCTGGCATTGTCTAAAATAGTATGAAACAAGTTCAAAGTAATTTTGGTCTGGTCTTGGAGACCGGGCTCAATATTGGGCTGCCTTGCAACCAGAACAATCATTAATAACAAAAAAGTCGAAGAATCAATTTCAGAAAAAATAAAGATGTATCGATAAAAATCGAGTATAAAAATTAACCAGAGAGATATCGAAGATATCCCCAGTATGGTCACCAAATAAATGTTGAGGAAAATATATGAAATGATCTTACTCAAACATTTTCAGACTCTGATTGGCTAGAGAAAAGTAGACGGGAATATCATCCTATGTTTATAGCCAACAAAAATAACATCCTAACTCACAAGTATTAATTACGAGTGCTTAGGCTAGTCTTTTATCAACAAGAAACTTGCTGGAAATTTAATTTTTATGTAATTTTATGAACATGTCAGTTGCTAAAATAAATGTAAATATAGAATTAAGGTCACCAAGATTATAATCAAGGCAGTTGAGGCATAAAGAAATCCTTTATTTCATTCAAAATCACCAAAGAGTCATTTTCTTTACAAAATCTCATGCAGAAATTTTGGACCAAAGTCAAACTTAGACATCCCCGATGGAACATACAAAAGGATCTCTGAAAGAAAACCAAAAATGAACTCTAAAACCTGGATCATCTTGCCATAGATTTCTTCCCACTTGAATCTGCACAATAGCCTTTGTCAGTCATGAAAATTAATTCACAAACAGACAAGTCTACACAGACTATCAAAGATAGATCAACACCTATGAGAAACAAGTGTCTGAATGATGTGATTCATCCCTGAATATTGCTATCTACAATAAGACCCTACTATCATAAAAGAGAATTAGGCTTTTGATTAATAATGAATGAATGAAAACTGAACTATCTCAACATAAACTCAAATATAAAACCTTAGTATGCTTCTGCTTCTATCCTCCTCTTGTTCCTCCTTTTCCTTTTTCTTTTAACAAATTAGAATTGGTTGAAGTAGTTGAACCAACTCATTAGTTAAGTTAATTAAAAGACTCAAGCAACTTGATTTAGGGGGAAAAGTAATAATCATAATAAGGGTTATAAATAAATAATAACTAGTAGGTGGGACCTCTTATGACTCCCTTTAGGTCATAACAATCCTAACATAACTAGTTAGTTAAGAAAAACACACCTCCTTGTGACTCCCATTCACATATTCATATTTGACAATTTAGTTCATGATATTTGAAATTATTTTCAAAAAATATTACTCATGTATCCAAAATAAAACATGCTGTCCAAAAATTCTTGAAGTCAACTGTCATCAACAATGGATAAAAATAAAAAATCAAAAGCCATATTTTCCACTCTGCGATGCAATCTTTCCTTGATTGTTTTTTTCACCTTTCGATTTTCCTAAATTTTCCTTTGGCTATGCAAAACCTTTAGGCCTAATCTTGTTGATCACATGGGAACAATCATCCCTCAAATGCATCCAGGAAGACACGAATTTGTCAGAGCCATTGGAGGGTGAGGAAGGGGCAATAATGGCTTTTCCTTTATCAAGGGCATGGTGGGCCTTAGTTTTCAATCTCTTGCTAGCATGAAAGGATTGCACTAGCGAGTGGTCAGGGGCCACTTGGACAATGGGGTTAATAGGTGGAGGAGCAGGCAAGGACAAATTGGGCTAGCCACAATGTTGGGAGACTGTTGGGTGGACAATCTCCTTCCATCCATCAATTTTAGGAACCTTGGGTTGCAATGAGACATGAGGAGGTACGAGGATACTGGGGCTTGCAGGACTTGGAAAGGAGGCCTTTCAGGCCTAGCTTGGACCACTCCCTATGCAATCTAATTGAAAAATCTGGCCTGAAATAATTGGCCAAGCTCTTGTGAATCAACATCAAAATGTATGGAGAACCTTGGCCGTCTTGGGCCTCTGTTCCAATCACCTCTACCTCTGTTTCCTCGACCATGGCTACCTCGACTGAAAAAACTCATTCCTGCATGCATGATTGATTAGAAAATAGTCTTTTAAATAACCATACATGACAACACTTAAAAATATGAAATAGATTTGGCTCAGCAATGTATCAGACTCATGCAATCCAATCCATACAATTTGTTTTACTATTTATCAATGAGCAGGGGGTGAAAAAGGTTCTGGGATATGCGAGGGGTTTTTATTGAGGGAAACATGATAAAATGAGGGGGATAATAACATGGTTACTGCTCAATGACAACAACAATCAACTGTAAAGAAAACCAATAAAACATCATTTTAATCCAAACAAGACACTGCGACTTTCAACTACTTTAACACCGAAATTCTCTTGACTGTAATCAATCTTAGAACAGGGAGTGAAAAATGAATATGGGAAGGCGATGGGATTTGTAATTAGCAAAAAATGAAATAATGGAAGGGAAAAAAGTGATTACTGTTCATAAAATTAATTAAGTGATCCATAAAACATCCCGTGAAAGGAGATGCACTAACCAACGATCATTGTGACCAAATAATTTTACAGTGTATTTAACTAGTTCAATGTTCATAATCAAATATCCACACAGTGTCATCAGAAGACAGTATGCATTCTACAGAATCTTTAAGGAGGTTATGTTCCTTTCATTTATCCAATTTGAATCTTATAACAATTATTCTCAGTGTATGATAATAACCATTCCCAATCTACTAATCATCAAATACAACCAATTCCCACACATTTCTTCAATCATCAAATATACCCAAAGATGTGTTTCAAAAATTGCAATGAAGTTATATTGTTGCTGTAATCGAGCTCATCTTTAACATTCATGACATTCCTTGAACATACATGATGGCAGTCAGCTAGATAATCCAGACTAAAATTGCAACAAACCAAATCGTCATTTAAAAAGACAAACAATAGCCACCATTTCAAAAACGTTCTATGCAAAGAATAATTCAAATATGCAAGTGTAATTTAGTCATTGTACAAGCCCAATTCAATGCAACTCTAACATGCTAGGATTTCCATCACGACAAGGTATCAACAATATGCTTGTCTTCATAGAACCAATAATCAAGATGCAACAAAGTCGTGCTGAAACTTTGTGACTACCTCTGAGTGTGGAACCCAAAACATCCATATTATAAACAGTGGGCAGCCACCCAAACACACCACGATGCAAAATTTCCATTCTAAATTTCTAAACACAGAGTTGCAGTATTAACTTAACCTTCGAGCCGAGCTATCGATCTAACACAATATTGCTTCAAATTGATCAAAATGCCACCAACCATGCTGTGTAGATCTTGGGCCTATAAAATCACATAATCGTAATGCATACAGTGGATGGATTTTCTACAGTCATTCAAGTTTCAATAATTGTTTGGTCCTAACAAAACAACTCATAGTTACAATGACCATTTATGTGTGGTGTAGGAACACCAGACCTATGAATGTAGTATGCGTGAGTGTTATTTAACAATCGTAACCAATGCGAAATCAAACATCCAAATAATCTTAGTGCAAAAGGATAGTGATTGTGTATCAACCAACCAATTCACCACTGTCATAACAATCAATCGACCTAACAGTTGTGGAAACCGCACATACCCATGCATAAAATCGAATCGGGGTTGTGACCCTCTCAATTAAACAATGCCGAGTTATTAAACAAAAGGAGAGTGATTGTGTACTTTGAAATGTGCAATTAACAATGCAGGGTTTACCATTGTTATAGCATAGGCAGTGACTAGATACCAAACCAACACGACTGTCACATGACCAACTGGGCGAGCTTGTACTCAAATTAGTCGATAATATACAACCAACCAATAATAACCAAGTAGTAAAACCGACAGGCCAGGCCGGTCTTCTCTATCAACCTTAAGATTGGAGGGCTAAGGGTTTGTTCCGTAGCCAACACAGGGAGAAACAGAGCCAATTCCTTGTAATGGTGAAACCTTCGAGGCGAATGGTGCATACACAGAGAGAACCACGACTCATTCGTGGACATGTAACAAATCCATGATAGGGGGCTATAATAGAGAAGAGAGACTCCAACTTGGCCAATAACGATACTTAACACACACAGGGTATAACCCAAGTGGTTCTCCAGTCAACAACCACAACGCTGAAGTGAAGATAGGGCCGAGAACTTAACAAAATAACCCACTGCATGACCTTTTAGTGGTGGAAACAAACTAATGCTCCAATGAACAAAACACGGTGACATAGAATGCCTCCAAACATTAAACCCATAAAAGCCGGAGACTGGACATAGTGATTCGAATGTGTGAGGACAACCAACCAACCAAAACCAAAAAAACTCTCCAACTATACCATCCAAGATCACATAGATCCCCTATCGCTGTTAACACCCAGGATGTCCCAATACATTGAAACTTTAGATATTTATCATATATAAACCCACCAACAATTCATTCCAAGAACAAAATTTTACACAGTTGTAATACTTAAGGAAAACACAAACCAATACACATGAGCCAATATCCATTTCATAACAGAGCAGACTCATGGATGTCCAAAAAAAGACATACCTGTGATCGAAGAACCTTAAAACGTGAGCTGGCCAAGTGGTTCCCCTTTGCTAAGAAATAAGAGAATAACCACAACACACAAGGATGAACAATAGCCTGACTAGGGTGGTGGCCAATGGAAGGAGTAAAGGTGATGTGTAGTAAATGCACGCCGCCTCCACCCATAGTCCATTAACTCCTTAGTACATGCTAACAAGTTCTTCATTAACACCATTAATCAGACCATGTATCGAAACCATCACCTCATTAAAATCCAATAGTGCGACCATCATATTCCTTAACTTATGCCATACATAAAAAACCACGTACCATATAACACACTTAAATCACATAGCCATTAGTGTCTATCACTTTATCAAAATGCGCCACCCATCAAAATGCACCACCCATATCCTGTCCTTCCAAGATATACCATATGTACATCGACCATATAACTCAATTAAATTCCATGACAATTAAATTTCTAGCTAGGATATAACCATAACCATTTTAACCTTTCATGTATGTGTTATAGTAAATTTGTAGAGTTAGATCCCTTTTCTTTTTGCATTTTTTATAGTATTTTTGCCTTTCTCCAAACTGCCTTTTATGTATTTTCACTAACATGTTTGTTGTGCAGGTGCCATAAGAACATATAGTAATGATATCAATGAATATAATAGGGTGTAGTAACATAAATAACCAACACTTCATGAGCTCAAATCATGGCCAATAACAACAAGATATCATCAACCATGCAAGTTGTGTCGCACATCATCATAACATCAAATATGAACATATATGATCTTCAATAATTCAAGGGGATCCCACCCACTAGTATTATTTATCTTTTATAATAATAGGCCTTAGCAACACTTTGCGGGAAAAAATTCGTTGACGATTTTAATCTTCAACAATGGTATTGAGCACAAAACATACCAGTCAACTAGTAGCATCATCATAGAAACACAGGCTATCTCATGATCAAATCATGAGCACCATCAACATTATCCAACTGGATAATCTCCATGACAATCAATACAATTTCGTCTGATAGAACACAACTGTTTCTATCCATATCAATACATAACTACTATCCAGTGGTATACAACCATACCAAGTAGCACATGGATACTAACCAATACACAGTCACAATCAATAGAACACATCCACCACAGTAGTATACAACTACTGACCAGAGACATACAATCTCTACAAGATTCATATCATTTGATATCAACCTGCATAAACAATATCATGATACAAGTTGATTCATTTGGGTCATTCTTCCACTCACGTCAGTTTGAGATATGGAAGAGCATCTTCCCTCATACAGTAAAAGCACCAACCATGGGCTATCTGGATTATTCTTCCGAAGCATGGAAAAATAACTTTCCCTGATTTCAGAGCCTGGACCATTCACCTAACTGGGCCATTCCTCCAACACTAATCATAGGGAAACCTGGATAGAATGAGTCTACCCTAGGGAATTCCTATCCCTCATTGTTGAACCTGGACCATTCACCTAACTGGGCCATTCCTCCTGTTAGCTCTCTGTAAACTTCGTTCGGTTGAGAAACGAAGGATAAAGGCAACCTACAAACCAAATTTGAGGCCCGAAACTATCCTTTCAGACCTGGAGAGGGATCTCTCTAGAGACTTCGTCTCAGTACCAGATATGACTTTAAGCTTTCAGCTAGATTTAACACTTTCAATCAATAATTTCTGGTTCTATTCGCGAAAGAGAGTAAGACATTGGGATATGGAGTTGATTTAATAAAACGATAGAAACAAATGACTTAGTGACTGAACTTGAGAGGATAAAGGCTAAGTAAGCAACAATCTTCAATTAAAAATTGTTGTGTGTGGCAAGGGGGAAAACACATGAAGAAACTTGAAGCACCATTGAGGATGAATTCAGAGTTAACTTAGACGAAACATAGTTTTTCTAAATGGCGTGAATCTAGAGAAATGTGCAATGAATTCTAGATTCGAAATTATGTTTCGATTTAGATAGAAATATATATGAATAAAAGAATACAGGAAGTATGTACGCAAAGCAAGGAAACAATACATCCAACTGCTACTATTAGAATCTTTTCATCAAAGCTTCAGGACCTTTGCATTAAATTTCGATCGAGCTCAAAGCTACATTCGATTGTCACTATCTACACTAATGTTTTTCCAACCAACCTGGCTTACATTGAAAGGAAAAAATATATAGGCGAGGGCGCCGCTTGGGCTGCCCTACTCTCTAGCTACTCTCCCCAGAAATTAGGCAACTGACTGTCCTCTGTCAGATGAATCTTCGTATGACATTTTTCCAGAAATAGAAACCAATTGTATTTGATCGCATTGTAACTACTCGTCTTTGCCATGGCTTTTTGGTCATTAGCAATATCTCGTCGTGGGTGGGAGTAATATGTTGATGTCTTCCTCTTGATAGGGTATCAAAATGATAAAATGCCATGTCAACCTCTCGCCATCTGTTGTAACATCCTTGATTTCTTCTGCGTGATCATTTGCTGGAGTGCGTACGTGGCAGGTGAATGCGGACCGTCGATGTCGTTACCAAAATGGAAACATCATTTGAAGGGTGACACCTTCTTCAAAACTGTCAAAATCCATGCCATGTTTGAGAATATAAGAATGAACTCAACTAATCATGCTTCTGATCTTGTTTGTATTTTGGATACTCGAACCATTCTCCTGAGAGACCAGTTGCGTCATTTCAAGTTCATCACTTGCCTTTGCAGAACCCTATTCCCTTTCAATTTCTTCTGCGCACTCGGAAGATCCACACAGACTTTCTCCCCGACTGCTTCACATTATCTGAAGTGTTTCAAATTCCTTTCTTTAGATGTCCTCTATGTTTCACGCAGTTGTATGATTGTATCTTGCACTTCCCTGAGCTGTCTTTTGAGCCACATTATGTTTCCGTCGTGACCTTGTGATGCTAATACTTCAAGGGTATTCACTACCAACTGTTGTCTCAGTTCTCTGTTTTCCTGGTAAATCTCGACGATAGCGAGCTGCGCTTGCTTGAGCTGCTGAGACAATTCACAAACATCTGTGACTTCGGCGTTTGTACTCCTCGTTCTGTTCCATCTTTCTCGACTTGTACCTTCGCCAGGTTCTAGCCGAATGACATGCATGAGAAAATCTTCGGCAACCAACTTTGCACATGGTTCACTCGAGTCTTGGGTTCCTCCATCTTCCTTTTTCTTCCTTGGCCTGCCCCTTCTTCGGGGTATTTTCTATTTGGGGGGCAAGGCTTCCAATGTCTTTCCTTCCTGCGCAGCTTTCTTCGCTCCAGCCTCTGCACGATGTGATGTTACTTTTTCCGTGGTTAGAGGGAAATATCCCTTTGGATCCTTGAGGATGCCTACTGTGAGAAAAAAAAAATCCCAATTTCTTCCCAACCATCTTAACTTCTCAACTACCAACAACTTAATCAACGAGACATGTGATAGTTTTATTTTTGGCTGATCCACTTCAGCCCGGGCTCTGTCCACCATCTCTTAGAGGTTCTAATGTAAGAAAAAGGGTAGATTTAACAACCTCCTTCCCATGAAATGAACCAACAATCAAATTTGATGGAAATGTACTTTGTCAAACCTCCCCTCATAGGTGAAATATTTCCTAATTACTCTAAGGAGTTTCTGAAAAAGGTTCTTGTAAATATCTACTCGGAACGTCCGTCTTGACCTTTCCACCTAGACAGTCTTGCTTGATGAAGTCTTCATAGCACTGCGCATCCAAGGGAATTCCTTTAAACCACCTTTCTCCATGTAGAGGGATATATTTTGAGGTCGACATGGTTTCCTCTATTTCCTGGAAAGTGACACCCACAATCACCGCGTAGGACCTGTCGAAACTGAGTGCAAACTGCTCAGCTAGTGTCATATTGAATCCTTGGATTTTCCAGCAAAAAACCATGCGTACGAAATGGTCAAAGGACGCTCTGACCTCCAGATATTCGTTGACCAACATCAAGCTTTGGGGCTTGGGCCCAACACTTCTGTTGCTCCGCGCACCTTTCCTTATGCTTTGGGAGGTTGCCATGACACAACGCATATTTGTTCTATGCACGGTCGATTTGGCACGGGCCTAAGGTAGAAATATTGATCAACCAGGGATTGTGAGAAACATTACACACTATGCATAATCTTGGGTGGTGAACATAATGCATGCAGAACCACCAGAATTTATAGAAGAGCGGGAAAGAGGTGGAATTGTGCCAGGGAACACTAAATTCATGGCGACTGGAGGTTTCAAAGAAAACTGAAGATTTTTCGTAGCACATCCGCGTGACGAGTACACTTCGGGGCATGTAAAGTACAAATGATAAGAGCTGTAGAGCATACGTGATATGAACACCACAATTTCTCTCTCTTTCTGACTTCATAATGAGCTAATGATGGTCATTTTACTTGTCGATGCGACTTCTATTGAACAACTTTCCTTAACCTTCAACACGTAAAAGCCTCATTTCTAGCAAGACCCGACTCTTTGGGAACAAAATCGTACCATTTACACATGTTTTAAATATTACATCCCTTCCCAACTCCAAGGGCCAACCAACTAATTGATGACTTCGACCCCTTTGTCATTTGGTACTTGACCTCACAAGTTTTAACTTACGGGCCATGAATCGACTAAGACCGACTCTAACTAAAGGGAAAAATGATGACACTAACACCTGCAACACTTAACATAGTGCAACCTGGAGAGAACGAGTCTTCCCTAGGGAATGACTGTCAAACCATTTCCTAAGGAAATGACTGTCCTACACCAACCTCCAAAACAAACCATTATTCAAAACTTCTCACAACTGTGAACTTCGAAAGAATGACTTCCCAATGAGGCAGAACATTCTACTTGACCATTAGTGAGAGTGAATGCCAAGAATAATGACGCTCCTAGACCATTCCCCCACACTGGCCACAAGGGGAATCATTTTCTACAGTACATAAACAATCTATGAGACCATTTTCATTACGAAAATGACTGTCCAATCTGAACCATTTTCTGAACTAGAAAATGCATGTCCGTCACAAAATATCAAACCACTTTCCGAATTGGAAAGGAATTGCCTATCCTGGACCATTTTCCAAACTGGAAAAATGAATTTCCATAAATCAATGATATATAAGTGCTCCCTTCCAACCTGGAGATCCATATCTTCCCTTTCAACTAAAGGAGTTATCTCCACGATCCCCAACTTGTCTCATAAGTATGCAAACTTTATCCTGGATAAAGGCTTTGTTAAAATATCTGTTGTCTTCTCATCTGTGGAGATATATTGGAGCTGCAATTCTCCTTCATGGAATTTATCTGGAATAAAGTAGTATTTGATCTAAATGTGTTTCAACCATTCATGAAACATTGGGTGTTTGTATAGCCTTATACAACTCTGATTGTCACAGTATATTATGGTCGAATCTGGAACCTGATTAAATAATCCAAAAATCATCTTTCTCATCCATACTTCTTTTGTACATGCCTCACATGTTGCAATATATTATGCTTATGATGTGTTGAGTGCAACATAATTTTGTTTCCTACTTCCCCAAGATATCATAGCGGAGCCAAAGATGAAACAATATCCCTGAAGTACTCCTTCTGTCTTCTGCACTCCCTGCCCAATCTGAATCTGTGAATCCATGAAGTTGTATATCACTAGATGAGCTATATCTTAAACCATAGTATAAAATCCCATATATATATATTAGAACATGCTTTGCAACTATCCAATTCTCATGTATGGGTTCCACTTGGAACTGGCTTAGGGCGTTTACAACAAAGCAAATATTTGGTCGATTATTCACTAAATACATTAATGACCCAATCAATTGCCGATATAGGGATGGTTCTACTGGATTGGAGTCCGAGTCTCTTACTTTCCTTACATCTGTGGTTATAGGAGTGTCCATAGATTTTCAATCCATCATTCCAAGATTTTGAAGAATCTTCATTGCATACTTCCCTTGTCCAAGGAATACTTCACCACACTTCTGCCATACTTTTAGTCCCAAGTAATAATGCATGAGACCGAGGTATTTCATATCAAAATCACAAGCTAGTTCCTTCTTACACTGGGTGATGAGAGACTCTTCACCTGTCAAGAATAAATCGTTGACATATAGCAGTAGAATCATAGGTGCATTGTTCATGACTTTGTAGTATAGATTTGGATCTGCAAGACTCTTGGAGAAACCAAGTCTTATTAAGTAGTTGTCTATTCTGACATACCAAGCTCTTGGAGATTTCTTGAGTCCATACATGGATTTCTTTAATCTGCAAACATGAGTGTCTTTGGAGTGTACTTCAAATCCTTGAGGTTGTTCAATGTATACTTCTTCTTCAATTTATCCATTGAGAAAATATGTCTTTACATCCATATGATGTAAACTTCATCCCATGGAAGAAACAAGAGACATAATTTCTCTAATAGAAATATATATGGAAACAAGAGCAAATGTCTCATCATAATAGTCTCCCTCCTTCTGGGATAATCCTCTAGCTACGAACCTTTCTTTTTATTTTTCCACGCTTTTGTCTGTTGCATGTTTGATCTTATAGACCCATTTTGAAGTTACTACTAATTTTTCTTTGGGTATAGGCACAATTTCCCATACATCATTTTTCATGATGGACTAGTGTTCTTCTGTCATGGTTTATTTCCATTGTTTCTGTTGGATTACTGAGAGGGGGGGTGAATCAATAATAACATAATTATAATCCTTTTTCTTCAAATGTTATATCAATGTAGAATTATTATCCAATAATGAGCAGTAAGAAATAAACAATCACACACATACACAGTACACCAATGTTTTACATGGAAACCCAAATCGGGAGAAAATCACATAATGTTTTTTCTTATATGTCTTGAAGAATTACATTCATTAGAAACACCAAATTCCTTTGTTTTCTAGTTGCAACTAGAAGGAGGCTCCAACCCCCTAGTTTCTCAGGCTACAACCTGAGGGAAGCTCCAACCCCCTAGTTTCTCAGGCTACAACCTGAGGGAAGCTCCAACTCTCCAATTCTCTGGCTACAACCAGAAGCAGGTGTTGGTCACTTTAATTGCTTAATTGATTTTAAACAATCAAGTGATACATAAATTATCAACCCAGGGAAGTCTTTTATTTCAAAGANATGCTCAATTCCAAAAGAAACTTAGTGTTGTAGTAAAGAAATTTATACTTATTATACTTGCTTGAATGAACTAAAGCTTTGAACCAAATCACAGGAAAGTAACTTCCCTATTGCAATCCTTTAAAGATAAATCTAAGAATCCTGGATTACATTAAAATAACACTTGCAATGGGAAAGAACAACTATTCTGCAATCAGAGAACAGGACCCTTACTCTCAAACAGAGACTTCAGTGCTAACACTCTTTTCATGAAAACAATAATGCAGAAAACAATTAACTCTATCTAACAGAGAACAAAGCCACCTAGTTCCTTTCGTTCTAAGCAGGAGACTTGAGCCTTATTTATGTTTTAGCACACTTGTGAGGTTGAGGTTTACAAAGAACAGGGCAGTCTGATCCCTTCCTTTCTGAGCAGGAATCCCTAACCCAGTTTCTGTCTAACACACTTGCAGAGGTAAATGAAATCTACAGAAGACAAGGTGTTGTGATTCCTTCCTGTCTGAGAAGGAACCCTTTAACCAAATCTCTGGCTAGCACACTTGCAGAGATAAATGAAATCTACAGAAGACAAGGTGTTGTGATTCCTTCCTGTCTGAGCAGGAACCCTTTAACCAAATCTCTGGCTAGCACACTTGAAGAGATAAATGAAATCTACAGAGGGTATGACATTCCGATCCCTTTCTGTTTGAGCAGGAACCTTTAATCAAATCTCTGCTAGCCTCATAAAATCATCACACAAGATTGTTGATAAAAAGAATTACAAATTCCATTCAATAAACTAAGACAGAGTCAGTAGTGTTTCAGCAAAGTAGAATCCATTAAAAACGGTGTTTCAACAAACGACAGTTAAAACAAAGCATGAAAAAAATTTATACTAACACACTTCTAACTAATGGGTAAATCTTGTGAAGAAGGTGAGCCCTCCCTTCTCACAAGATTCCCCTGAATGAAAAGCTAAAGAAGGATACTCAAAGAAGTCTTATATTCATCTATCGAAATATCACATTACAAATTGGAAGAATAGAATACGTCCCGCTTCTCTGGAGTTTCTTCAGTACATCAAAACTTGGATATCTCGAATGGTGATTTCCTCTGATTTAAAGAGGAAATCCCTTCGATACAATCATTACAATGCATATCTGAATCCTATCCTAAGTTGGATCTTCTTTCTAAATCAGCATAGGATGTCCTAGTCTCACGTAACCGAATTCTATTACAGGAACTGAACGAGGTATTGTTGTTACGGCTGGTGTAACAACTTCTTCTCATCGTTGCTGATGCTGTTTCAGCATCGCAATTCGTGGGCTGTTTCAGCCACGTGAATTGCGCTCTGACTGCATTGATCGCTGACTATGGCGACTTCCTTGTGTTTCAGCATCGTCAGTTCTGGCGGTTTCTTATGTATTTCAGCATCCGCAACTCTGGACTGTGTAATAGCTCCGTGTTTCAGCATCTTGCGACCTCAGATTGTGTAGCAGCTCCGTGTTTCAACATCTGCGACCTCAGACTGTGTAGCAGCTCCGTGTTTCAGCATCTGCGACCTCAGACTGTGTAGCATCTCCGTGTTTCAACATCAGTTCTGTGTTTCAGCAACGACGACCTTGGACAGTTCTGTGTTTCAGCAATAGGCCTTAAATGCAAATCTGCAGTTTTGGACACTTATGCATTTCTAATCAATGGTTAAGTACGAGAGTAATGTAAAATATTATGCAAAACATATTAAACATATAGTAATGAGAAAGGACGTTGTATACCTTTGAGATGATCAAATAAAGTGATAGTATGAGTCTAAATGTAGGTGATCAATAGTATAATGGTGGCAAAAAGTATAGGCAACAAGGTACATTATGTGGTCCTAACATCCCCCCAAACTCAAGGTGTTGCATGTCCTCAAGCAACTCACTCTGAATTAGAATCTGGATACCTACTCTAATCATGTAAATTACTCAAGCTGTAACTCTGGGAGGTACTGTCTGTCAGCGTTCTGAACCCTTGCACTTCTTGCAATCTTTTCCATGCTGCTGTTTCTTCCTTCTTAGGCAGCTCATAGCTGACTTGATATCTTTCTATTGGCAACCAGAGAATGGGAAAATAAAACCGGTACCCTATCCAATTCTCAGCACAATGTTTCATACACTGGATATACTTGGGTATCCTGGAAATTGCTACTTCTACGTTGGCAGGACCAAAAGGATTGTGCTGTTGTCTCTTTTCTGTGGATTGATGCCAAAACAGGTTATTGGCCTGGAGGGCAGGAATCTCTATGGATTTGATGATGCGTTCACAATCCTGAATCACTTCTGATTGTAGCTGCTGAACATGTTCAGTCACCCTTGGTTGCTTTAAGAACGCATAATACTGTGAGATGAAGGTAGCTTCCCTTTGTGGTTCTGGTCTAATCCAGAGGAGGTGATTATCTTCATTGTTATGGGCAGTCGAAAAGTCACCTTGCCAAATGATTTGATTGAGGAGAAAGGAAGTAAATGCTCGAAGTTGAACATCCCCAACAAGAGGATTTATGTTCAGCAACCTATTTTCTGGAATAGCCTCATTATGGAAGTAAGCCTCACAGAGGAGGTGCTAATCCCTGGTAGAGGCAGTGACAAAAAAATCTTCTGATGAAATGAATTCATGGGGTTTTCCTTCTATAATAGACTTAATCTGAAACCATATGAGTCTCTCCATGAGAAATAAAGAGTAGTTACAAGATGGTTTCCTTGTGGCCATTAGTTTCTGCATCATATCAAATGTCAGGACCAATCTGTCCTTCAAGTCTTTGTTTTTCTTCTTAAGCTCACGAACTACCTGGCGGATCTGGTCTAATGCTTCCCAATTTGAGAAGGTTTGATTGATCCAGATCTGTTTGTGCAATTGCAGATTTTTGGCCTGTGTTTCAGCATACTCCTTCTTCCATTTCTGTATCTCTGCCTACTCATCCCATAACTGGGAAGTCTGAGTTTCAGCGTGGGAAGTGGTGGGATGAGGTGAGGTTTGAGTAGATTGTTCCCTGGAAGTGGAGAGATTGATATGATTGGGAGGTACAAATTCCTCCATGGGCATTGTTTGCACAACCTTATTGACAACAGTAGGAGCTTCTCTTGCGATGCAAGACTCAGTCTGAAGCTTGATAGGGCCTGCTGGTTCTTGTGTTGCAGCAGGTTCAGTCTTGGGCTTGCTAGGGCCTGCTGGTTCTTGTGTTGCAGCAGGTTCAGTCTTGAGCTTGCTAGGGCCTGCTGGTTCTTGTGTTGCAACAGGTTCTTTCTTGACTTCAAAAGGTGAAGGGGTAGGGGCTGCCCCCGACACTGGAACTTGAATCACCTTATAGCTTGCCTGATGGTAAATATCGCCACATTGGCAACACATGTATTCTTTTCATATGCTCTCTATGGTCTCTTCTGTCAAGTTTGTTGTTCGGGCTAAGGTGTACAGACTTAGTTCTTTTTCATATGCTTCCCTTTCCCTGACTAATTCTTGCTGGTATGCTTCCAATTGAGACTTCAAAAAGTTGTTTTCTTCCAAGACATCGGCCATTGTTTGTTTGGATTTAGAGGTGACTGGTTCTTGTGTGGAAGTCACAGTCTCATGAGCTAATGTTTGTGGAGAAACTACAGGAATGGCAATTGATGCTTGTGTTTCGGCCTCCTGGTGTAAGGAGAGTAGTGTTTCAACACCCTCAACTTCTGATTCCTGAATCTCAATGTCAATATTAGTGGCTGGTTCTTGTGTTTCATCCACTGAGTGTTGTGTTGCAGCATTCGGGTCTCAATTTCCTCAATTTCAAAATCAGTGGCTGGTTCTTGTGTTTTAGCCACTGGATGTTGTGTTGCAACATCCGGGGTCTCAGATTCCTGTAATTCAACTTCAATACCAATGGCTGGTTCTTGTGTTTCATCCATTGGATGGGTAGCTGGTTGTGTTTCAGCTACTTTAAAAACAAATTATGTCTGGGATTCTAATTCCTGCAACTTAATATCCGTGGCTGGTTCTTGTGTTGCAGCCACCGAGGTCGGAATAGGCAAAGATCCCGGGGTTTGGGAAGTTGAAGATGTACGACATATCAATTGAATAGGTGGGGTTTCTAGGGTAGTGATCATAAAAGGTGGCCTCATTGAGGCTCTTGTCCGCTTTTTGCGCAAGAAGGGTGGAAATGGGGCAATCTGTTTTCGTTTTCGTGGAGGTTTTTCCTGAATGATAGGGCAAGGGACATTTTCTGGCTTAGAGTCATCACTGAGAATATGGAGGGTGGGAGTGGATGACTCTGGTATGGAATGTGGTGGATTGGGTGGGGTAGGGGAGATGACTGGATTGGTTAGTTCTGTGAGCGGGATATGGTGTACATCAGGGGCATCTGGGGGGTTTTGCTATTGTTGCTCCTAGGGAATTTCAGCAGCTGGTTGAGGGTTTCTGGGTGGGTTATTTTGTAGACGGTTTCGTTGTTCAAAACCCCTGTTGATGAGTAATTGGACAAGACGGTGATTGGTAAGTGACATGGTTGGATCTTTTGCCTTCCGACAGTAATGTGCCATGTTCTTCAAGCAGCCCATCAAATAATATGGAATATTTATCCGTCTGTTATGCCTTAAATGAGAAAGTAGGAGGAAGTCGTGCTGATACACTACCTGATATCGACCTTCACAAGTTAGGTAATTCTTGATAAATCTGGCAACTTCTGGCCATGGTGGTGGCAATGAGTTGAGCTGAACACCCCTTCCTTTCAGTACAATGCGTTCCTCGGGCAGGAAGAAGTTCTGCTGAACAATCCCAATGATATGTTTTCTGCTGAACGTACATTTGCCGTTCATGGGGAGACCCGAGACTTATGCTATGCCTTCCTCTGTTATTGGTATTCGCACCCCTTCAACAACAGAGTGGTCCTCCTGGAGATTTCTAGCAAACTGTAGGACCTACTGTTCATTGTAAGCTGGAAGTCTGTGGAAGTAATTGAGCCACCCTGCCTGCTGGAAGATTTCGTACGCTGTTGGGTAGTGTTCCAGCAGCATTGTAGTGGCGGGCTCATTTCGTATGATAGATCCTCCCATGGCTACTGGCTTGGTAAGATACAGCGTCGAGAGTTTGTGTATCAACTTCTGTAGAGTGAGTTTTTCCGAGCGACGTTATGCAGGAATAGTGGTTAAATGTGAGAAAGGGTGGTGCATTAAGGATGACGACGGTGAAATAAGGTGTAATGATGGTATCATGGATTTGATGTGTACTTCCCCTCCCATCAAGTGTGGTTAGTACTAATTGTACTTGAATGGTCATAATGACGCAAAATATTTCTCATTAACTATAGCCTAACTGAATTACATAAAATTTACATACCTTGCCTTACCATTTGGTTCATTCAGCCAACCAAATATCATGCTTGTTCGTGGTGATGCTCTTGTGGCGGCGACTTTTGATTGTGTCGAGGGTCTGCTGTTTAGAAGGTCGAATTATAATCTGAGGTCGTAAAATCTTGCTGACGGACGATGGTGAAGGACTGGTGTTTCAGCAACAGAGAAGAACGAAACAAGACTGTAGATGAAGAACTGCTGATGAATGGTGTTTCAGTATCGGAAGAAAGTCAAAAAGTGTTGAACGATGGTGTTTCAGCATCGAAGAAAGTCGAAAGTGCTGAAATGATGGGGGGTGAGGTAATGGTGGATTGTAGTGTTCTGGGAGTGGGAAGAAAAAGTGCTAAACAGTGGTGTTTCAGCATTGGGGAAAAAGTCGAACATGCTGAACAGTGGTGTTTCAACATCAGGAGTGAAGAACAGTCAAACGTGCTGAACAATGGTGTTTCAGCATCGTAAAAAATGATGAAGGGTTGCTGACAATGGTGTTTCAGCAACGGAAAAAGAACAGGCGAAACAATTGCTGGACGGATTTGTTTCGCCAATGATGGGGGGGTGAGGTAATAAGAAGGTTGTCGGGTCATGGTGGGGGAAAGAAAGGTGTGAGTTTGGTGTTTCAGTAATGGAGAAGGAGGGAGGATTTTTGATAGTGGTGTTCCGACAACAGCGAAAAGTAGAAAGTGGAGAATGGTGGTTGTTTGGCCTCAGAAGCCAGTCAAGAGGGTTGACCAGTGGTGTTTCAGTAGCATGAAGGTCATCAGTGCTGAACAACGGTGTTTCAACATCGTGAAAGTTAACAGTGCTGAACAATGGTGTTTCAGCATCGTGAAGGCTCGTCTCTTTGAAATGGAATCGTCCTCTTCTGGTGGCTGTGCTTTGATCGGGAATCTGCAAAACATCTGTAGCATGGTATTTCTTTGACATGGATTATTAGAAAAATGAAATCTAATCTAATCTAATACTAAAGAAAATCAATCTTGAAAGAATTAATTGCTATTAGGGGTAGAAACCCCCTCAATGAAGAGAAAATGAGCATCTACCATGCATGTGGCCTTAAAATATTATTTAGAAATAGGTTTCTGGTACAGACGGAGCCGATGACCATTTACAAGTAACGGAGTTCTGGAGTCATAGATTGTGAGGAGCCTTACTATTCCATTAGGGAAAACTGTGTCTACTTCGTAAGGTCCTAACCATCTTGTGCGCAGTTTCCCTTGAAATTCCTTGAACCGGGAATCATATAGTAGAGCCCAATTACCTTTTTGGAATTGCTTGTTCTTGATATTTTTTTCATGCCATT
Source organism: Picea engelmannii (assembly GCA_009831015.1). Taxonomy (NCBI): domain Eukaryota; kingdom Viridiplantae; phylum Streptophyta; class Pinopsida; order Pinales; family Pinaceae; genus Picea; species Picea engelmannii. The sequence continues at coordinate 1,168,109 of ML784922.1, forward strand.
GTGATCTTTGCTGTTGAATTACAGTTGTTTTCTGAATGGCATCTAGTCTTTTCTCCTCTAGTTCATTAAGCTGCTACAGCCTGGCTGTCTGTGCATCGGTTAGATCAAGGTTGGTAGCTAAAGCAGTCCTTAAGGTTTTTATCTCGAATTCCACAGGAAAGACAACACTCTTTCCATAGACCAATTCATAGGGAGAAAATCATGTAGTATTTCTCCAGGTAGTTCTGTAGGCCCATAGTGCTTCAAGGAGCCTGTAGGACGAATCCTTTCTACTTTCCTTCACTGTTTTTGTGAGAATGGCTTCTATTACTTTGTTTGTGCTTTCCACGTGTCCATTGGCTTGGGGGTGGTATGCTGTAGTCATTCTCTACTGAATGTGATATTTCTGAAGGGTGGCTTTGAACCCATGAGAAGAGAAAGGAGGTCCTCCATCTGTAACTAATTCTCTTGGCATTCCAAATCTAGTGAAGATGTCTGTGAATAAGAATTTTATAACTGCTTCTTCAGTCGCTCTATGGAGTGCCTTGGCTTCCACCCATTTAGTCATGTAGTCTGTGCAGACCAGTATATAAACTTTTTGATTGGATGGAGGGTTGATGGGTCCTATGAAGTCTAGGGCCCATATTTCAAATGGTTCAAGTACTACCTGGGGGTTTAATGGCATTTCATCTCTATGGTTGGGTTGGCCTACTCTTTGGCAGCTATCACATGCCTTGACATATTTCTTTGCATCTTTGAAGAGTGAGGGCCAATAGTACCCCATCCTGAGAATCTTATATGCTGTTCTTTTGTCAGCAAAATGCCCTCCACAAGGGTCATCATGACAAGATTTCAATATATCATATACCTCATCTTCTCGAACACACCTTCGTATTTCTTGATCAGCTCCTGTATGGAAAAGTTACCCACTTATACAACTATACCGAGCACTTTGATGAACAATACTTTTCTTCTCTCAGTAGGATAGGTGTGATGGTAACTTCCCTGCAACTAAGTAATTAGCAATATCTTCATACCAAGGTGAGTGAGAAGAAACTACAAATAAATATTCATCAGGAAAGGAATCATCCACTGGGTTGTCATCATTAAGTGTCAATCGAGAAAGGAAATCAGCAACTACATTCTCTTTTCCTGGTCTGTCTACAATTGTGATATCAAATTCTTGCAATAATAACAACCAT
>ML784922.1:1188138-1234691 GCA_009831015.1 Picea engelmannii
TCATCAACTATACACCTCATGTATGTGCCAACTCATCAACTACTTGTCTCAACCATGTACTCAACATGTACCTCAACCAAAAGCCCTCATCAATTTCATCATCCAAATCTGATTTGTAGATATTTAATAGACCTGGTGTATATGATCACATTCTTTCAAACCTTCCTTAACTTTAACAACAAGAGATTAGCATTTTCATCAAACTTTTCTTTTGTCTCACATGCCTAGTTTTGGATTAGTCAACAACCCTAACTTGAAGTAATCATAAATTTGAACCTATAATGTATAAAGATCTGAAACTGATACACAATGTTCTTCATTGTGTTTTATGCAATTCCTCCAGGTGTCACTACTTGGAACCTCTCATAAAAGGAGTTATAGCAAAAATAACATACCTTTCTGAATTTTGTCTTATTCTAGAGAACGACCTTGTAGAGCATGCCCCACACAAAATATTTGCTGAATTGATCCGGAACTATTAAAAAGAATACTATAGATTGTACCCTAACCAACACATTTGGTCTCACTAAATTTGGATCTGTTATGAAGAAGTTATGACGTGTTTACCCAAAACACCTGTTTTTGACTAGTTTCAAGGCTAGCCACAAACCCTATTTTCCACGGAGTGTAACTCCCAAAATACAACGACCCACAAGCTGAAATTTTTACCACAGATACTTGGGTATGTTTTGTATTGACTTTTAATTATAATACACTCATTACTTCACTTTATTATTTACCTTTTAAAATCTCTTAAACCACTTTGACTACTTTGACCTTTTGGGGCCTCTAGATGACATATGAGGGTCCTCCAACTTCGTAAGGCCATAACTCTCAAACCATAAGGATTTATGTGACATTCCACATACCACTAGAAATGGAATGACACATAATATCCATATAGAATAGTATTACCTTCAAATATAGAAAAAAACATACCGTTATCTAGCAAACAAACTTGGGTCCATTACCCAAACCTGGGTTCTCCAACTTCATATGGTCATAACTCTCTAATCATGAGGATTTATGTGATGTTCTACATACCACCGGAAATGGCATGACAATCACTATCCATATAGGATATTTTCCTTGAAAAATTCATTGTCTGTCATCTCATTATTCCACAATTAAGCATGGGTTCTCTTACTCCGCAAAGCGTATTCCTGTGAGGGCTTTCACCATAAGGGGACCACTTTGGAGTTCATCCATATTTACTTCTTATCAACCATGAAAAAACAATAATGAGTAATATTTACATAAAAAAATATTGGTTCCATTACCCAAACCTTTGTGCTACGGGGCTTTCTTCAAGGGTTGTCATTAATGACAACCAACCTTAATCAACAATTTCTTCTGAGTTGCCTCTTCAAATGTGGTTGGTTCTTAATTTAGAATTTTTTTCATACATGTTGCATAGTTGGAGAATATTTTGTGTGTTTTTCTTTCTCTGAAGGTGCCACTTGGGGCTTTGAGTATTTCTTCTTCTTGTAGAGTAGCTTCAATCCAAGCTAGACGTTTCTTGGTTTTGGGTACAATGATTGATTCAATAGGTTCACATGGTTTCATTAGATTATAAAGTTGTTTTGTTTCTTCATTCTGACTTTCTGGAAGACATGTGATTTCTTCTTTAGGATATTCATACACTTCTTCTTCTATAGTTTCTTCTATGGATTTCTTGAAAGACATATTTTCATTGAAGGTTATGTCTCTGCTGACTTCAACCTTATGTTGTTTGGGATATAGATTCTATAGGGTTTGGATGATTCACTGTATCCCACAAATATGTCCTTCTTTCCCAAGGGTTCTAATTTCTTCATTTTATCCTTGGGTATGTGAATGTAAACAGGGAATCCAAAGGTTTTTAAGTGTTTCACATTAGGTTTATTTCCTGAGAAGGATTCTTCTAGATTCATATCCTTCAATATGCAGTCGAGACTTATCTTCTAAACATATATTTTTGTCATGGCTGCTTCTCCCAACAAATACATAGATAAAGATTGATCGTTCATTAGTGCCTTCACAATTTCTTCAATAGATATGTTCTTCCTTTCTAATACACCATTTTGTTGAGGATTACGAGGAACAATTAGCTCCCTCCTAACCCCTTTCGATTTGAAAAAGGAAACAAATTCCTTGGATTTGTATTCTCCTCCATTATCTGTTCTCAAGGTCTTGATTTTCTTCTTTGTGAGATTCTCTATCTCTGCTTTGAGGTCCTGAAACTTGTTGAAAACTTTGTCCTTTGTCTTCAAGAGATATAGCCAAGTATTTCTTGAGTAATCATCTATAACATACCTAGCCACCCACAGGCCGATATATGCCACTTAATCCGACTACAACACATTAAGCCACCAACAGGCAAGGCACGCTGCAGACCCAAGACTCAGTTTTATGATCTTATCTCAAAATCAAAGGATTGTTCATGAATGTTAGAGGCATGAAAACCACATGCATAAGACATGATCCATGCCACAACATTCAATATATAAACAACATTCCATGCACAAGAAATAGCCAACAGACACGCACATTAAAAATACATATCTCAAAGATAATTAAATACACGGCGGAAATAAACATTACACATAAAACATAGAGAGCACATATCTTTGCAAGTAAACATTCACCAATTGGATGCAGACCAAGGATGTTCCTCCCAACCATAGAAATTGTTGTTCATTTAATCTCAACAACAGGTCACCCCCGAGCTAGGGCTATGAATCCACAAGGACGGGTCCTAGACCAAGTCTAAACACACAACAGTTGGCTAAGTCAATCTCAAGTTTCCCAACCTCACAGTAAATCCTAATTTCCATCTCTCTTTCCCCCTCATCCTGCACAACTCCAAGAAATGAACACCTTTCTCTGCCATGCAGTCCTTGAGGTTGTTCCATTTCTCTCTAGGGCTCTAATTCTACTGGTCAGGAAATCTCCCTACTGGAAACTCCAAGGACTCTCAGTTGTGGAAATTTCCATCTGAACTGACATCAAGCTCATGCACACAGGCATCCATTCCCTCCTAGAATGATCAGTAAATCATTACAGCCATTTAACAATGGATCTCCTCTTCCTTCCATTCATTTCCATGCTCATCATGAAATCACATGAACTAGCAGTAGTGGGTGAAGAGGAAGAGGAACAAGATAAGAAGGGGAAGAAGACGAACCAAGGGAATAACGATCCCTTAACTTCACCCCAATCCACCCTCACACATCCATTCATATCCACACTAAGAAAAAGAGCATACAAATGCAACAAGAGTGAGGCACCCAAAAATGAAGAGTGGAAAAGGTGTAACAACAAATGAATAAGAACAAGTGAACGAATAATCTAGTGAACCCCCACCTAAACCAAAGATGGGTTTATATAATTACTTGGAAATCAAGAACCACATGGCCTCCCCTAAGAAGCTCATGTAACCCCTTTTCTCCATAAAATCAATTATGGGTAAATAAAATAATAATAAAAAGAACTTATCCCCTCAAACTCCCTCTCTCGTGGAATCATAACCCCCTATCTCTTTTGACCTTGTTCGTCTTGCAACCAACGATGTATTTTATTAATGTATATGAAGTGTTACATTTTCCAGGCACTTTGTTCCCTTTTCGAATTTACCGTCTCACCAATCTAAATCACAATTACACAATACATTATAGTTCATAAGGGTTAAAATTGGGATGTTACATCCCCTTCCCCTTATTTTGGCATTGTCCTCAGTGCACAAGACCATTCTAATGTTATTGGCATTACAATTCTAGGCCCTCTAACCTTAATACACACAGGATATCCAAGCCAATATTATATACATAGGCACTCTAGCCTAAAATTAAACATGTATGCATAGGCATTCCGACCCAAAACATGTATAATGATCTTCATAATTTATAATTTTGGCAACAGTTCGAACCAACAAGCTCTCCTTCCCTCTCATCCCTGCACAACACCAATAAATGAATCCCTTTCTTTGCCATGCAGTCCTTCAGGTTGTTCCACTTCTCTCCAGGGCTTCAGTTCCCTCAGCCAGGAAGTTTCAGAGTTGTGGCTTCCAGAACTCCAGCTGCAACAAGTCCATTGGACTTTATTCCTTCCATGCCTTTGTCATTTAGTTTCTCCAACATCACCTTCTTTTCTCTCATAGTCTGGTACTTTTCTAGATCTTCAATATTCATCGTTTTCCTACAACATTTCAAATTAGCAAGCATGTTAGTTCACAATTTGTGCATAACATTCTCATTCTTTCTCATAATGGAAGAGTGAATTTTCATAATCCAATACAATACTTATCTGTGTGGTTCATGGATCTGCATCCATATGGATGTCTCGTTAACTTGGCTCACCATTTTCCTCGACATACACATTGTGTGCATGATCCCAATCAATAGTTTACAAGAACTATCAAGTCTCCTCTTCCTTGTCGTCACTCACCTTCCAGGCCCAGGCTCATGCATCCCCTTCTCTCTTATATAGTCCCTCAGGCAATCCATCTTTCCTAACCAAGGCTTTCTTGGAAAAAAAGATTTCTAGAGAGTTTTTCGAGTCTTACATTCGAGGTGACTCTCTGGCGTGTGTTACCACAAAAAAACATATTCTAGGGCGATCATGGCTTACCACATGGTCCTCATGTCCCAAAAATATCCTTTTCCATGCTTTCCAGATTTCATATCCAACATCTCATCTGTATTATACACATACAGTCATCATGAGATATCATTATAACCATTTCCAATCATAAATGTCAAATCTGTTTTATACAGGAAAACAACATTTTCCAAGCATGAGATTTCCACTCATAATGGTTGGCTCTACAGCTATAGATATCATCTTTCCTTATGGGCTTACATCCCTGCCATATCCAAGACCATTCTACCTACAATTTCTTCAATTTGCATTCAACCAAAACAATTCGTCAGTAATTGTCAAATCATAATTCCCAAAACTGTTTTATATAGGAAAAATAAAACTTCTAGACATCAGCTTCTGCTCATAACAATTTGGATCTTGCAACAATAAGCATTGATATTATTTATGGGCTTACAATACTGCCATATCCAATACCCTTTCCTCCTGCAATTTCAACATTCCTCAGCCAAAACAATTGTCAATATCTCAAAATTATTTCATGGAAATGATTCAAAACAAAATCACAAGGTGCTCTCAGAATTGTTTACAACTACCATTCAATTACTTATAGTAATCCAACTATCAGATGGAATGAACTCATCATTACATACATATGTATTATCATTCACATAGACTTTTCATAATGCAATGGTTAATAACATAAAAATGAATGTGCCAATACCCATGGCCACACCTACACAATGCATCCATGCATTGACTACACAATACCACATAACTATATCAGGCATTCCACCATGATGAGTTGGAAGGCCTGGCCAATGACTCAACGCATCATCCACACACTTCTTGTTGCTTGCCTAACTATTTGGTTACCTTCCTTTTCCACCCAAACATAACACCAAGAATATTCTTGTTAAGTGCTCTTCAGTGTTGGCAAAGAGGTTGCAATCAAAACACATAATATACAGTAGATACCATTGAGCACTCACATAGTGCTATAGACCTTCCATATCCAACCATATTATGGCATCACACAGGACTAGCTCTATGGATATTATTGTTATAAAAGGAGTCTGTCTCTTGAATTAACTCGGTTATGATCTCATAACCAAACATAACATAATATGCAACCAACATTTTATCTAAATTGACGCAGACCTCCCAACCCGCAAGTTGGGAATCCTCACAAGATCTTTTCCTCCTCTGGCCTAAAGAGCTCAAATGGCCCTTCTATTCCCCTTTCGGGAAATCTGCACCCACAAAGAACCTTGAGGAATTTCCTTTTATAATTCAGGAGATCGGACTTCACGATTTCGCGAATCCTGTGGTCAAGCGTCCTATCCTTTCAACCCCCGAAATGCCAAACAATAGCCAACACTTGACCTTTCCCCTTTCAAATTTCAACTTTCTCCTTATCACGATTTCAGGAGTTGCAATGTCATGTAACTCTTTCCTTATACTCCTGGAGTCCTGAAACCCGAATCGCCAAAATGCCAAAACCCTAAGGTTCCGCCTCCAAAATAAAATCAATGGTTTTGGATCCCCTCTCAGTCCAACAGTCAGCGCAATTTTGCGTACCGGGGGTTCGAGGTGTCAAATCTCGAACTCTATCTCCTCTCTATATTTCGGGTCCCGATATACCGAAATGTCGAAAGAGTTCCATCCCTTAAACCTTATGTCAACATAAACCCCGAATTCCTGAATCCCAAATCGTCGAAAGACCAAATCACCTCTTCACCCTTTTCTTTGCGTTTCGCGATTTCGGAAATCTTGATAGGGATTGTTCTGCTTCTTGTTGATGGGAATGTTGAATTCCCGAACTCTAAAGTTCTGAAATGTCAACGTGACAGTCTCCACCTCTGCACACGAAATTTCCCCCTATCACGTTTCGGGGATTTGATCAGCCAAAGTCTTGGCTTACTCTTGTCCTCTCAAACCCTGAAATGTCGAAATGCTCAGACTTTGAAATAGACAAAGGTCAACGACCCTTATCCACCTTACAACTCCTACAGATCCTACGACTCTCACTATTTCAGGAATTCTCCTTGGAGAATTCTGACCGTCCAATCCTTTACTCTCAAAAGGACTTCTGGTCCTGAACTTGGCCCAGTTTGACGACCACACCCCTTGCTTCCCTTTGAACACTTCGAGGGTGTAATTCCCTCCTGAGATTCCTTGAAATGCTCAAGTACTCTGGGAATAACTCTTGCGCGCACACCTTGTGGAACTTCTTCAAATACTCCTAAGTATTTGAACCCTCTGACTCATCATTACATACACATGTATTATTAGTCACACAGACTTTTCATAATGCAATGGTTAATAACATAAAAATGAATGTGCCAATACCCATGGCCACACCTACACAATGCATCCATTCATTGACTACATAATACCACATAACTATGTCAGGCATTCCACCATGATGAGTTGGAAGGTTTGGCCAACGACTAAATGCATCATCCACACACTTCCTATTGCTTGCCTAAATATTTTGTTACCTTCCTTTTCCACCCAAACAAAACACCAAGAATATTCTCCTTAAGTGCTCTTCAGTGTTGGAAAAGAGTTTGCAATCAAAACATACAATATACAGTAGATACCATTGAGCACTCACATAGTGTTATAGCCCTTCCATATCCAACCATATTATGGTATCACACAGGACTAGCTCTATGGATATTATTGTTATAATAGGAGTCTGTCTATTGAATTAACCCGGTTATGATCTCATAACCAAACATAACATAATATGCAACCAACATTTTATCTAAATTGACGTAGACCTCCTAACCCACAGGTCAAGAATCCGCACAGGATCTTTTCCTCCTCTGGCCCAAAGAGCTCGATTGGCGCTTCTATTCCCCTTTCAGGAAATCTGCACCCACAATGAACCTTGAGGAATTTCCTTTTATACTTTGAGAGATCGGACTTCGCGATTTCGCGAATCCTGTGGTCAAGCGTCTTATCCTTTTGACCCTCGAAATGCCGAAAAATAGCCAACACTTGACCTTTCCCCTTTCAAATTTCATCTTTCTCCTTATCATGATTTCAGGAGTTGCAACATCATGCAACTCTTTCCTTATACTCTTGGAGTCCCGAAACCCAAATCGTCGAAATTCCAAAACCCTAAGGTTCTGCCTCCAAAAGAAAATCAATGGTTCTGGATCCCCTCTCGGTCCAACGGTCAGTGTGATTTCGCGTACCGGGAGTTCGAGGTGTCAAAGCTCGAACTCTATGTCCTCTCTATCTTTTGGGTCCTGATATCTCGAAATGCCGAAAAAGTTCCATCCCTTAAACCTTATGTCAACACAAACCCCAAATTCCCGAATCCCGAATTGTCGAAAGACCAAATCACCTCTTCACCTTTTTCTTTGCATTTCGTGATTTCAGAAATCTTGATAGGGATTGTTCTGCTTCTTGTTGACGGGAATGCCGAATTCCTGAACTCTGAAGTTATGAAATGTCAACGTGATAGTCTCGACCTCTGCACACGAAAGTTCCCCCTATCACGTTTTGAGGATTTGATCAGCCAAAGTCTTGGCTTACTCTTGTCCTCTCAAACCTCGAAATGCCGAAATGCTCGGACTTTGAAATAGACAAGGTCAACGACCCTTATCCACCTTAAACCTCCTGCAGATCCTACGACTCTTGCTATTTTGGGAATTCTTCTTGGAGAATTCTGACCATCCAATCCTTTACTCTCAAAAGGACTTCTAGTCCTGAACTTGGCCTGGTTTGACGACCATGCCCCTTGCTTCCCTTGAACACTTCGAGGGTGGAATTCCCTCTTAATATTCCTTGAAATCCTCAATTAATCTGGGGATAACTCTTGCGCGCACACCTTGCGGCACTTCTTCAAATACTCCTAAGTATTTGAACCCCCTAATTCTGCGCAACTCTGCGATAACAGTCCTTCAACAATCTCACTCAGGTTATAACTCTGAGACTCTACTCAGCCTGCGCACACCTTGCATGGCTCCTGTGCTTGACTTTCACTTCCACGAGAATGAGAACAATGTTATCCCTCCTGATCTTTCAGAGATAAAAACTCTGAACCCTTGTCAATGCACTCCTTGCGAACAAACTCCACTACACTCCTTGCAGGAATTTTTTCTCAGATAGAGAAACAATTGAAACTCATTCCTTACTCTCTCTCTCAGATTTCAAACATTCAAAAAGAAATCATTCATACATAGCATAATAACAAATTCATAACAGAAAGAGTAAAATAGCTATAAGCATATTGTTCAACATACATACATAGAGAATATCACAACACCATAAGTCTGAATCAAAGCTTCATGTATTAATTCAGGACTTATGTATATGGGTGTTTTCAAATACAGTTCTCTTCTTCTTCTCCTCTCTGTGCTCTATTCTCTATTGATTATGCTAATTGTTAATGTTAGAATGATGCAATATGAGGGTGTCTATAGTCAGTTTTCCCTCGGCTCCTAAAACTGTCTAATCTGGAATTCAAGGCTACCTACTTACATTTATTATACATAAATTCCTCTACCTACTATAGACGAGAGTGGATCGCTCAAGGTATGATTACAATCTGCAGGTATGCCCTTTCTTAACTACTTTATTTAATTTTTGGCACATCCTACTTCAAAACAATTTAAACACCTTTGAACATGTGCCAAAAATGCATTGGTGCTACTCGTTCTCGCTTGCTGCTGATGATGCTCCTGCATCATACTCCCTCACTTGAAAATTTTCATGGACTCCTGCCCATGAGATCTCGCACAGTCTGTCCATGCTTCTGGATTTCGGCTTCATTTTCCCAGCTGGCGTCTTCAACTGGATGTCCCTTCCATTTGACCAAGTATTCAAAATATTCCTTTCGCCTAGTCCTCTTACTAACTCTTTTGTCTAGTATGCTTTCCATCTGTGGCTTCTCTACAACTGGCATCTGTTTATCCCACTGAACCTCTGGTTGTTCACTACCTGCTTCTGCTTCTTCAGCTTTATAAGGGTACAAATATGAGATGTTGAATATCGGAGAAATTCCGATCTCATCAGGTAATTTGATCTCATAAGCATTTGTCCCAAATTTCCTTATGATCCGGCACGGTCCAATTTTATTAATTTTCAATTTATTATATGTCCCTCTTGGGAACCTTTCCTTTCTCAAGTGTGCAAGGTTCAAATCACCAACTTCGAACTAAAGTTGTCACCTGTGTTGATCTGTTCTTCTCTTATACTCTTGGCTCGAGTTTTGAAATCGCTCCTTCACCTAGCTGTGAAGTTCCCTCATTCCTTGGCAAAATCTTATGCACACGCACTCCTAGTCGCAATCTGTTCTGAATCCCTCAATTCAGAAAATCCCCTTGGATGCATGCCATAAACAATTTGAAATGGACTCTTCCCCGTGCTTCTATTGATTGAATCATTATAAGAAAATTCCGCCTATGGCAGAATATTGTCCCACTGGCTGTGATGTTTAGTCACCAAACTCCTCAGCAAGTCTCCCAAACTTCTGTTCACGACTTCTGTCTATCCATCCGTCTAAGGATGATAAGTTGAACTAAATGACAAGTTCATTCCCAACTTTTTCCCTAAGGTTCTCCAGAAGTGTCCCACGAACTTGGTGTCTCGATCCGAAACTATGCTCCTTGGTAAGCCGTGAAGTTGAATGACTTCTTTGAAAAACAGATTCGCAATGTGATTTGCGTCACAGGTTTTCTGGCATGGTATAAAATGTGCCATCTTAGAAAATCTGTCCACCACTACAAAGATCGAGTCAAACCCCCTTTGTGTTCTTGGAAGCTGACAAATTCTACATTTGTCCATGAATCTTTTGACATCTGCTCTCATTCCGGGCCAAGAATATGACTCATTTAACTTTGAGAATGTCTTGTCATGACCGAAATGCTTGGCCAATCCTCCATTGTGTTTCTTCCTCAACAAATTCTCTCTCATGGAACACTTTGGAATACGAAGTTGATTACCCTTAAACAATAATCCTACCTGGATCATGTATTCTATCCATTGACTTCTGTCCCTGAGAATTGGATTCTCAGCTACTTCATACACCTCCTTAAATTCTGGATCATCTTGATACATTTCTTTGAGATCATCAAAACCCAATGTTTTGACTCTAAGCTTCTGCATAATCAAACATTTCCTGCTCAAAGCATCAACAACTTTGTTAGCAGTTCCAGAAATATGTTTAATTACAAATGTGAAATTTTGCATATACTCAACCCATTTAACATGTCTTTGATTCAACTTCTCCTATTGAGTCACAAATTTCAAAGCATGATTGTCACTGTATAAGACAAACTCCTTAGGAATCAAATAGTGTCTTCATTTCTTCAATGCATGAATAATAGCATAGAACTCCTTGTCATACATGGAGTATTTTATTTTGGCTTCATTCAGCTTCTCGCCAAAGTATGTTATCAGTCTGTCTTCTTGGCTCAAGACTACCCCTATTGCAAATCCACTTGCATCGCATTTTACTTGAAATGTCTTTTTGAAATCCGGCAACACCAAAATTGGTTGTTTCGTGATTTTCCTTTTCAACAAATTGAAGCTTTTCTCGGCCTCTTTTGTCTAGCGAAAAGACTTGTGTCTCTTCTTCACTGTGTCCATCATAGGTGCACTAATTCCACTGAAATTCCTAATGAACTTCTTGTAGAAACTAGCCAATCTGTGAAAACTTTGAACTTCAAAAATACTCTTTGGCGATGGCCAATTCTTAATCACCTCCACTTTATCTGGATCCATCTTCAACTTGTCTACAGAAATAACAAACCCCAAATAAATGAGCTCTGTCTTCATGAATGAGGATTTCTTCATATTTATCAACAACTTCTCTTGCTGTAGCCTCTTCATTACTGTAGTCAAATGTTCAAGATGCTCTGCCTTTGTTTTACTGAAAATCAGTATGTCATCAAGATACACAATGACAAATTTTCCAATGAAATCCTTCAGGACTTCATTCATCAATCTCATGAAGGTACTTGGCGCGTTTGTTAAGCCAAATGGCATAACAAGCCATTCATACAACCCTTCGTTAGTCTTGAAGGTTGTCTTCCATTCATCTCCTTCTCTCATACAAATTTGATGATAACCACTTTTCAAATCAATCTTTGAAAAAAAATTTGCTCCGTTCAAGCAATCCATCAAATCATCCATTATTGGCAATGGAAATCTGTACTTGATGGTAATCTTGTTGATCGCTCTCGAGTCAGTACACATCCTCCAGCCTCCATCTTTCTTTGGACTGAGTACTATTGGAACAACACATGGACTCAAGCTTTCTCTTACCAACCCTTTGTCCATTAAATCCTGGACCTGTCTTTTGACCTCTTCATTCTCCTATGGCTTCATTCTGTACGCTGCTTTGTTTGGTAAACTAGCTCCTAGTATGAGATCAATATGATGACTTATACTTATAATAGGTGGCAACGAATGAGGTAGTTTTTCCACTACTATGTCAACAAATTCTTCCAACAACTTCTAGATTTCTCTTGGTAAATCATCCACTCTTGTGCTGGTCAAAACAATTCTAGGTTTCCTGACCACAATGAATTGTGGATCTTCCTTCTTCTTAACCTCTTTAAGAAGTTCCTTCCCACTCATGAGAAGTACAATGCTGCTTACTTTAGGTTTCACCTCTTTATCCTTAATCAACAACAACATGTGAGTTCTCCCATTCTTCTATAGGGTGTATGTGTTCTTTCTCCCATCATGAACCACATTTCTATCATATTTCCATGGTCTACCCAACAATAGATGACAAACATCCATGGGAATGAAATCACACAATGTCTTGTTGTTATATCCTCCTATTTTAAATTCAACTAAACATTGTTTAGTGACATTTACCTGATGTCCTTTTTGTAGCCATGAAACTCTCTATGGACTTGGGTGTTCAATAGTCTCCAGCTCCAGCTTTTCTACCATATCTGTAGAAACGAGATTTTCTGTGCTACCACTATCCACGATGACCTTGCATACCCTGTCCTTGGTCTTGCAAGCAGTCTGAAAAAGAATGTTCCTTTGCACTGGATTCTCCGCCTCTTTTTCTGGCATTAAGAGAACCTTCCTCATCACTAGTGATCTTCCACCTTCAACATCCTCTGACTCAACATTCCGCCTCTGTGCTTCAGCAATGTGAGTCTCACCTCCTTCTTTCTTCTTATCTAGACATTCATAAGATTTGTGTCCATTCTTTCCACATGTGAAGCATTTTATTACTCCACCTCTACCTCTTCCTCTTTGTCTAGTGAGAGGAAAAGTGTTGTTATCAGCATACTGTCCTCTCCGTTCAGTATACTTCCCTCTCTGTGAGATTCCACCTCTATCAGTATGAGGTTGAGGTTTCTTCCACTCTTTCTTAGGCTTCTGATTCCTATCTTGGACAATTGTTTTGCCTCTGGGATGACTTCTTCCTTGGCCTCTTTGGATTTTCTTTCAGCTCAACTTCTCTTCAGCTTTCAGAGCCATCTGATAAGCATCTTCTACGGTCTGAATGATCATCATGCTCATCTCATCCTAAATGTCATATCTCAGACCATTCATATACCTTGCAACCTTTCCATCATCACTTTCACAATGACTTGCCCTGATGTTTAGCTTGTAGAATTCTTCAGTGTACTCCTTCACTGACATCAGCTTCTGTCTCAAATTCTGCATCCTTTGAAACAAAGTGATTTGATAATCTTTGGGTATGAATTTTGAATTCATCTTCGCGACCATTCTATCCCAACTCTTGATTTTCTGCTTGCCCTTGCAGCGTCTGTCAGCTTGTAGTTCATCCCACCACAATGTTGCATGTCCTTTAAGTCTTGTGACAACATGTTTGACCTTCTTGTCTTCCTCGACATCTTCATAGTCAAAATATGTGTCCAGAACTCTAATCCAGTCTAGAAGTTCTTCAACATCTAGGTTTCCTTCATATATTGGAATGTCAATTTTTTGCCCTAGCACTCATTCTTGCAACAGCCCTAATCAGGCATTCATTTGCTGCATCTTCTGCTGCAACTTCTTCTCCTTCATGTCCAGCTTCATCTTCACTTTCAGATTCACTGACATCTCCAACATCGGCTGTGCACCTTTGTTTTATTTCCATGTCCATGACTCTAGCGCGTAGGTTATGCATCTCTCTTTCCATGGCTAGATTTGGCACCTACCTACCCCTTTCTCTTGACATTTCCCTCTCCTTTGGTAGATTGAGTGTTTGCCTGTCTCTTATTCTCGGCGGAATGGTGAATATTTCTTTTCCCTGCTACAGAAAGCAAAGAAATCATTTTTCACTCTGATACCACATGATGCAGGCCTCCCAACCTGCAGGTCGGGAATCTGCACAGGATCTTTTCCTCCTCTTGCCAAAAGAGCTCAACTGGCCCTTCTATTCCCCTTTCGAGAAATCTACACCCACAACGAACCTTGAGGAATTTCCTTTTATACTTCGGGAGATCGGACTTCGCAATTTCGCGAATCCTGTGGTCAAGCGTCCTATCCTTTCGACCCTCGAAATGTCAAAAAATAGCCAACACTTGACCTTTCCCCTTTCAAATTTAATCTTTCTCCTTATTTCGATTTCAGGAGTTGCAACGTCATGCAACTCTTTCCTTATACTCCTAGAGTCCCGAAACCCGAATCGCTGAAATGCTGAAACCCTAAGGTTTTGCCTCCAAAAGAAAATGAATGGTTCTGGATCCCCTCTCGGTCCAACGGTCAGCGCGATTTTGCGTACTGAGATTTAGAGGTGTCAAAGATCGAACTCTATGTCCTCTCTATCTTTCGAGTCCCAAAATTCTGAAATGCCAAAAGAGTTCCATCCCTTAAACCTTATGTCAACACAAACCCCAAATTCCCGAATCCTGAATCGCCCAAAGACCAAATCACCTCTTCACCCTTTTCTTTGCATTTCGTGATTTCGGAAATCTTGATAGGGATTGTTCTTCTTCTTGTTGACGGGAATGCCAAATTCTCGAACTTTGAAGTTCTGAAATGTCAATGTGACAGTTTCCACCTTTGCACACGAAAGTTCCCCCTATCGCGTTTCGGGGATTTGATCAGCCAAAGTATTGGCTTACTCTTGTCCTCTCAAACCCCGAAATGATGAAATGCTCGGACTTTGAAATAGACAAGGTCAACGAACCTTATCCACCTTACAACTCCTGCAGATCCTACGACTCTCACTATTTCAGGAATTCTCCTTGGAAAATTCTGACCATCCAATCCTTTACTCTCAAAAGGACTTTTGGTCCTGAACTTGGCCCGATTTGAAGACCACGCCCCTTGCTTCCCTTTGAACACTTCGAGTGTGTAATTCCCTCCTGAGCTTCCTTGAAATCCTAAAGTACTCTGGGGATAACTCTTGCACGCACACCTTGCGGCACTTCTTCAAATTCTCCTATGTATTTGAACCCCCTAACTCTGCACAACTCTGCGATAACAGTCCTTCAACAATATCACTCAGGTTATAACTCTGAGACTCTACTTGGCCTGTGCACACCTTGCACAGCTCCTGTGCTTAACTTTCACTTCCGCAAGAATGAGAACAATGTTATCCCTCCCGAGATTTCAGAGATAAAAACTCTGAACCCTTGTCAACGCATTCCTTGTGGACAAACTCCACTGCACTCCTTGTAGGAATTTTTTCTCAGATAGAGAAACAATTGAAACTCATTCCTTACTCTCTCTCTCAGATTTAAAACATTCAACAAGAAATCATTCATACATAGCGTAACAGCAAATGCATAACAGAAAGAGTAAAATATCTATAAGCATACTATTCAACATACATACACAGAGAATATCACAACAACATAAGTCTGAATCAAAGCTTCATGTATTAATTCATGACTTCTGTACATGGGTGTTTTCAAATAAATTTCTCTTCTTCTTCTCCTCTCTATGCTCTATGCTCTATTGATTATGCTAATTGTTAATGTTACAGTGATACAAGATGAGGGTGTCTATAGTCGGTTTTCCCTCCGCTCCTAAAACTGTCTAATATGGAATTCAAGTCACCTACTTACATTTATTATACATAAATTCCTCTACCTACTACAGACGAGAGCGGATCTCTCAAGGTCTGATTACAATATGAAAGTATGCCCTTTCTTAACTACTTTATTTACGTTTTGGTGCATCCTACTTCAAAACAATTTAAACACCTTTGAACATGTGCCAAAAATGCGTTGGCGCTACTCGTGCTCGCTTGCTGCTGCTGATGCTCCTGCATCATAAATGCATTCTAACATCAACAACATCTGCATACTCTAGGGCTTCGACCATTACGTATCAATTTAAATATTGAAATTTGCTGAGGGAATTCTTAGCTCAATCCCCTTCAGCATGTATGCATCAACATAAAATAAATCCATACATGCCTAGTTGTTATCAACCTAATTGTTGCTATCTGACCAACTGATATTTGTAGAAGATCACAGACTTCTGCCTTCATTAATTTGATCACCATTCCTACCACCCTCATGGGCCTTCACCTAGATGCAAATCACAAGCAACAACAACATCCACATATTTAACCCTGCTATATCAGTTTTCCTGAATACACAATCCATCATTAGTCATACTCAAACATAGTAATATACTATTCTAAATTACCAACATGTTATATGCATATCCAAGCATGTACATATGCAAAATTACACATCCATATCCACCAAGAATTTATTATCAACAAGCCTACTAATGCATATTCATTTTAACTTCATTGTATGCCTCATGCACTCTAGTGCATTTCTGTTTCAATTCACTTATTTATTTATCTATTTATTTTGTCACTGGTTGTCCTTGAACTCCTTCAGATCCTTGCTTCCTTATGTGCTCCCATTCTTCTCATATTCACTATGGTTCCCTGGTCTGAACAATTTCTAGCCAAGTTCCACTTGGCCATTCTGCAATCCAACCAATGTGTTCTATTTTCAGTAGCCTCTCCTAGGCAGTCATATCCAACTTTACCTTTATGAAACATTCCATCACCCTGGAATGAAGTATCTCAAACATTCCATCACCCTATTACAAATTTCTTGAATCAAATACCATTACTCCTTATTTTTCCATTAGGTTACTTAATTAACCTTTCCCTGTGAGACCATACCTTTCACACTTAATAACCTTCCCCAATGGAAATCGATTTTCATTCAGTGCCACTTTTCAAGTGATAGAGAATTCCAATTTTTCTGCATTGGGATCATGCTTCCACTGTGAACTCTGATATCAGAAGTGGATTTCCTTCACTAAGTACTTTTAGACAAGTAGATAAGTCATATGTAACAAATCCTTCCCTAAAACTCCTATGATTGACACATAGGGATTATTCACACACTACCTCTTAAGCTCTTTGTTTTATTCCACATCAAGCTTTCAATTGTCTACACATCTCTACCTTCAAGGCTATGGAGCCTTACTTTTCCTTTCTATTCTCATTAATGACATTATTCATTTGCTAGCTTCATGTCCCATGTGAGGATTCTTTCTTTTGTAGTACTTGCAATTTATTCGCATTTTGGAGTATCAACATAATAATTTTTCTATTATGCTCTTCTCTAGTTCTTTATCCACTTTTCATTACTTTCTTTGTAACTCTTTATTACCTCATCCAACTTTTGTAAGAAATTTCATGCCTCCATGTCCCTAACATCTGATACTATTCTTGAATTGATCTAGTTATACCTCTAATCCTGACAAACCTTTTCTGTTTAATTCACGAAGAAGATATATGTATCAATACGCACCATATAACACTTCCATGTTATCCCTTGGCTGATACAGAATTTAATTCTGCACAGGAACTCCCTTCAAACCACTTCCCCCGGTGACCATAGCTTGAAACCGTGGCCAAATCCTTCCTGGCACTTTCTGTGTTAGAAATTACTATATCGGAGATCGTGTGGTTTAAAATCGATCGAGGGCTGAGATCGACGATCAACAGTAATTGCTGGCTGCCAACATGCTTGCTCTTTATCAGAGAGTTCTATATCCGCATTCTGAAAAGTGCTCACCCAAATATCCTTTAAATCATGGTCATTGATCCCTTGTCCCAACGAGACCAATTCCTCTGGGAAATAGTGGGTTGTGAACTAGCATGCCCGCTATTTTTTCCTCCTCTCCCCACAATGGTCCCCCGTCGTTGATTTTCCGTTCACAAATCGACAATTATCCATGGGTCCTGCTTCCTTAGAGCCCTGTTCTAATCTCAAACTGACAGGCTCTAGCTCCTTCCTTACTTGTGACCTTGGGATATGACCTAGGGCTTACCCTCCTAGTGCTTCACAACTTTATAACCTTCAACCAGGACCAGATCAATGGTTGGGAATCGCTTTGGCCCTTCGGAGCTTCGGGGGTTTCACCTTCATCCGATGTAATATGCTCCTATGGGGAAATCTGCACCATTGATTTTGAATTAGACGTAATCTATATCGTTGATATACTCTATCGACCATTGAAAATCGGTGATCGGTGAATTCTATTGCTGAATGAAAAGTTTCATCAAAGTTTGTCGACCCTCGACCATCAACCATTGACGATCGAAGTTTTTCTTTGGTCAATTTTCAACACTTCACCAATTCGTTGATCCCCGACCATCGACCATCGGTGACTTTCCTTAGCGAAACAAGGTCATTTCACAAATATCGTCGATCCCTAACCATCGACAATTGACCATATCCTTGCTGACATGGAAACTATGCTAACATGGAATGACACATCATCATCCCCTTCCTCCTTAAGCCATCAATAGTTTCTCTTGGAAAATGTTTGAACATGGCACTAATTATGTCAACGCCCGATCATTGACCATCGATGGTCAGATATTTTCTTTGGTCGATATTCAACCCTTCACCCAATTCACCGAAGTTCTTACCTTGTCCTTCCACTGCTTGATCCAACAATTGAGAAAGGTTCCGAAGGGATCCTAAATCAACAGTCTGTGTGCCTTCGAGACTTCGGGCTTCGACACTTTTCACGTATAGAGAATTGAAAATCCCTAGAGTACCAAGTCTCCAGACTACGATATCTACTGTCTCATGTGTTATGGAATCAATGGTCGAAGGACTTCGGGAGATTTCACATCAGCACACTCCATTCCTCTCGGATGTCGAACTTCCGAACTAGCAGATCCATGGAGATGTGTCTCCACTAAAGGACGGTCCGTATTAACTCCGGACTTTGGGAGATTTTCCTAGATGCAACATGAGGGATTGCTTCTCCCATAGTGTTTATCATCCGAACCACCATGAGATCTATGGCTCACATTCACTTGCACATAGATCAGACAGTTGATACTTAAACCTACTCAACCTTTTTCTTCACCTTCATCGGATGACCCTTGCTCCCCTGCCCTTTGATCGAACGATCCTGGATCTCTCTTGATCCCACAATGGTGATTTCTCCTGAATTCGAAAGGGACGGTCATGATGCTTCAATCCCTTACAAAGGATCTCTGACGTTCTAAGTCCTGTGTAGATTCTGCAATGCCATCCCTCCTGAGATTTTCAACTTCAAGGTCTCAATTCGATCTCAACCACGAGACTCTGACCAACAGACCCGGCCCATATTGGCCTATTGTTTCAACTAGAAGCTATGATACCAATATATAACATACCCAACCACCCACAGTCCAGGCTACACCACTTAATCCGTCTGCAACACACCTAACCACCAGCAGGCGCGGCATGCTACAGACCCAAGACTCAGTTTTTTGATATTATCTCAAAATCAAAGGATTGTTCATGAACATTAGAGGCATGAAAACCACATGCATACTACAAGATCCATGCCACATCATACAAGAGATAAAAAATGTGCCATGCAAAACAAATACCCAACAGACAGGCACATTAGAAATACATATCTCAGAGATAATTAAATACACAACAAAAATAAACATTACACATAAAACATAGAGAGCACTTATATTTGCAAGTAAACGTTCACTAGCTGGCTGCAGACCAAGGACATTCCTCCCAACCATAGACATTGTTGTTCATTCACTCTCAACAGAAGGTCACCCCCGAGCCAAGGCTATGAATCCACAAGGACGGGTCCTAGGCCAAGTCTAAACACACAGCAGTTGGCTAAGTCGCTCTCAGGTTTCCCAAACTCGCAACAAATCCTAATTTCCATCTCTCTTTCCCCCTCAGCCTGCACAAACCAAAGAAATAAACACCTTTCTTTGCCATGCAGTTCGTGAGGTTGTTCCATTTCTCTCTAGAGATCCAGTGCTACTGGTTAGTAAATCTCCCTATTGGAAACTCCAAGGACTCTCAGCTGTGGACAGTTCCATCTGAATTGCCATCAAGCTCATGCACCCAGGAATCCATTCTCTCATGGAATGATCAATAAATCATTACAACCATTCAACTATGGATCTCCTCTTCTTTCCATTTGTTTCCATGCTCAGCCCAAGAGCACACGAACTAGCAGTGGTTAGTGAAGAAGAATAGGAACAAGAGAAGAAGGGGAAGAAGACTAACCAGGGGAACAACGATCCCCTAACTTCACCTCAAGCCACCCTCACACAACCATTCATATCCATGCTTAGACCAAGAGAATACGAATGCAACAAGAGTGAGGATCCCAAAAAATAAGAGTGGAAAAGGTGTAACCACGAATGAATAAGAACAAGTGAACAAAAAAGAACCAATGAACAAATAAGAACCAGTGAACCCCGACCCAAACCAAAGATGATTTTATATAATTACTTGGAAATCAAGAACCACATGGCCTCCCCCAAGAAGCTCATGTAACCCCTTTTCTCCATAAAATCAATTATGGGTAAATAAAATAATAATAAAAAGAACTTAGCCCCTCAAACCCCCTCTCTCGTGGAATAATATCCCCCTATCTCTTTTGTCCTTGTCAGTCTTGCAACCTGCGGTGTATTTTATTAATGTATATGAAGTGTTACATTTCCTAGGTGTAGAAATTTCAATACCAATTAAGTATTGCCCAGATTCTCCTGATCTAACAATTATTTGTCACTTGTTAAATACATAATCACTTCTACTAATATTCTTGTGGAATTTAAACCACGATCGCCAATGCAATATCAAGAAAAAGAATCAATCAAACATAACACAGATGTTTTATTGGGAAAGCGTAAATCTAAAAACCCCACTATCATATATTATGTATATCATGGATCATGAAACAATCTCATACAAAACTCTAATCCGAGAGCTCTCAGTAGAATACAATCATTTCACATTGTCATACAAAAATCAACAAATACATGTGCCAATTCTCTGCCTCCAGACAACCTGCCTCCTCTGCACAATCCCTGTAATGGATGAATGAATCCTCTACACTAGGCCACACATGCTCATGGGAATATACACTATGTGTGTGATTGCATGAGTGCACTTCACTCAAATCACAATTGATAGCCAACCTGTCCCTTTCATCTGTTATCTCAACTGGGTCTCCACTGGATCTGACATGCATGTAGTTAACAATGGTAAATCTTCAGTTGCATGTGAGATCACTGATTGTGAATTAATTAATAATTAATTCACTAAACTCTCACTAGTGAAAGTTTAGTTACAACTAGTACAACTAAGCTTAACTCACTTAACTGAGTTAAACTAATTTACAACTCACATAACTACACTAATAATTCTGTTACAACTCCAAATCACTCAGTTATAAATGAGATAATAGATTAATATTTATTTTCCAATTTATTTAAGGGAAAAATAAATTAGACACACATTTCTTGTTGACTTTTCAACACTCCCTCTCAACAAGAAAGGGATTATCCTTCACCCCAATCATGTCTCTATGGTATTCAAATTTTCTCCTGGTGAGCGCCTTCATCGAAATGTCTGCATCTTGATCTTCTGTAGGAATGTACTGAAGCAACATGATCTTCCACTGCACACAATCTCTGAGATGATGATACCGGATATCTATATGCTTAGATCTATCATGAAACATAGGATTAATCAAGAGTTTAATGCAACTCTGATTATCAAAATAAATGATGGTTGGATCTAAATGAGAACCAAAAAAACCAACCAAGATCTTTCTCATACAAATAGCCTCACATGCATATTGAATCGCTGCCATGTATTCCACTTCCGCTGAACTGAGTGCCATGGATCTCAGTTTCCTGTTGTACCAAGAAACAACTATAGATCTGATACTAAAGATCCCCATTGATGTGATCTTTCTGTTCGTTGGACTGCCCGCCCAATCTGTATCAATGAAGCCATGCAACTTCACCTCATCCATCTGTATGTACCATAAGCCATACTGTTTTAGGATAAATCTGTGAGTGCGGACACAAACCGATCTCCCTAGATCCACCTGGATCTAGAACAAAACAGGACAGAATAATACACTTTCCCTATATCTAGCCTATTGAATGAACTAAGAGGTAAGGATTATGGACATACATTATGAACACTTTCCTTAGATCTCTGTTTTTCCAAGCTTTTATCCAATGCTCTCGTTCCGTTTAGATCACAACAGAACAAACCAATCGAAGTAAAGGCAGATTAATATATTCGATAGCTAGTCTATACATATGATCAAGAAGTTATGTAATAAAGTGACATCATCTTTATGGGAAAGGGACACATTACTGTATTGAATTAATTGAAAGTGAAACTTACAACCTGAGCCTTGATGTCATAGGTCTCCTTTCGATGGCTCCTAGCTTTGACACACACACTTGCTCATGCATGAAGAAAATCAACCACTTTTAATGACCTTGTTGTAGTCTCTTGCTGCTGTAGCATCAGTCCTCCATACAGTCTTGCACTAATTCTCTAATCAATCTCTAGCTAGCTTGTTGCTTGTATGCTTAACCCTTTCCATGAGCAATCTCCTCAATATATAGGAGAATATATATTAGTTACTTGGATAAGAAATGATCCCAAGTTATCTGGAATGCCAGCACCTGAATAACCATTCGAAGCCAACTCATGTTTCTAGAAGATTCCCTTCTAGAAGATTTGAGATCTTATCTTTTTCCTTCCCTTGGAACATGTTCGCACCCTAGCTATTAGTTACAGTGCGAGAGGTTCGCACCCCATCTTAATGCAGCCTACGAGAATCAGTCATTCTCGCAGGCAGCTATATAGGTAGCCTGCGAACATCCCTTAAAAGCATGATTTCTGGAAGCAGACAAATGTAACTTTTTCAGGAAAGTATTCTTAGTGAAGAGCTTGATTTTCTATCATCATAACATCATCATGACATCATCACAATGACCAAAATTGCGGATAATAGAATTCCCCCCAAAGTCTAAGAGTGGACTAGTGACAGTCAATGGACTTTGTAAGTTGCATGTGTGTGTCGAGAACCAAGAGCACATCTAATCGGAAACCTGCAAACACCCAAGCATCACCAGAATATCATGTATACCAATTCCCGAGGTAGGCATTCCCATACTCAGATCATAGACTCACGACATCATAAATAAAGGTCATGGCCACCAATCATACACTGTGGATCCATGCAGTCATAATATAGCATAGCCACTTGAATACACTGTGGATCTATGCAACAAATTTTCAATCAATATGACATAGCCACGAAACATACACAGTGGATCTATGTGTTGCAAATTATACATACTCCATCGCAACCTGGACCATAAAGACAATATCCAGGGTCTTTAAACTCATCGCCCAAAGTACGAATCTAACCATGTGATTACATGTGTCGAAGTCGAATATGGCATAAACCACTTGATTACCGGTCATTGATGTAACCGTTAAAAAGTGCGAGGGAAATCACCATTGATATCAATGACTCCCAAGGTACTATAGTACAATCCATCGAGTGTGAATGAATGAGTTGATGTCGAACATTCGATGGAATCTTTCAATCAGGAGTCAATGATGTAAACCCACTGTCGAAAGCGAGAAACTTGCCATTGAGGCATGCAAGCTCCAAGGTACTGAATGATTTCTAAGCCTCGATTCTGGATAATGTGTTGAGGTCGACGAAATGAGACTCGTCACAAGAGGGCCTTGATGTATCCCCCATCAGTGACCTGAAATGAGTAACAGAGTTTGAAAGTGAAACAAAGTATGTGACAATTGGACTTTCGACACACAGAAGGCCGACACGTGATGAATGGATAACTGCAGATGGCCGACTCAAATAGAGGTTTCATACAGACAACTCTTGAACATATGAATGACACGACCAATGATTTGGCAGCATTGACTCAAAGACGACACATGGAAATACCTTGTTATTTAAATCGAATGAGAGACAAATGGATTTCCCAAACTGGCTTCAAATGATGAATAGGGGGTGTCATGTTCAAGAGCGACACTTACTGCCAATCAACACAAAGATGAAACATATCCCTTTCCCAAATTTTCCCCCACCATTTCTGGCAAGTACCTCTTTATTTTTACGCAAGCATGAAGAGGATCACATATGCTTGTTGATATAAGCTCATCCTTCGGACGAGTCCCTCAGAGTATTTTTAATGAACCCTAGGAAGGAGTGGTTTGGTCCCATCATGGGTCTGTCAATGTTTGTTTAACGAGTCCAAAGATAGTAAACTCGAAGGTTTTTCAAGATTATAGAGTTTGGAAAAACACTCAAAAGAGAACTCTCTGAGTTCCTTTTTCATACAGTAGTCCGACGAGACCAAAAAAGGGTTAAATTATCACTCGAAGGAAGCATACTTCAAGTACTTTAATGAGCATGACAATAGAAAGATCGCTCGACAATCTTTTCATGCTTAGAGAGTATGAAAAGAGATCAAAGATAACTCCAGGGGGTTCCTTTTTCGTATAACCACAGCGAGCCCGGAAAAGAGATAAAACAACGCTCGATCACGTTCTCATGTTTTTCGCAAGCGCAAGAACGGATAAAAGGCGCTTGAGGTTTTATGTCAACACCATAACAAACAAAAAAAATCACACCACACCAAGTAAAAATTCTTCCCATAATTATCCATATTTGCACCTGTCAATCATTTCACTCATTTTTACATTAGTGATTAGGGTTAAATAAAGAATAAACATAAAAAACCCACTTTTGATATGGTAAAAAGTAATAAAATGAACCAAAAACAAAATTTACCATACCATTTTCACATTTTACCCTTTGAGTGCCAAAAAACCCTCTTTTTACCTCTATCTTTGGTGTCAAATTCCAGGAGTTACGGGAGACGATTCGAAGTGCCGTCAGCAATATTTTGGTAAGTGCCTCATCCCTTATATTTTCATGGTTCAAAATTATATTTTCATTGGTTAAAAATCAAGTTTTAAGTCAAATTTTTGAACCTTATGCGCATGGGAGCATTCTCGCAGGTGTCCCATACGGGGCCTGCGAGAATGACCCATTCTCGCAGGTGGGCCATGGGCCACCTGTGAGAAGTTCGCACTGTGCGAAGAAGGTCACCTATGAACAACACAAAATCCAAAAATTCTTGTAACGTTTAGCCAATTTCCAGATTTTTATCATGAATAAGATCACTCACTATGTTTGTGTGTTGTTTTTATGCAGGTTTCTAGTCACAATCATGGTTTTAGAGTGGAGGGAACGAGAGCACGAGGAGGACAATGCTAATGCGGAAAACCATCCTCCAACCATTGCTGCACTAAGAGACTATGGTCTCTTAAAGTATTTTCGTGTCCCGGGCATGAGAGCCCAAGTTCGATTGTTGGAATACTTAGTCCGAATGTGGGATCCGGACCAACAAGTCTTCATCGTGGGAGCCCATACATTGACCATTGATATTGAGGATATCTATTTTTTGATCGGGTTATCTAGACGTGGATCCTATTGCAGTTTGTCTGGTAGCAGAGCAGGGGGTCTAAAAATGAGTGAGTATTTTAACTAGTATTGCGTACCTGAGGCTGAACGACAAAAAGGAAAAGTGACAATTTGGGGAGTGACCGATTTGACTCTCCGTACCATTCTCTTTACCATTGCTCGAATGGCGGGAAAGTGCTGCTTCGCATATGGCTCTGCAAATCTACTTCTAGTACGCCATCGAGTGTACTGAACCCCGGGTATTCAATTGGGCTGACGCAGTATTATGCAATGTCAAGAAACAATTGGCTAAGTGCAGGCGAGGAGGTCTGAAGCAGTTTGGTTATGGGTCTCTGTTAGTGTCTTTATTCCTGGAGAGAGTCCCAGTATTCCATCTATAGGATGAGTGGGATATTCTTGGTCCCAGAGATCCGAGGATGTTACGGTGGTGTCGGCTCATGGCCCGACATGTGGCAGGTCCTATTGTCAAATATGACAATGTTTTCTTCGACTGGCTGCAGACTCAGATGCTGATGGTGGACGACTATGCCTACGCCGGGCTGGACTTTAGAGGAGATCTAGATCTGGAACTTCCTGAAGACGCACAGTGGGGAGACCTCGGTAAGAAGCACACCAATTTTATCTTTTTAAATGTTTTTGTATTTTTAACATATTTAAATGTTTTTGTTTTTATGGTTTTATCCAAAGACTAACACCAAATTCTTGTTGATATCACAGAAGTTGGACCATATCGACCTGCTGGAAGATATCCTATCCAGCGGCGAGGAGAGGAAGCAGTGGCAGTTCCACAGTACGCAGAGGACTATCTGACAGTGGAGCAGAAATTAGAGGGTCTCATGGCAGACGTTCCAGATATGACCCTGGAGGAGATTCCACAACGCGATCAATGTGACATTGTGGGAGTCTCTACCTCTATGGGTCGTCTTCTCCACAGAGTCGCTAGGACATTAGTGTGCTATCGTGAACATCATTGATATCTTTATGTAGAAGCCATGGGCTTCAATTTTTGATATTTTTGGTCTTCGGACACATTTTGTAAAAACAAACTTTGATCGTTATATATATATACATGGTTTCTACCGGCTTATTTTACATTGTGTACATTTTAATGTGTTTGATTTATAAGTGATTTAAATGCCTGTCCAATACATAATTAGCTAAATCATCTGTTAATGTATTAAGACATCTAGGAATGTGTTGATATTCTATGTAATCAAAATGTCGTTCCAAGAGGCGAATCCACAAATATACCCTTAATAAAGTAGGACTTCGAATAGAATATACATTACTGAGCTATAGTACTACCAACTACGAGTCAAGTCGAACAACCAAATGGCAAATTCCGAGAGAGATATCATCAACCAGTAATTCAACCACAGCGCTATAATCTGCGATGTTGTTGGTTGCTCGGCCAAGACATATACCTCATAGAGATATGAGTTCATTTGTTGGGGCATAGATTGCCCATGCATCGGAAGCTAAGTTCCGAGTACTACGGCTAGCACCGTCGGTGAAGCCAATGTAAGGTATCGAAAACTATGACATCTGGCAATCAAACACAACATCACGTAAGGGTAGAGACCAGATAACATCAAAAACAAAACTAAAGTCACACACACACGCAGTATGATACATAAAATACAAGTACTCATGCACAAATGACTTATGCATAGTACTTCTTTAAGTACAACCCATTCCTGGGTTCACTCAAAGGCACACCATCATAATCCACCAGCTCATACGCTCCTTTTTCCAAAACTTTGCTGACAACGTAAGGGCCACGCCACATTGGTTCGAATTTCCCAGCTCCTAAGACATATTTATGTTGTTCATACAGAAGAACAAGATCTCCTTCAGAGAAGACACGAGGTTTGACATGCTTGTCATATTGTGCCTTAATGCGTTTCTTCTGGGCTTCTATTACAAGAGTAGCGTCACGACGAGTCTCGTCTAATCGCATCAAATAAAACAGACGTTCCTCTTCGACAGACGTATTAGGTAAGATTTCTACAGCTAGCTTCAAAGATGGTATCTCACATTCTATTGGCAGAATGGATTCCATGCCATAAACTAATCGAAAAGGTGTGAATCCCGTGGTAGATTTAACAGATGTCCGATATGCCCACAATGCCGAAAATAACATCGTGTGCCAGCTGGTTTTATTTATTCCTATCATCCGTCGAATCATAGTTATAATAACCTTATTAATGGCTTCGACCTGGCCATTAGCCTGTGGATAATAGGGTGTTGAGCTATCATGACGAAGGCCCAACTTCTCTGTAAGTTCAGACAACATATAATTCCTAAAATGACTAACGTGATCGATAACGATAGCCTGAGGAACACCAAAACGAGTGATGACATGGTTGAAAAGGAATAAGGCTGCAGTCTTCCCAGTATTGTTGAATGTCGGCATCGCCTCGGCCCACTTTGTGAAATAATCAACAACTACAATAATGTAACCATGCCCCCCGACCAAGTGAGGGTGACATGTCATGAAATCAATGCCCCATTTAGCAAAAGGACTTACTGAGACTACAGGATGAAGGGGAGCAGGATGCGATCGAATCTTCTGATTATAAGTCTGGCATGCATGACACTTCTGAACAACAGTGATGCAGTCAGTGAATAAGGAAGGCCAAAAGTAACCTGCACGTAATATCTTCTGGGCAGTAGCATACCCATACATATGACCACCACATGCTCCTGAATGGCAGTCATTCAAATCTTTCTCAGCTTC
This sequence comes from Picea engelmannii, assembly GCA_009831015.1. Classification (NCBI taxonomy): domain Eukaryota; kingdom Viridiplantae; phylum Streptophyta; class Pinopsida; order Pinales; family Pinaceae; genus Picea; species Picea engelmannii. Next base: position 1,216,205 of record ML784922.1, read on the forward strand.
TTCAAAATTCAAACAATGTCGAAAGACAGAGTCAATGCCTCGACGGTAAAGAGTATCGCCGAGGATAATATAATGACGTGCTTGATAACGGATGCGACGTCGTTCATTACTGGACAAAGCAGGCCAAATTTTTTGAGTTTGGAGATATATAATGATATCTCCGTACCAAATATCATCGGTACTGATAAGGAAAAGTGACTCATCAGGTAACGAATCAACTGCTACCTTTTTCGTGGCAGTGTGGGGAAAATCACAAATTAACTCAGCGAAAACTAGGGATTTCTTCGATGTGGAGCGATCGAATTCCAAATCGAACTCCTGGAGAATAACAATCCACTTGGAGTACTTGCCCCCCATCAATTGACGTGTCAATATATGTTGCATGGGGTTATAGTGTGAAATCACTGTAGTCTTCCTGGAGAGAATATAATGACGAAAACGTTGAACTGCTTGAACAGCAGCCAAAGCCAGTTTCTCAACATGTTGGTACTTGATTTCCATGGATGATAAACTTCTACTCAAGTAATAGATAACATGTTCATCGTGGTTATCATCCTCTTGAACGAGTACCATGCTGATAGTATACTCGGACGCAGCTAGATAAAGAAAGTAATTTCGAATATAATCCGGAGGGAAAAGAAGAGGATCTTTCGTGAGGGATAATTTCAAGGCTTCAAAAGCGTTATTAGCAACCTTATCCCAGACAAAATTTGAACCTTTCTTTAGAAGACGTGTAAAACCCCAAGTAATCTCAGCATACTTCGGGATGAAGCGACGAAGAAACTTTTCTTTCCCCTGTAAACTTTGTAACTGGCGTAAAGAAGAAGGAGGAGGGAGATTAAGAATCGCCTTGACCTTGATAGGATCTACCCGGATCCCATGGCGTGAAACAATGAAACCGAGGAGACGACTGGATTCTACGCAAAAGACACATTTATGAGGATTCAAGCGAATGCGATAAAATCGATAACGAATGAAAATTGCTCGGAGATGATTAGGGTGATCGACTCGACGTAAAGAATGAGCCGAAAAATTGTCCAAATAAGGTTGAACGATATGCTTGATATCGTGAAATGTGTAATACATAGCACGTTGGAACGTTGCACCTGCGTTCTTTAGACCGAAAGGAAGTTTTCTGTACGCGAAAGTACCCCAAGGACAAATAAAATTTGTTTTATGTTGGTCCTCAAGAGCGATATTGATTTGATTATAGACGGAAAATCCATCCATGAGGGAAAAGATTTCACTACCAACACAGTCATCGACAATCTGGTCAACGAAAGGGGTTGGAAAATTGTCCTTTGGACAAGCTTTGTTGATATCTCGATAATCAACACAAACGCGTATACTACCACCTTTCTTATCAATCGGTACGGGGTTGGAAATCCACTCTGTCAATGCCACAGGATAAATAAAACCGGCTTTAAGAAGTTTTTCAACTTCGAGTTTAATGGCTGCCGCTTTACGTGGATGGACAGGACAGAGGCGCTGTCGGACTGGTTTAGCTCCAGGGTATGTCTTGATTTCATGAACAACGATAGTAGGGTCAATACCCAACATCTCTTCATAACTCCAGGCAAAGATATCGCAAAATTCTTTAAACAAGGAAGTATAAGTGACAATTTCCTCGGGAGAACACGATGCTCCAATATGAACGTTCTCGACTATCCCAGGTTTAACTGAAATATCAATGGGTATTGTGGGAGAAATGTTACTGAGGTTCCCTTCTGCGAACACCTCGCGTGTAGATTGGGGAAGAGTAGATACAACAACAACGGTCGACGGAGTCGAAATCCGTTGATAATTCTCGAGAGTCTATTGTTCTAGAAACAGAATGGAATGATGATGTCCATCATCCCAAGGGGTGTCATCCAGGATGGACATGATCATCTTGTCAGTAGGGAAGATGAGACGGAAAGGATCAGGAGACAACTCGTCAAAATAAGAGGTAGTAAGGGTTGCCGATTGAATGGCTTGATAAGAAGACTCAACCAGACTTAACGACATGATGTCGCCGAAACGAACATGATCTCCAGGATCAGGGACTATCCTAGGGTCATCAGACACAGGGAGTTCATGAGGCACATAAGATATCGTATTAATAGAAGCAATTAACAGGCATGGAATATCGGGTGGTGGTGGTATGGGAAAAGTACCCATTAACGAAGAGTCTTTTAAGAGACCGACTCCAACATTCTCGTAACCCAGTGGGGTTTTAGCTATGAACGGCATGTTGCCAGTGTGAGTATCGGCATTAAAGAAGGAGAGTTGATCAACCGTAACCACTTTTCCTTGGTGAGGAAATCGTAGGACACAGAAAAGGGTTGACACAACAACACGCATAGAATCGACCCAGCTACGACCAAGTAGAAGATTGTAATCTAGGGGAGCATCGAAAACTTCCACTTCAACCTGGACGGTCTTACCTTCGAGAGTAACAGGAAACGATGGGAGAACGCCGTAAGGCTTAAAACCAGAGCCGTTGAAGGCTCTCAAAGTGTTTTGTGATTCACTTAAAGGGGGAGAGCCAACGGATTTCCAACAAGAAAAAGACATTACACACGTAGAGGCCCCCTCATCAACGACGGTCCGACAAATTCTCTTGTCGGCGACAACAACTTGTATTTGAAACGCAAGCTGTGGGGGTAACCTTGGAATATGGTCTTCCAAGTCAAAGACTATCAAATTCGTATCTGTGGGATCAATTCCACCTATAGCTTTCAACAGAGCCCTTCGTTGTGCAGGACAAGACTGAAGGACTTCAAGGGCAGACATCACTGAAGGTGCTTGGGCTAGATCTTCGACAATGCTATAGTTCTGGGCCGCACGAGCATGAGGATTGAATGTCGATTTCTTAACGACACCTTTCGGGGGTGGTCGTATAACTATATCAAGGCTCAGTCGTTCGAGATGAAGAGGACCGTTTGCAGATGGATTCAGTGGAGAGGGCTATACCAGATCAGGAGGTAAGTCGTCAACCTTCTCCTTAGAAGGAGTATAGTCTTTAGCTCTAGTGGTAAGTGCAACATTGTCTTTCTTGGAATCACTGGTGCACATCAAAACATAAGATGATGTAGAAGTAGAGGGTTGGTCATGGATGACCAACGAAGCCTGTTGTTGAGATGAGAAGGGTTGGGATAAGACTGCTGACGTAGAGGATTTTGGTTGTCCTTGAAGGAACTTGTTAACCTCAGCACGTCTCGGACAATCCTTCATGTAGTGATCATCACCACAGATAAGGCAAGGGTAGCGTGATTTTCACTTATCCCGGTCTTCAACAGGAGGGGTTTTGGTTTTCTCATTCGGATTATTATTTTTACTCTCCTTATTCTTGCCTCTCCCTTTCTTAGATTTGTTCTTACTGGTCGGCGTAGACTGAACAACGTTCACTTCAGAGGTTTTACCAGAGGGAGGAGCAGGAGACGGAGAACTTTGAACATTAGAAGAATTGGATTTAGGGGTCGTGTTTGAAATAGAATGTGATTGTGCATGAGCAGTACCAATCACACCATCAGCTGCATGTGAGGCAGCTGGAGCAGTTGAAGTGCTGGAAGTACCCGGACGAGGAAAATCAGGTAATAAGTCATAAAGAGTTCCCGTTTGTGAATAAACAAGATCAAGATACTGAGCACGACTTATAGCCTGCTCTTCTGTAACAACACCACCCATAGCAATGTCTTTACTGATTTTGTTCACAAAAGATTTTGTAAACCATTCTGCCAGTAACTGATTGGGAAGCTCAAGTTTAATGAGACGCCGCCTCCTTCGCCACTCATGAATATGATCAGATATATGAGTGCTTGAACTTTGTTTTAAGGAAGTTAAAATATCCGTCCCAGTATCGTAATGGATGGGTAACTGGTAGTGTGTGAGAAAATCCATAGCTAGGGTGTTGAAATCAGAAAAGAAACCTCGTGGCAATTCAATATACCACTTCGCAGTAGAACCTGTGAGCGTTATTTGAAACAGACGTAGACAAATGGAGTCATCCATCATCAAATTGGACGAACACCATAACTGAAAAGTCATGACATGATTATTTGGGTCCTCTCCCGCCTTTCCATCGAATTTTGAAATATTCGATGGAAGCTTAGCAGGGATAACAGGCCATTGGGGAGAGTGACGAATAGGATCATTGAGGATCCTAGACAAGTCTGGAAAATCCAAGGTGGCGAGGAAAGGCAACTGTCGGCTTACCTGCGGATACTGGTGACTTTGGGGTGGAAGCCCTGTCGGCAGACCAGTAGGAGCATAAGTAGACTGTCCATAGAGGGAAGCTCCAGGTTGGTTTGGTGGTGGCTGGATAGGGTAGTAGCCCCAAGGATTATAACCTTGAGTTTGAGCAGGGACCTGAGGTTGGGAAGTTTGACCCGAACCCCAAATAGGATCAGTCACACTTGGATATGGTTGGCCTACAGGAGGGACTGTTGCTTGCCCCCCAGCAAGAGGTATGTTTCGTAAAAGCTGTTGCCAATACTGGGCCAACTCAAGAGGTATGTTTTGCCCAAAAGGAGAGGTTGGTCCCCCTACCGTAGGTATAATCCCCCTTAGGAGTTGTGTACCAACCGTAGGTTGTGTGGTAACTATGTTATGTCCCGGAAAAGGAAAAGGAATCGTACTACCCTGTCCACCAACCGAAATGTGCAAGTTTGGTGCAACAGTTGGGATAGTTCTACTAGTATTAGGATTTCTAGTAGGAAACTAAGGGAGTGTCGGGATGAAACTGGGAATAGAATTCCCAGGAAACTGAGGACCACCTGGAGAACCAGCTGGGGTTTGTGGAGGTGTTGGATGGGAAAAATTCAACAAAGGATTCAACGCATGGTAACCAGAGGGTAAATTCGGGTTGACCTCAGGCATTCACTGGGTGTTGATAGGGGCAAGAGTAGTTGCAGGAATCTCGGTTTGGACACTCATAGTATCTGCGAGATGAGCCATCTCGGGAGGAAGAACAAAACGATAAGTGGTAGTCTCGGGTGTAGTCTCTGTCTCAGGAGACAGAGGAGGGTTGATTTCGTAAACAGGGGATGACTCTGTATCGAAAAGAACTCGACGGAAATTACTGAACCAAAAAGGATCTTGGCCTAATACACTGTGAGAAGGCCCAACAGTTGATTAAGAAGATGTAACAACGGTTTCTTCAGAAGGATTGACTCATCTGACAGGTTATTCAACACGACGAATGCGATAGTCCTCTATAGTATTGGTAATTCGAAAATCACCTAGAGGATCAGTGCGTTCTACTTGTGGAGGTGGTGTAGAAATGTCTTGGACTTCACTTACGTCCACATTTGGTAAAGTAACTAGGGGGATTTCACCCGGACGAGGAGAGTCCTCAAGGGTACCCTCAGGTGTTGATGTATGCAAAGGTTGTGAAGCTTCCGGATGTTCCGGGGACAAACCTTGCATCCTACGTGAACGTCGTGGGGGAGCAATTGTAAACAAGTAACGAATTCCCCAATGAAAATCCTATGGTCAACTTCGAGAAACGATCAACACACACTAGTAAACAAAATCTAGAACAAATCACCAAGAAAACAATACCTTCTAATATCGAAGCCACTAGTTGGTGATGAAATCCAACGTCGTAACAATGAGATGAGAAGGGGCGGGGCTAAGGTGGAAAAGTTACATTGACGACCTGCTTAATAGACTTACGCCCTAGTGCAAGATCCCACACATAATCGTGGGTATACCGTCCAAGGAGCCCGAGTGATTTTGATCAACGTCGATTCCAGGTACCGTGAAGACTTTCCCCTCCACAGTCACCTTGGGTAAGAACCTAGAGAGAAAGGCCACTAAGGTCACCACAAACAATAGTACAGCCTAGGGGAATAGTCGTCAGTCCAATCCACACGCAAGGGTAGGGTATATAGCCCAAAACCAACTCAAAGTCTTCCACTCATAATTGTGGGTATACCTCGGAGTGATCCCCGTAATACATGCAATCTCTACACCAATGTCAACAAAGCAGGGTTAGTAACTCTACCAACACCAATGCAACCTAGTGCTTGACCCTTGTGTTAGAAAGGCGTCCCAGGACAATATGCTACCAATGGAATTTAACACTCCCTAACTCAAGATTCTATTGTGTGTTTTTGAGCTTTTGGAGAGTGTATCTCTCTTCCTACTCCAAAGCACTAGACTAGCTAAATGTTGGTGTAAAAAAGCCCTAGAAAAGAGTTACTAGGTAAATTTTAATATTACGCAATGTTTTTAAAATCTGTTGTTTACTCAAAGGTAATGGAAGTGAAACTCGTGATGTATGACTCTGACCCAAAAATGAAAGGACAATGATGAAATATAATTCTTTTCATTCCATGAATCCTAGTTACGGGAGAGAGAGTATCTTCCAAATCAATCTCAATACTACAATGCAAGTGCAATGCTCAATTTCCGTTTAGCTGCCAATGTAAACAATCATATATCAATGAACGATTTCCATATGTCTTTTTCAAACAAACTCTAAAAACTTGATTTTCAATGTTTTCAAAAAGGCAAAAACAAACTCTTGAAAGAAAACTTGTCATTCACTTTCCAAGAAGAACTCTAACTAACGAGAAAATAAAACCAAATCATACAGACCCAAACAAACAAACCAATCCAATACTTTCAACGAAAGTAAAAACAAAAGAAAACCAAGGAGTTCCTCAATGCAAATGAAACATGTCCTTTTGAACCACTAAGCAAGTGAGAAACACAAAACGCTTGACTCTCTACCAATCACTGGTTCCTAGTCAATCAGACACACTCAACTCCAGAAGTCAGAGAGAAAGAAAATGCCAATCAGAGCCAAGAAACGAAAGTCAAGCTACCAAAAGCAAGAAAGACCTAGAAACCCTAAATCTGTTCCAGCAAGCAAACTAAAGCAAGAGATGCATAAGTCAATGACCCAATAAGCCAAAAAGACACAAATCAACTGTTCTGAGCAATTGAAAAAGTCAAAAATCAATTTCCAAAATTTTCCAAAAGTTGCTCGTAGGCCACTATGGAGCAATGTGCGAGGGGTTCACACTGGATTATATACGCAGAGTGCGAACTGGAAAGGTTCTCGCAGGCTTTCAATGGACACAGTGCGAGAATCCCTGAAGATGATGAAAAATTTGAAAATTCAAGCAAAATTCAAGTTGGCTTATAGACCCAGAAGGTCTCTCAGGATATCCTGAGAACTCAGACACTAAAAAAATAGGAGAAAAATGCAAATAGATCAAATGGCCACAGAAAATTCAAAAAACATAAAGAAAAAGGGATAGATCCCCAACGGAGTCGCCAATTTTGTTTCAGGATAAATCCGTGAGTGCAGACACAAACCGATCTCCCTAGATCCACCTGGATCTAGAACAAAATAGGACAGAATAATACACTTTCCCTAGATCTAGCCTATTGAATGAACTAAAAGGTAATGATTATGGACATACCTTATGAACGCTTTCCTTAGATATCTGTTGTTCCAAGCTTTGCTCCAATGCTCACGTTTCGTCCAGATCACAACAGAACAAACCAATCGAAGTAAAGGCAGATTAATATATTCGATAGCTAGTCTATACATATGATCAAGGAGTTATGTAATAAAGTGACATCATCTTTATGGGAAAGGGACATATTACTGTATTGAATTAATTGAAAGTGAAACTTACAACCTGAGCCTTGATGTCATAGGTCTCCTTTCGATGGCTCCTAGATCTGACACACAGACTTTCTCATGCATGAAGAAAATCAACCACTTTTAATGACCTTGTTGTAGTCTCTTGCTGCTGTAGCATCAGTCCTCCATACAGTCTTGCACTAATTCTCTAATCAATCTCTAGCTAGCTTGCTACTTGTTTGCTTAACCCTTTCCATGAGCAATCTCCTCAATATATAGGAGAAGATAGATTAGTTACTAGGATAAGAAATGATCCCAAGATATCTGGAATGCCAACACCTGAATAACCATTTGAAGCCAACTCATGTTTCTAGAAGATTCCCTTCTAGAAGATTTGAGATCTTATCTTTTTCCTTCCCTTGGAACATGTTCGCACCCTGGCTATTAGTTACAGTGTGAGAGGTTCGCACCACAGCTTAATGCAGCCTACAAGAATCAGTCATTCTCACAGGCAGCTATATAGGTAGCTTGCGAACATCCCTTAAAAGCATGATTTCTGGAAGCAGACAAATGTAACTTTTTCAGGAAAGTATTCTTAGTGAAGAGATTGATTTTCTATCATCATAACATCATCATGACATCATCACAATGACCAAAATTACAGATAACACATACTCATATGTGCCCCTCAGGTATCTCAGGGCATGCTTACTCGCCTTCCAAAAGATCATGGTAGGATTAACCATTGCTTGACTCAGCTGGTTAACTTCATAGCAAATGTCTGGTCTCGTGTTCACTAGATACATTAGCAAACCCACTAACTGTCGATAGACAATAGCATCCACTACCTCTCTAGAAGTAGCATCCTCTTTCCTCCAGTTTCCTGGAAGAGGAGTATCCATGGGTTTGCAGCCCTCCATGTGAAACTTACCCAGTATCTCCCTTGCATACTTTCCTTGAGACACAAAAGTTTCACCATCTCGCTGCCATGATTCCAATCCAAGGAAATAATGAAGAAGGCCCAAATCCTTCATCTCGAACTCCTTTGCAAGTCCTCCTTGCATGAGTGTATCATATTCTCATCACCAGTCGATATTAAATCATCAAAATAAAGAACAATGATTAAAATCTCACCCTCCACCACAATTTGGTATAGGTTTGCATCTGCTTCACTTTTGGTGAATCCCAGTTCGGTGAAATAGTTGTCTATCCGAGTGTACCAAGCACAAGGTGCTTGCTTCAGCCCATACAATTCTCTCTTGAGTTTGCACACATGTGACTCCCCATCAAAGGTCTCAAAACCTTCTGGCTGCTCAATGTACACTTCTTCCCCAATTATCCCGTTGATAAATGCAGTTTTTACATCCATATGATGAATGCGCTAGCCCATTTGCACTGAGAGTGCAAAGATGGATCTTATGGAAGAGTACCTTGTGACAGGTGCAAAGGTCTCATCATAATCTATCCCCTCGATCTGTGAGAAGTCCCGGGCCAAAAACCTAGCCTTGTATTTCTCAACACTCCCATCAGTAGCTTTCTTTACCTTGTAGATCCATCTCGAACCTACCACTGATTTGTCAACCGGTCTTGGGACAATTTCTCATGCACTGTTTTTGACAATGGAGTCATACTCCTCTACTATAGCATCTACCCAAGTGGGATCCTGCACTACTTCCTGAAAGGAAGATGGTTCAGTCACAATACATTTTCTCATGAGATTCATGTATCTAGTAAATCGATCAGGAGACTATCTCTTTTTGCGTTGTGAAGTAGGGACTCCTACATTCTATGCAACATCTAGTCTCAATCTATCAACTTCCGTGGTTTGATTTCTGCCATTTTTTATGGATGGATCTGCTTGAGTGGCTTCCTCCACTCCATGAACCTCCTCATGTGGCTGATCCATATCTTGAGACTCATCTTTGGGAATGAGCAATTCCTCTTCTGCATGCAAGTCTAGCTCCCTCTCAAGCGACAACTGCATGGCTTTCCCTTCATTGAATTTTATATCTCGTCGCATAATAGTCATCTTGCTGTTAGGAAAATACACACGATAATTATGGGGTGTTTCTGTATACCCCACAAATATCCCAACTTCTACAGTCGGTTCCAGCTTCTTCTTGGCATCCTTGGTCACATGCACATAAACATATGAGCAAAAAATATTAAAATGAGAAACATCAGGTTTCTTACCAGTGAAAGCTTCTTTAGGTGTACTCATGCCAAGTACTCTATGAGGACAACGATTTTGCACATAAACTGCAGTATTGCATGCTTCCACCCACAAATGAATTGGTAGGCCCTGATCATGCAACATCGCTCGTGCTACACCCACGATCGTTATGTTCTTCCTCTCTACGACCCCATTTTGTTGTGGGTAATGAGGCGCTATGAGGTCTCTTCAAATTCTTTCTTTGCTATAGAAGTCTTTGAATTCGTTAGAGAAGTATTCTCCACCATTATCGCTCCTTAGAGCCTTCACTTGCTTCCCTGACTCTTTCTCCACCAATGCTTTAAACTCATAGAACTTTGAGAATGTTTGATCCCTCTTCTGCATGAAGAAGATCCAACATTTATGAGAAAATTCATCAACAAAAATAACATAATACATATGTTTTTTTGTATAAGAAATCGAGAATGGTCCACACACATCTATGTGAATTCTCTCCAGGATCACCGAAGCACGATTCTCCTTTTCATGAAAAGTGGACTTTACATACTTCCCCATGGTGCAACCCTTGCACTGATCAAAATGAGAAAGTGTTCCCATTGGAAGTCTAGTAGATATTTGTTGCATGACCTTCAAGGCTCCATGATGAAGATGGCCCAATCGCCTGTGCCATAGTTTTCCCTTATCCCGACTCACCACTTTTTTTTCCTTTCCCATCATGCCAACGCAACCATCTACCTCCAACATGTAGAGATTATTAACTCAAATCTCTATCTTCTTGACTTGACCTATTTCTTTATTTCACAGGAAAGCTTTTCCATCACTGAAAACAACGTCATAGCCTCTGTCCTCCAACATTGTGACTGAGACCAAGATTTTCTTTAGACCTGGAACATGCATAACATTTTTCAATTTATATGGTTTACCTGAATCCCTCTGAAAGGTAATCGTACCAATGCTAGTCGCATTGTATCGTCCATCATCGGCCATCTCAATATGCATTCTAAGATATTTCTCCTCCAAGTCACTGAAAGATTCTCTATCTCCCGTCATGTGGAAGGAAGCGCCACTATCCAAATACCACACTGATCCCGATGCACTTGATTCCATTCATGCAATCAAAGAGAATTCAAGTTCAAATTGCAAGGTAAGGGACTCACCAGTTGTAGCTCCAACAACCTTCTTGTTCTTCCTCTTCTGCAGATAGTTAGTAGCAAGATGTCCATGTTCGTGACAATGAAAACACTTCACTTTGGACAAATATAGCTTCTTGACTTTAGGCTCAGATTTTGAATGGAATTTCTTCCCCTTTCCTCTCCTTTCCTTAGCAGCCAAAGCACAATCCTCTTCATCATCATGATTTGATGAAGATCCATCTCTGGTGTTATGTCGAAACTCCTCCTGCACTAGATCCGACCATAGTCATTCCCAATCTGGAAAATTTTCCCTTCCATTGACAGAGTCTTGATAACTGTGCCAACTCTTGGGAAGTCCTAGGAGCGCCAAGCTCACCAAATCATCACCAATGACTCTTATTCCCACACTCCCCAGGTCATCTCGACATTGGACAAACTTTGTGAGATATTTTGGAATGGAGTCGCCCTTTTCCATCTTGATCTTCCTGAGTTTATCTTTGAGTGCCAATTCCCTATGGTCGTTGTTGTTTTGGAACAGATCCGTCAAAAGCATCCACATTGCATGTGGTGTGGCTTTCCCATGGAAGCTTGAGACAATGTGGTCTTGTACTCCCTCCAACAGGATCCTCCTCGCCTTTGCCACTTTCTTTTTCCATGCATCAAGATTAGCAGTGTCTGTAGCAACTGGCTTAGGAATATCTCTGTCAATGAATTCCTTCAATCCATTGTCTTCGAGTACTGCCTTCATCCTGTCCTTTCAAGCAATGTAGTTCGAGCTTCCCTCGAGTGCATACTCCAACCTCAAGCCATTGAAATCCATGTCGCTCTTGAATCAACTGTAGCACCAAGAAAAAAGTCTTTCTGCATATTCAAATTATATCCAATCACAAACTTAGCTTATACAATCCCTCTTGCTCATTCTAGTCTCATGATGAACCCCCACGACTGCTTCTAACCCAGCCTACGGACCTTACAAGAGTTTCTGCACCTCCCGAGTTATTTGACTGCGGGATTTGCGCATTGTAATGCATAGTGGCTTGCGGAAATCTCTAGTGATTTACGCATTGTGATGCACAGTGGCCTACGGAAAGTACGCACCCTATGAGTATCTAGGGTATGGAAATGTCCAGGGATTTCCTCACTATAATGCACAGTAGCCTACAGAAATGTACAATAACTTTTATGTGTGTACCAATCAGTAGTACGCCCCAGCACCCTGCTAGAGGAGGGACCTGCAGAAATTTTGAAATTTACGCACCTCACTTCTGTGGCTCTGATACCATGTAGAAATTTCAATACCAATTAATTATTTCCCAGATTCTCCTGATCTAACAATTATTTGTCTCTTTTTAAATACAAAATTTCTTCTACTAATATTCTTGCAGAATTTAAACCACGATCGCCAATGCAATATCAAGAAAAATAATCAATCAAACATAACACATATGTTTTATTGGGAAAGTGTAAAGCTAAAAATCCCACTATCATATATTATGTATATCATGGATCATGAAACAATCTCATACAAAACTCTAATCCAAGAGCTCTCAGTACAATACAATCGTCTCACATTGTGATACAAAAATCAACAAATACATGTGCCAATTCTCTGCCTCCAGATAGCCTGCCTCCTATGCACAATCCCTGTAATGGATGAATGAATCCTCTACACTAGGCCACACATGCTCATGGGAATATCCACTATGTGTGTGATTTTATGAGTGCATTTCACTCAAATCACAACTGATAGCCAACCTATCCCTTTCACCTGTTATCTCAACTAGGTCTCCACTGGATCTGACATGCATGTAGTTAACAGTGGTAAATCTTCAGTTGCATGTGAGATCACTGATTGTGAATTAATTAATAATTAATTCACTAAACTCTCACTATTGCAAGTTTAGTTACAACTAGTACAACTGATCTTAACTCACTTAACTGAGTTAAACTACTTTAAAACTCACATAACTACACTAATAATTTTGTTACAACTCCAAATCACTCAGTTATAAATGAGATAATAGATTAATATTTATTGTCCAAATTATTTAAGGGAAAAATATATTAGACACACATTTCTTGTTGACTTTTCAACACTAGGCACTCTGGCCCCTTTTTGACTTTATCTGCTCACCATCCTAAGTCACAATTACAAAATACATTATAGTTCACAAGGGTTAAAACTGGGATTTTACATCATCTATGAAGATTACATAGTAAAGAGAACCTCCTAGAGATTTGACAAGAGCACATCCTTTGAAAATTCCTTCATGTGTATATTGTAGTTATGGTATTCATTCAACCATATTTTCGAGGAAAGGTAATGCTTGATAGTTGATATGAGCATACCTTCTATGCCAAAGTTCATTGGGATTGACTTCATCATGTAAAAGAGCTTCATCATTTATTTCTAGTAGTCTGTATAGTATTCCTTCATGGGTTCCAATAACTCTAGCATTCTCTATGTTGTATTCTCTAGACCAAGATAATACTTTTCCATATACAAAGGCTATTCTGTTTCCTTTGTCTTCTAGGAAAGATATGGATACAAGATTATTTTCTAAACCAGGTACATATAATACATTGCTCAAATGAACATTGTTACATGTTTTCAATTTGATGGAGGCTTGACCAATTCCTTTGACTGGATAGGTGTTCTTATCTCCAAGTTATACCATGTAGGATGTCCTGTTTTCATTTAGATTAGAGAGTCTGACTTGATCTCCTGTCATATGCCTGGAAACTCCACTGTCAATTATCCACATGTCATCTTCAAGAGTTTTTGTGAGAGTTGAATAGTGTAGATGATCCGTCTTTTCATTCATGATTTCTGTTGACTGATAATTGGTCAAACTTTGGCTTTGACCCAAAATCTCAACCTTGATGTTTTTTCCTTATGAGAGTGCAAAGAGGTGCGTTGGACTAAGGTGCACTAGAATATATTCTTCTTGAGTAATGTGTTCCATCATAAGGTGTTGGGAAAGAGTTTTAGGGTTTTTACAACTACACCTGTTAGTAACCCTAGCAACAGTGCTTCAGTAACTGTACCTGCTAGAAACCCTAGTGTAAGTTCTGTAAAGAGCTTGATAAACTTATGGCTTAGCTTCCTTCCAGTGGTTAGACTAAATGAAGGAGGTGTGGGCCCATGACCTGTTAGAAAAGTGTGTGTGCTCGTTTAACCATAGACAATATAACAATATTGTCACCCAACCATAGGCACAAATGCCAACCCCGAGCACCTTGAACTTGACAGAGAGAATAATTATGGTTGAAAATCAATAGACAACCAAGGATAATGCACCAAGCAAATATAACCAAGACTGATCAGAAAGTCCAACCCAAAAAGACCAAAATTACAGGTTGCAGTAACTACAGCTGCAACTGCTCCCCAGACTTGCGCACTACTGGATTTATGCAATTTTGACTTGTGTGTATCAAATGAGCTCTGGTTCCTTATATTTATACTTATCTCTCTAGGTTGTCTAGGCCGACTTCTCTTTTTATAGGCTAAAGAATCAATATAAAATATTTTCTTTAGCCAACTTTACTTCTAGGGTTATGTCCAAGTCTTTTAGGGTTCTTCTTGCTTCCTAAAATATTCTAATCTCATCAAAGGTCACAAGTGGAGGTTAATACCTCCCGCAACTACCATAATATCAACACTTACTTCAAGCTCATACCTTTGATGATGATTCCATTCTCCCTTGGATCCTTTCTCCTCCTAAACTTCTTGATGAGGCTAGGCACTTCTAATTTATAGCCTTGATAGATAGGGAGAGCTCCTATGCAAATGAACAACAGAAAAATACTCTTGATCCTTCCTTCTCTTGCTCAAGAATTTCCTTTGTTATATAGATCCTTGGAAGAGCCTTGGGAGAGCTTCTATATCTTTTAGATACCACTAGAGACTCAAATGTTGTTAGTTCCAAGGCTCATTCCACAATGATACAATTCATCCCTCACCTATCTCTTTGTAACTCCATGAATCTAGAAGGTTTTAAAAATCATCGCTTGTTGCACTACAACTGATGTGTGATAATCATCGCATGTTGTCTCCTATGAGACACATGATGACCTCCAAAAAGGGCCCAAGTCTCAAGTAAACCATGTTTTTTGGATTTCATCTACTACTGAACTCCCTTTTGACCTGTAGGGTGGAAATTAATGCTATAACAAATGTTTTATATTAACGAAGTACACAAAAAATTTAGTAAGGATTTAAATCCTCATTGTAAACTCATAGTATAAAATAACTGCCACATTTTCATTTTAATCGTCCTTTGGAAAATATGCCCAATAAGAAAAAGAGAGTTTTATTGTGGAGATACTGTAAATACACTAGGACATGAGGACCATTCATTCAAATGTTCCGAGTGATATAAATGGTACAAAGAACTCTTTCCTAAAGAAAAGAGTTCAAATAAAGTTTGGACTTATGGAATAGTATTGACAAGTTGTATGCTGGAGGTATCCAATTTTAAGGAGTTGATTTTTTGGTGCATTGACAATTTCAAAAACGAGAAGAGGATAATTCAATTGCATGGGAAGCCACCTATTTCCTTGGAACCCACAATATTCAGAAGGATGCTCAAGCTCCTCGATCCTACTATGATGTTCAGACATTAAGAAGAAGACACCTTTTAAAGGGCCAACCATGGAGGGACACATATCTTGGATAGTTTTATTTTGAAGTCGTCGATCTACTTTGAGAACTCCACCAAAATAGAGGTATGTTCTTTGAAATACCCCTATAAAGAGTTTTCCCGGTTTTTTTCCAGAATTATTTGACAAGAATCCATGACCACTATCCCAAGATATGTACTGTATGTCTTGCACCTATCTATTCATGAGAGTTTTATGTTTGATTGGGATCAAATTATTTTGAGCGAAGTTTCTTTCTAGCTTGTAAATTTAAAGAAAACTAAAAAATTCTTTATTATTTCCTACTTTATTTTCACAATTACATACTACCATATTTTAAAGACTTTCCTCACGCAAGGAATGTTGATTTTGGCGAAGACCCAATTCATTTTTATGAAGTAAAAAATTTATTTTTGTCTACTTTCAAGAAGCTAGTTTATGGTGCCACCACATCAAGATTGTCTATATACGTTGTTTCCTTCTTGGTAGGAAAGGTCAAAAACTTGGATGACTTCAGTTTCATAACATTGTATGACTTTGAGGGAAAACCTTCCTTACATCCTTTTTATATATCATATAAACTCTTTGTTATTGAATTTTGAAAGCAATACAATTTCTGGGTGCACTTCTTTAACGAGAAGAGAGAAAGGCAGTCCATTCCATTGCTATGGAAAATTGGGAAAATTACTATCAAAAGTATCTCCCATTTGGATGAACTTGCTAGTCATTTCGATAATTTCAAGATAAAATAATCTCTTGACGTTTCAATATTCAACCCCAATAATATGTTTACAACACACATGTCTGCATTCGGTTACGACTCGATGTTTGTAAAGACTACCCAATTTAAGGAATGGGGTGGGGATAATCAAAACCCCAATGGAATCCATCCCTGATAAAGTTCATGATGATCTTGATACCCTGGTTAGCACTAACGATTAGTAAAAAAAGAAGGGTTGAACCACAAGGAGTGGTCACCCTAACCCCGATTCACCCAATGTATCATAGAGGAATTCTTCATCGAAAAATAGGACCTAGGAAAGAAGTATTGGACAAAATAATTCCCATTCGAAAATTATGGTGATGGAGGGGATGAAAAACCTTCAACAGGAGATATTGAGAAAACACATACTTCCCCTGTACCACTCAAAAGATAAAAATATGTAATATGTAATTCAGAAAGGAGAGAAGGAAGTTCCAGTACATGAACTTGAAGATACGAAAGTGGATGTTGAAGTAGAAGACCTTGACTAGGTCGAACAAATATTTCTAGAAAATAGAGAAATAACACAATAATTGGCTTATCAATATCCATTGGTATTTGAGGAGGAATATGTTACATTTCACCGTGTTTCCTTTAACAAAGAATATAAAAAGTTGTTAATTGAAAAAAATAACTTCAAAAATAAAAATAAAAATTGCTGAAAAGTGGAACTCTGAGATTTATTTGCAAGGGGTGACACCCTTAAAAGTCATGAAATTTCATGAAGAAAATGGAGAAGAACTCAAGTATTAAATTGATGAAATTGAACAAGAAAACTAGGTCTTGAAAGAAAAAACAAACGAATTAGAAAATGCCTTACTGTCGAAGCCTTTGTTCGTCGAGCCATTTGACACAGTCCAACCTATCAACACTTTATAAGATATGTCTGAATCAAGTTCTATAGTAAGGAGTGCCTCAAAATTATTGACAACCATTAGACAGTATATTGGAGATAACATCCAAAAAAGAATTGCTCTAATATTTGAGATATGGTAACTAGCTACTAGTTCTACTATACTTTCCTCAAGGATTACAAATTATAAAGAATATCCCCAAAAAGACTTGGATAGTGATGAAAAATTCTAGAAGGAATTTTTCGGCACATTTTCTTCGAAAATCTCTAATTTGAATGATATGCAAAGGAGAGAGCATAATATCTTGTCTAAAACCCGATTAAGGCAAATCAACATAGGTTGGTTTAAATGAATTGAATGTTTAAAATAAATATTCGAGGAATGTGATGTCACAAATATCAAAAGGGGTGCTTATTTTTAAAGTTTGTTGATTTGACGAAGGATCTGAGGGTTCCACATTTGATAATGGATTTAATTCTAATTTCTAAAGATTAGTTACAAGGACACTTGAATTCCCTAAATATTTCATGGGAAAATGATTTCAATGAAATAACTGAATACTCGGAAGAGGAAGTAGAAAAGTGGTCAATTCACTATGTAAATAAAAATGAAGATGTTGAAGATACTTTGCACCAGATCAATTTTTATATTAGATACATTGAAAAAGAATTATTCAATGCAAAAATTAAGCGTGAGATGACGATTTCTTTCATGAAGTAGTATACCAAATTATGGTTAAATAATGCATTGATAAAGATAATTGACCCACATCAACAAAAAGTAGTTACCATTGCCACATAAGCTATAGACAAAAAATGTACAAGAACCACTCCAACAAGAAAATGAATGAGGGTACTTTCCATCATAGTAAGTCAAATAGTCATATTATTCATTTTCCTTCTCAGTTAGTAGTCATCCAACCTTTTTTTTTTCAGGATTTGTGAAAACTAAAGGTCAACCCCAGACTATGTCTCATTTTTATCTTCCAAGTATTTCTTTAATTTCATGGTCCATGGGAGCCCAATACTAGTCCTCTTTGAAGGACAAATTCCATTTACTTTTATGAATATTACAAACAATATTATTTTTTAAACATTTGTATATTTTTTAGGATCCCCAAAGAACTATTTGGGGCACTACATTAGTGATTTCTCGGACTTTGAGTTTAAAGCATGATATTTCAAATGTGTGTCTATCAAAATGTTTTTGTGTTTTAATGGAGTGATCATGTTAAGTTATTTGCAAATGCAGGCTATATTTCTTATCTTTTCCAATAATGTGCCTTATATTGATCATGCTATGATGGAAATGTTGTCTCTTAAAATTTCTTACTTTTAT
>ML784923.1:14540-62705 GCA_009831015.1 Picea engelmannii
AGAAGTGACAAAATCAAGAAATGATAAAGTAAGGTGACAAAATCAAGAAGAAATATTTAAATGATAAAGTATTGGAGAACTTTTTATTTATGGAAAGTGGTTAACCCTAAAATAAGGAAAAGAGGTTAAGTGACCTATAAATGGGTTAAGTGACCTAAAAATGGGTTAAGTGACCTATAGTATGAAAGCATAAATAAGATAGTGATGGTCTCTTGTAGATCATCCTTTTTGTGGATTAATGGAGAGCTTCTTGTGAGAATATCCTTTGGAGTATTGATGGAGAGCTTCCAGTGAGAGCTTATTGAAAATTTTTGGTGTGGAACACTTGAGAATATTGAATATATATAGGTGAATGAGGTAACCAAGGATATCTAAGCCTAATTTCAGAAGGAAGTTGAAGAAAAGAGGGCCGGAATTGAAGGGAGGATAAATTCTTTTGATGATGCTTTCTAAGGTATGTTATTTATAGGTCATCTCACCATTTTCTCTATAACATTTTTTATATAATGATTTAGACCATGAAATTTCTATTCCATTGAGAAAACATATGCAAGTATCTGTGGTAAAAAATTCAACTTGTGGGTCGTTGTATTTTTGGAGTTACACTCCGTGGAAAATAGGGTTTGTGGCTAGTCTTGAAACTAGTCAAAAACAAGTGTTTCGGGTAACAATGTCATAACTTCTTCATAACAGATCCAAATTCAGTGATACCAATCGTTTTGGTTAGGGTAAAATATGTAGCATGTTTTTTAATAGTTTCAGATCAATTCAACCAATATTTTGCGCAGGTCATGCTCTACAAGGTCTCTCTCTAGAATAAGATAGAATTCAACAAGGTATGCCATTTTTTCTATAACTCCTTTTCTGTGAGTTTCCAAGTAGTGAAACATGGAAGAATTGCATTAAACACACTGAAGAACATTGTATATCAGTTTCATATATTTATTCATTATAGGTACAAAGTTATGATTATTTCAAGTTGGGGTTGTTGACTAATCCAAAACTAGTCATGGTTGAGACAAGCAGTTGATGAGTTGACACATACATGAGGTGTATAGTTGATGATGTTGATCCATATTGATGAGTCATTGTTGATGAGTAATTGACATATTATTGGTATATACTTGGTACATGGTTGGATGCACTTGTTTATGGTACAGGTTGATTACAGGTTATTTGGCACAGGTCGGTGCATGGTTGATGCACTTGTTTATGTTGACAGATTGATATTTGTTGAGGATTGTTGCCTCATCTCAGTTGGTGCTGAGAATGTAAGTTGAGTCTTGCATATAGAGATGGTGCTCTTGTAGAGTTGTACTCTATTCAGTTGTTACTGAAAAACCCCTGGATTGAAGTCCATAATAAAAAGAAAAATTGTGCATACATCTTGTGTTCTTTGTGTTCCTTGTGGAGATGATTTGTTGATGATATGTTGTTGATATATGTTTCTGATATGTATTCACATCTAACTGATTATAATTGACACAAATGAGTAATGAGCAAATTTTGAACATTAATTAAGGAGTTTTTTTGTAAGAGGGAAGTTTTGGGAAAAAGATCCCCACACTCATTCACCCCCCTCTCTAAGTGTGGTAGGTGTGTCCAACATACTTAAAAAGAATAATTATTCCTAAATAATACTAGAAACAAGTACTTAGAATAAATAATGCTAAGATACAATGGTACAAAGTAGCAAGATAACCATGTTTTATATGTATATGCAGGATATAAGAAGATTAAAGAATTATCATCATCAACACATTTAGTTCATCATCAACATTCGCAAGGATACTCAGAAGATCTAGAGATTAAAGAACAAGTATTCCCCAATGATCAAGATATTCAACACTTTTAGTTGGTTAACCCACAAAGTGTTATTAGATGATAAAGCCCAAGGTTTGATTACTTATTGAGTTAAGAGTTTCTTAAGATCGTAAAGTTTTAGTTACCCTTACTAAGTGTTTCACCAAAAACCTCCTCCCCTGGTTGCCAAATGACTGTTGGATGCTCAAGAAGTATGGAAACGAGGCCTGCCCTATCTTCACAGGTCAGCCCGAAAGATTGAGTTTTTATGGAAAGGATGCTCCTTCGCTCCGTGAGACCGTCCCCGACCTATCAACTTCCATTGCCCTCATCAATCCCCATTTTAGATGGTCAAGATGGTGGTTTAAAGTGCCCTATTAAGTCTATTAAGTTAATATATCAATTGGGTAGACTTTTAGATGTATTTTAGAGTGTTTTGATGATTTTAAGGTGCCTTAAAAGTGTGATTTATTGCAAAGGCCGAAACTCACTTCATCTTGTTAAGTGTGTTATCTAAGCATAATAATGAAGCATCTAACACATGTATAGCAATGAGAAAGCAATCTGAAATAACAATTTATTTGGTCACCATGATTGCACCATTAACATGAGAAAGATTGTAAAAGAATACTAAAGCACAAAGCAAGAACAACTTGCCCAAGAAGGAAATCAATATTATCACACATATCCTATGTTTGTTAAGAGCATCAAAATCAAAGCATTAAGTGTGAAAAGGAAAATGAAGATTTAAGTATGCACCTACACTATCAACTTATCCAATAATTGTTAAATTAGGTGTGTTGGCAAATGGCCTTAATATATTAAAGCATGAAAGGAGAAACCATTTACTAAACTATTAAAGCATTAGGCATTTAGTTTGTTGGATTTAAGCATGTAAAAAGAGATAGATATTAATAAAACATATGCATGCAAGTAAGTTGGTTATGCCCCAAGGGCTTAAGCTAAGGATTAGTATGTGTGAGATCTAGATCTAGAACATTTAAATCCAATTAAGCATAAAAGATCAATCAACACATATTAAAAGTCTAGCCTTACTATTTGGGGTATTCCTCTCACAAAAGGTAAGCAATTATTAAACTTAGAAGAAACTTGGAAGGAGAGAGAAAGACAAGAAAAAAAAATAAGCAAGCAATTCTACAAGATAGATTACTAACCCCATGTCCTAGGCTTGGAAGATGCCCAACATCAACCAAACCCCACGTCCTAGCTTAAAGAAAATGCTAAAAATTGAAAACAAAGAAGAGATTTTCACTTGCTCTAAGCTATCCTAGGCTCACACGTGGGAGGAGTTTATACCACTCCTCCCAAGCCAATGAGCCACTAAAAATCTGCAAAAAACAAGTAGATCTATGCACAAGAAGCCCAAAAACTTGAGGAAAAAGGTTGATAAATAGATACCAACTTGTAGGAGGTCCTTGGAGTGTTGTGTGGACGTTTTTGGGTAGCCAAACCCCCTCAACCAGATCTGAAACCTGTGAAAACCAGCAAGCTATGCTTGTTGGAAAAGCTACACACAACAATACAAGTGAAGAAAAACTTTTGCTTTTTAGGGCAAAACTTTTTGATGAAAATTTTAGATTTATATGACCAATCTACTATGTCAATGCTAGCTGAAATACATATGGAATGGGCAGCAAAAGTGAATGAGTAAATGAGAGGGAAAAGAGGATTTTATGTGCATTTCAAGGGAGGACTCTTCCTTGAGGCATTCCCAATGAAAACCTTGAAGCCAAACCTGCAAGATCTAACAAAATGACATTCATACAATATATAATATGGATGATCAATCTAATAAGATGAAATACTTGCACCCTTTCTAGCTAACCAACATATATAGATCTACAAGTATACTCTTTGTAAGATCTACCCAAATAAAATACTTTACCCAAGATCTACCTATGCCATCATCATATCAAACCAAAACAAGATTACCTCATGTGTAGAAAGAACAAAAGTACTTGTTTCTCTTCCAAAAATCCTCCAAAGTTTCTCCATTATTATTACTCAAGAAAATGGATCTTGGAGAAATACTTGCTCCAAAACCCTAAGAGCCAAAGAATGGAAGATGGAACAAGAAGAGAGAGAGAGAATGGAAAATCAAGAAGCATAACAATAGCTCAAGATATGGTGAATTGGGAGTGAGGAGAAGGATCTATTTATAGTTGGAGAGGCAAACTCACGCCTCTTGTATCAATGCCAAGTGTCCACCACCAAGCACAAGATTTGATCCCAAGGGTAGGGCTCACCATCTAGGGTTTGAAAAGTAGATCTAGGATGTAGATGAGTGTGGGAATGTTGGGATCATGAAAAAAGGGTAGTGGGAATATAGGGGATGCATGCCAAGTGAGTGGAGAGTGTTAAATAATTTTAAAAAATTATTTTAGAATTTTCCAAGTGAAGGGGGGGGGGCGTAACTCCTTAAGGAGGGCACACCACTTGGGGGAAAGGCAAAGAAAAGGAGGTAATAAATGAGATAAATGAATAGGGGGTGAGTTGAGGGGATACATGGGTGTTTAGGGAAGGAAAACCACAAGTGGAGGGGCCCTCACAACTTAAAAACACAATATCCCACATCTCAATCTCAAGGGGGGCGTAACTTCCCCTATGGGCATCACTTTTTGAGTGGGGTGAGTGTGTGAGGTGTGTGAAATGGTTAGGAAAGGTTAGGATGGGTAGGTTTAGGCTAGGAGTCATCTCTCTTATCTTTTTCCACCTTCTATCATCCTTTTAACTCATTACTACAAAATTACATTTTTGATATGTTTGGACTTTAGCAATCAAAATTGTTGTTTTTGACTGACTGACACTTCGGGTGGACAAACCCATAGAAAAAGTTGTCCAACTGAGTTGAAACTTGGTCCATGGATGTAGGGGGTCTCATTCCATTTATTTTGAGCACAAATACCCCTATCAAAAAATCCAAGGACCTAGTTTTTACAATTTTTGCTCAAAAACAATTAATTAATTAAATAATTAAACCTCCAAACTTAGGGAAATTTAATTAAAAATTAATTAATTAAAAAAAACTAGTCTAGACTTGATGGAATTCTGTGATACTTTCTAATATGTCTTGCATGGTCATTTACAATGATTCCTAACAATAGTTACCAGAAGATAATCCCATTGGAATGCCTTTCACCACTTTGGAGGAATTATTGCAAGTGTGAGGGAAAAACTCAAGGGAAATCAGTAAGGATGAAAAGGCCAATTGATAACCTGAGGATAAAAAACCCTCGATGAAAGGAAATCTCCCAGTGAACTGATCCCAAGGTAATTGACCTAACTATAACTCATGCAGACCTATTACATTATTGACCCACGCAGGGGTGCGAAAATTCCAGTTACAAAAAGAAGTGTTGGGGCCCAAAATGCCTTGTAGAACCAAAAGTATTTGAAAAATGAGCATCTGATGATGTATCTCTTCATGTCACATGGATTTGACCACCTATGTTAGAGAGGCGGTCAACAAGGCCCACATGACTTTCGACGTTTCACCTTCTAGGGTTAGGTTTTTGGATGTCTATGGTTTTGGAATTCATGAGTAATATGAAAAGGACCTCTGGAGACTAATTGTAATCCATTCTACTCAGACGGATGTGTGTAGAAGCCATATCTCCTCTCAGATATAGATACCACCATTTGAGCAAGTTTCAGTTATGTAGTTTTACATTTTCAGCCTATTTCATTATTTAATAGAAGATATTGTTCATTGGATATTTGGGTTATTCTTCCTATCTTCATGTTTATTGTATTCAGTCTGTTAATCAGTTCATTCCACTCCTAAATCTGAATCAACAACCTTAGGCTTCACTCTGGTGAAGGCCTTCTCAGGAGTCATGTTCCTCAAGGACTTCTATTATGAACATACACTACAGTCATGGATGCCTCTGCCCACAGAAACATAGGTAAATGTTGATCACGAATCATCGCCTTGACTGTCTCAAAAATAGATCTGATATTCCTCTCTGGGACCTCATTCTATTGAGGGTTGTGAGAACTGGTTTACTCCCTCTTGATCCTTGCATCAAACATCTCAGGACACATCGAGGTTCCCTCATGGAACCAATGTCCCCCAAGACATATCGAGGTTTCCTTGTGAAACCAATGTCTTGGTTCCTTCATCTAGTAATCCATTGATTACTCTAGAATCAACTAGTAACATACTATTACTACCATGCCATCGATAGCTCAAATCATCCTCCACATTATTTATGACTATGATGCAATCAACCATTAGCACACAACTATTGCAATGTCGTCCAATAGTACACAATTGTTTCCATGTCATAGTAGTACACAATTATTGTCCATTGGTACACAACCACTGCCATAGTCTCACGACTATGTAGAAATCCACTAGTAGCACATAGCTACTAGCATGTTGTCCAAAGAAACCAACTCCTTTCTCCTCTTATTAATTGGAGAAATCTCCACTACATCATTAAAGGGCTTAGTAGACAAATTTAACCTAGACCCATTGAGACAGTTTTTCAACGGAGGAGGCTTCTTCAAGCGGTTGAAAGGGTTTATGTTTACAATCTCAAAATCAATTTTAGGACAGTTCCTCCTAGATGAAAATACCTCTGCATCCAATGGAATAGAGAAGTCCAAACCCCTACCAGTAACCTCCATCCATCGCTTCTGATCGGATTCACTTAAATTCAACAGGTTAGGAGATCACAAAACCTCAATCTGATGAAGGAATTAAGGATTGGACAAGCCTTTGTAATGTTTTTGTTGCATCCGATGAGACTGAACAAACCCTATCTCAACACTAAAATTGAATTTTGGCTCTCCAAGCCTAGCATGCCCATTCATATAACTACGAAGTTGCATCTTGCTCAACACATTTTTAGGCCTCTCCTTGAAGATCCAATTATACATATTCTCGATATGATGTTGAACTAGGAACAAATCAAGGTAGAGGGAAAGATTTCTCAAACACATAGGAGCTTGCACCATCTTCAATGAGCTTGTTCTTGGCAGTTTCACAATATTCATTTTCCATCATTTCTAAACTGTAAAACCCTCCTTCAAAGGTTTTTGTGGTTTCATCACACAAGTATCCAACACGACACTTTTTCAATACCTTTTTCAACCGTTTGTATTCGAGGTGTGAACATTTATCCCAAAAATGCTCGTCATCTCCGTGTAGATACTCAGAAAATCTCTCCCCAAACTTCATGGTCAAAACAATAGATGTTTTGGAGATTCCGTAACCGCGTAAACCTCGAAAAATCTCAATAGAAAGGAAATATGCCCGACTTCCAAATATTTAGACAGTGAAGATCTAAATGCCTGCAATCTTTTAGTCAATTTCCTATTACAAATCCTAAACGCTCGTACCCTTCAACCTTGGATGGATCCAGATTTTAGAAAACAAATCCATTAAATTTTCAGAAATTCAAGAGCACAAAAGAAAAAATTCACCAAAGATATTTGAATGAACCTCAAAAGATTTGTGTAGGAGGAAAAATCCTAAAAAATCAAATTCATTCAGACACTCTCTAGGACTATGCCACTATCTCTCTTATTTTCCTAGGCCCTCTCCTGAGGGAGTAAAGCCCAGTCCTACTCTGATACCATGTTGTTTTTCTTCATATGAGATATTATCAACATATTATTGCAATGACATGTGTTCCATATATAGTGAACATATGGTGACCATCCATGAAAGGATGCGTCCCTTGAATAATCAATAACTATTTATTATTATCATTTACTTTATAATATATGATATTTAATAATCAATAATCATATTATTAATTATTATTCTAAGAGAACATCTTCCCGATGTTGTCCAAACATCAACACACTATAGGGCATCCCACTTATTAGTTTACTTAGTGTGTGTGTGTATATATATATATATATATATATATATATATATATATATATATATATATATGGTTGGTGACTTCATGATGATTTTAAGAGTCAACAATGGCAACTCCACAGGGAAGGAAATATAATATCGTCTTGAACCTAGCTCTTTGGTTTTGCAGACAAACAAGATTTGTGTTTATATACTCAAAAGTTTTCTTTTTGCTCTAGTATTCTCTTTCAAATTGGGGCAGCGGAAGGTAGAAAAGGGAATGACGAGAGAGGAATAAATTTAACACTCAAGTTTAAGCAAAGTCATCCTAGATGTAGCACGATACAAGGTTGTGAACCACAGGTGATTGTCTTTATTTCGGTTTTGGATACTTATCAATACTCAAGCATACTTCTGCAAGCAAGGAAAAACTGTGGTTGTACATGACTCATCTAAATCATGCTGAAATAAAGTCCACAAAATTGAGGGTAAAGCAACAAAGAAATAAAGCTATAGAGAAATGAAAAATAAAGTTGTAATCAAAACTCAAAAAAAACTGAAAGTGAAGAAACAATATTGATGAAATAAAGTGCAAAAAAATAAAGCAACTGTACAACCTAAACTAATATTTACAAGAAACATTGATTCAAAAAATGTAACAGTTAGCTAGGTTCAACATAATGTTTCAAATGTGAGTCGTTATTCATAAAAGAGAATAATCGTTCTTCAAAGTCTTTTAACATGTAAGTATTATTTCCGACTACTAGAGTGATCTTGTAAGAACCTAACCAGAGATTTTGGAATTTGGAGTGTTTTCCTTTATCAGCATGTGCGGAGTCCCAAAAGAAAGAATTTTTCATTGAATTTAAACTTAATATATTTGGCACGCTTATCAAAGTACTTCTTGACTGTTTGCTTCTTTTTTTCAAATTTTTCAGTGCATGGTTTCTTTTTTCTTCTAAGGCCAGCAGAGTATTCATTCTCTATGAAATATCAGTAGAATTCAATTCTTCATCCTACATTTCTTGATGGAGATATGTGAGTTCAATATCAATAGGAATAATAGCTTCTTGACCATATAAAAGTTGAAACAGAGTGTGGCTAATGTTAGTTTTGGTGGTTTTGTGATCAGCCCATAATGAACATGCGAGAAGAGCATGCCATTGTCGGGGCTTATCGTCAATAATCCTTTTCAATATCCTGATTAGGTATTTTTTAGTGGACTCGATTGATATTATGGTAGTTGCGGGAGGTATTAACCTCCACTTGTGACCTTTGATGAGATTAGAATATTCAAGGAAGCAAGAAGAACCCTAAAAGACTTGGACACAATCCTAGAAGAGAAGTCAGCTAAAGAGAATATTTTATATTGAGTCTTTATCCTCCAGAAAGAGAATTTGACCCAGACAGTGTAAAGAGAGCAGTATAAATATAGGGCGCCAGAGCTCATTTGGCACACACAACTTGAAAATGCATAAATTTAGTAGTGCGCAAGTTTGGAGAGAAGTTGTGGCTGTAACTATTGTTGTTGATTAAGGTTGGTTGTCATTGATTTCAACTCTTGAAGAAAGCCCCGTAGCACAAAGGTTGGGTAATGGACCCAATATTGTTTGATGTAAAGATGACTCATTATTTTCTTTTCATGGTTGATAATAAGTAGAAATGGATGAACTCCAAAGTGGTCCCCTTATGGTGAAATCCATCACGGGAAGATGCTTTGCGGATTGAGTTATCCTAGAAGTACGGTTAGAGAACCCATGCTTATTTGTGGAATAATGAGATGAACACCGGTAAATTTTTTAGTGAAACTATCCTAGATTGATATTGCTTGTCATTCCATTTTTGGTGGTATGTGGAACTTCACATAACTCCTCACGGTTAAAGAGTTATGGCCATGAGAAGTTGGAGAACCCAGGTTTGGGTAATGGACCCAAGTTTGTTTGATGGATAAAGGTATGAGTTTTGATATATTTTTAGGTAATACTCTTCTATATGGATAGTACATGTCATTCCATTTCTAGTGGTATGTGGAACATCACATAACTCCTTACAGTTTGAGAGTTATGGCCTTACGAAGTTGGAGGACCCTCATATGTCATCTAGAAGCCCCAAAAGGTCAAAGTAGTCAAAGTGGTTTAAGATATTTTAAAAGGTAAATAATAAAGTGAAGTGATTATTATACTATAATTCAAAGTGAATACAAAACAAATTAATTCAATAATAAATTTAATGGAGAAATTAGAAGTGGGTTAACCCTAAAATAAGGAAAGTGGGCAAAGTGACCTAGAAGATGTTTTTAAGGAAGCTACTTGGAGAGTATAAATAAGAGGCAAAGCTCTCTCATTTAATACACACTTGAGAATATTGAATACCTATAGGTTTCTGAGGTAACCAAAGGATATCTAAGCCAAATTTATGAGGAAAGTGAAGAAAAGAAGGCTGGAATTCAATGAAGGATAATTTTTTTCAATGATGCTTCCTAAGGTATGTTTTTTCAGGTCATCTCACCATTTTCGCAATAACTTTTTTATAAGAATGATTCAGACTGTGAAATTTATATTCCGTTGAGGAAACACATCCAAGTATCTGTGGTAAAAAATGATCTTGTGAGTCGTTTTATTTTTGGATTTACACTCCGTGGAAAACAAGGTTTGTGGCTAGTCCTGAAACTAGTCAAAAACATGTGTTTCAGGTAAAAACATAATAACTTATTCATAACAGATCCAAATTCAGTAAGAAAAAATGTGTTGGTTATATTACATTATGTAGTATTTTTTGAAATAGTTTCAGATAAATTCAAAAAATATTCTATGCGGGGCACACTCTACAAGGTCTCTCTCTAGAATAAGCCATAATTTAGCAAGGTGTGCCATTTTTGCCATTTTTGACACCTGGAGGAATTTCATAAAACACACTGAAGAAAATTTTGTATCAGTTTCATACATTTATTCATTACAGGTACAAAGTTATGATTATTTCAAGTTAGGGTTGTTGACTAATCCAAAACTAGTCTTGTGAGACTAAAGAAACGTTTGATGAAAATGATAGTCTCTTGTTTTTAAAGTTAAGGAAGTCTTGCAGGGATGTGATCATATACACCAGGTCTATTACAGAGTTATAAATCATATTTGGATGATGAAATTGATGAGGGATTTTGGTTGAGGTACAAGTTGGGTACATGGTTGAGACAAGTAGTTGATGAGTTAGCACATGCATGAGGTGTATAGTTGATGATGTTGGTACATATTGATGAGTCATAGTTGATGAGTACTTGACACATGATTGGTACATACTTAGTACATGGTTAGTTTCACTTGTTTATGGTATAGGTTGATTACAGATTGTTTGGTATAGGTTGGTGCATAGTTGATGCACTTGTTTATGGTACAGGTTGATTACAGGTTGAGGTACAGGTTGATGCATGGTCCAGGTTTATTGGTACATGTTTACAACAATATATATCACAGTGATAGTGTGACAATGGTTCCATCATTCTACTTCTACTTCAGGGCGATTGGATGGGGAAAGGACAGGTGGTTGTAGCCACCTTCCGGTTGTAGTCGGAGAACATAGTGGGTTGTAGCCTCCTTTTGGTTGTATCCAAAGAATTGGGGAGTTGGATCTTCCCTCAGGTTGTAGCCGAAGAAACTAGGGGGTTGGATCCTCCTTCCAGTTGCAGTTGGAAAACAAAGGAAGTTGGTGCTTACAATGAATGTAATTCTTCAAGACATATAAGATAAAGCATTACGTGGTTTTCTCCTGATTTGGGTTTCCAAGTAAAACATTGGTGTATTGTGTATGTGTGTGATTGTTCATTTCTTATTGTTCATTATTGGATAATAATTCTACATTGATATAACACTTGGATTATTTGGAGAAAAAATATTATAATTACACTATTACTGATTCAACCCCCCTCTCAGTAATCCAACAATTGGTATCAGAGCAGGTTCCTTCAGAAATCAGTTTAACCAATGAAAGGTAGATCATGGAGAGTACCAACTCATATAAAAATGGAATACCACACTTTGATGAACAGAAGTATGCTTTTTGGAGCATAAGGATGAAGACATATATACAAGCACAGGGGTTTGAAATTTGGAAATCAATTGTAGATGGATACACAATACCAGCAATTCCACGAACATATGAAAAAGTAGTGAAACTTGGTCAGAATAATTCCAAAGCTACAAATTCACTTTTGAATGGTCTCAATGAAACAATATTCACCAAAGTTTCACATTGTAAATCCGCCAAAGAGATTTTGGACAAGATTCGAAATATTTATGAAGGAGATACAAAAGTCAAAGCAACAAAAATTCAAACTTACAAAGGTCAGTTCGAACAAATAAAAATGAAGGAAGATGAGAATATTGCAGTCTACTTCTTAAGAGTTGATGAAACAGTGAATGCAATCATAGGATTGGAAGAAGAAATCGAAGAATCTATAATTGTTCAAAAGGTACTAAGATCTCTTCCTATGAGATTCAACCCTAAGATATCAACACTAGAATAATTATCAGATCTGAACTCAATAAGCATGGACAAACTATATGGAATCTTCATAGCATATGAAATGATAACTGAACAGGAAAATCCAAATGTAAAAGAAGCAGCCTTTAAAGCATCCAAAAGATCAAAGCAAAAGAAAAAGGAACAAGAAGAATATAGCAGCAGCATGTTCGACAACACAAGTATTCCAATAGAGGACGAACACCTTCAATAACCACTCACATAACCAGATCAAAGATCAACACACCAATGTTTTCATGTGGTAAAACCCCTACAGGGAAAAATCCACGACCACAATCAACGTGACCACTTGGAGTAGTTTATTAATGGAAATAAAAAGATTACAGAGAGATTTTACAAGAGTGTTTCTCACAATCGATCATCAGCAAATGACCCTCCATTCTCTTTAAATAGAGATCATGGACCAATCGGGTGTTAAGCCATGGATCAATGGCCATTAAGATCAAGGAGAGTATGATTCATCGGATCACTCTATGTCAGGAACATATCATGACTGTCAGATTTCCTAACTAAAAATGCATACTAAATAAACACACTAGAAAACACACTTTTACCTAATGACTTAGTAGACCAAGTAGATCTTAACTAACTCCTAAGTGTCTAAATATCCTAACATCCCCCCTTAAGAAAAACTTGGGATAGGATTGAAGTATTTACAATAGTGACACAATAGGAGAAGGAAGGAGGCATTAGAGCCTATCCCCCCTTAATGGCAACTTCCTGAACTCCTAACATAGATCGAAGTTTGGAAAACTTCGCTTCTGTAAGAGACTTTGTGAAAATGTCTGCAACTTGATCTTCTGTAGGGAAAAATAGCGCTTCAATAAATTGATCATGAATGAGCTTTATGATGAAGTGCATATTTAACTCCATGTGTTTGCTACGCTGATGTTGAACTGGGTCTTTGGCAAGCGTGATGGCACTTTGATTGTCACACCAAAGGTTGGTCAGATATTGGTGTTGGAATCCAAACTCTAAAAGGATCTGTCGAAGCCACAGGGCTTCATGACTTGCATTTACCACTACTTGGTACTCTGCTTCTACTGAAGAAAGTGCAATAGCATGTTGTTTCTTACGGGCCCAAGTGACAGGTCCTGAACCAAGGCTGAAAACATAACCTGTAGTAGACTTCCGATCATCAGGGTCACCGACCCAATCTGAATCAGTGAAACCAACCAATAAAGGAGTCCCCATGAACTGTAATGTATCTTGAACTGAATTGTACCACAAACATAGAGAAGTATCCTTTTATTTGTTTTCCAATGGATTTCATGGGGCGTTTTCATATACCGAGCAACAAGACCAACAACAAAGGAAATATCAGGACAGGAATGAGTCAAGTATAAGAGGCTACCAACCAACTGACAATACAAGGTGGCATCAACTTCAGGAAAAGTACATGTGGCAGTAACCTTGACTCCAGACTAGAAGGGAGAGGGGGTTGGTTTACAATCGTCCATGTGAAAGAAAAGAACAAGGTCACAAGTATACTTAGTCTGGGAAAGAAAAATTCTTTCATTGATTTGCAAAACTTGGAGGCCAAGGAAATAGTGCAAAAATCCTAAGTCTTTCATTTCAAATTTATTCTTAAGGTTGGTTTTCACATGGTTTAAAATTTTTGAGTCACTACCAGTGAGGATAAGGTCATCAACATAAAGGACAAGTATTATGAGATGGCTTCCTAATTTCTTGGTATAGACATTAGGATCAGAATGGAATATAGAGAATCCAGTGGCAATAAGAAAGTTGTCCATTTTGGCATACCAAGCTCAGGGATCTTGCTTGAGACCATAAAGATATTTCTTGAGGCGACAAACAAGGCTAGATTCATTCTGGACATAGCCAGGAGGTTGTTCCATGTAGATTTCTTGTTGCAAATCTCCATTCAAGAAGGAGGATTTAACATCCATTTGATGGACCTCCCATTTATGTGAGGCAAAACGAGAAAGAACAAGGCGGATGGAATTCATTTTTTCTACAGGGGAAAAGGTTTCATTATAGTCAATTCCTTCAACTTGGGAAAATCCTTTGGAAACTAACCAAGCCTTGTGTCTTTCAACACTTCCATCTGATGCATACTTATTTCTGTAGACCCATTTGCATCTAATAAGTTTTCTTCCTTTTGGAAGAGGTACAAGATCCCAAGTAGAGTTTTCCATCAAAGAACGATACTCTTCATTCATTGTTGTATCCCAATTTGGATGACCTGAAGCTTCTGCAAATGTCTCTGGATCATGAGTTTCTGAAACATGGGCCAAAAGAGAAGAGGCTCGTTGGAACTGTGAATGTGTCTAACGTTGATTTGAAGGATCATCGATAAGATCACCAGCTTCTTCTCATGTTGAACAGACCCATCTCGGAAGCGGTGGAGCTGGTGTTGGTTCAAGTTCAAAGGACTCATTTGAAGGAGGGTGAGTAGGAGGAGGTGGATTTTTATCCTCACTGTCATCATCTGAAGAAGAAACCAGATCATAAGAAGGAACAAATATCGAAGATGGCTTGTAGGTCGAAGAAGGCACAACCACTGAATTAGGCTCGCAGGCCAAAGATGGCACAAACGTTGAATTAGGCTCGCAGGCCAAGAGATTTTCATCAAATTTAACATCTCTTCTAATAATAATTTCATTATAATGTGATTGAAGAAGTTTGTAACCTTTGACATCTTTAGAATAACCAACAAACATACACTTCTAACTTTTAGGTTGCAATGCTTTCCTTTTCTCATTAGGAATGTGAGCCCATGCTAAACTGCCAAATACATGAAAGTGACTTACATTTGGTTTAATTTTCGTCCAATCTTCTTCCGGTGTTATATTTTTAAGATCCTTTGTGGGAGAGCGATTTACTATGTAATTTTCATATTTAATGGCTTTCGCCCAATACTTTAGACTTAATCCCTTAGATTGGATCATACAATTAGCCATTTCTTTTAATGTGCGGTTCTTTCTCTCAGCAACACCATTTTGTTGTGGTGTATATGGAACAATGTGTTTCATTTGGATTCCCTGTGTAGTGCAATAATTTTTAAAATTATTGTTCACATATTCGCCTCCATTATCTGTTCTTAACCTTTGAATTTGATGTCCATATTACTTTTCTACAAGGGCCTTGTAGGCCAAAAACTTCACTCTTAAGTTTTAATAAGTAAACCCAAGTACTTCTGGAAAAGTCATCAATGAAATTTAAGAAATACTTGCACCCAGAAAAAGAAGGAGAATAAATTGGACCACACAAATCATTATGAACAAGCTGTAAAGGACCCGAGGCATGCCAAGAGGCACGTTTTTCAAAATTGTCTTGATGATGTTTGCCGAGAACACAACCGGCACAAACACCATCTCTGCATGAAACAAGTGGAAGACCAGTCACCATCTGTTGATTACATATTTGTTGCAATGAGCGATAGTTTAGATGACCAAACTGCTCATGCCAAAGTTTTCTCAAGTCATCGCTATGAGAAATAAAAACTAATGAAAAAGTGATGACCCAAAGTTGTCAAACTTGTACAACCTGGTAATATCATCAACAATTCTAGTTGCAAGAACATGATTAGGATCTTTTAAATCCTTGATTACAACTTGGTGAGGTGAAAACTCTATGGTTTTACCTTCACTTGAATGAGTGATTTGATATATTGATAGAAGGTTACAAGAAAGACTTGGAACACATAATACATCATTGAAATGGCCATTTTCTACTTGTACTGTTCCAGATCCTTCAACACTAACAGATCTATCATCACCAACAAATATTTTCTTGGTGTTACATTCATTTAGAGTAGAAAATATGTCTATATCCTTAGCCATATGATAAGATGCTCCGAAATCAATAAGCCACTTATCAAAAGTAGAAGTAGAAGGTGTATCGAAGGAGAAATCAGAAGCAGAAAGTGCATGTCCATGAGAATAAGAAGAAGAAGTAGAATCAATATTGTTGTTGTGCTTCTTCATCGCTGCTTCTAAAGCTGCCATCTTCTTGAAACATTTATATTTTTCTCCTTTGTCTCCATTAGGAGCAAAAGTTGTCTGAGTGGGTTTGGGACCCTTATATTTCTTGTTGTGGTGGTGAGGATGTTGCTTCTTGGGATTCTTGGGTTTATCTTTTTTATGGACAACTAAGGCTTTGTTGGAGGTACCTACAGTGTTGATCACTTCAATTTGTAATAGCTTATATTTCTCTCTAATAAAAGAATCACAAAATTTGATTTCCCCTACAGCCTCTTGTATGGCATAAAAAGTAGATACAAACACAGAATATGCACTAC
Organism: Picea engelmannii; assembly: GCA_009831015.1. NCBI lineage: Eukaryota > Viridiplantae > Streptophyta > Pinopsida > Pinales > Pinaceae > Picea > Picea engelmannii. The sequence goes on from ML784923.1 coordinate 30,977, forward strand.
CTAGCTTAGAAAGAATAAGATAGATGCAACGATCTTCGTCTATCTTTATCTTACATTCTTCACATAAATTTCTGAGTGTTTTAAACTTAGATAGATAGTCTTCAATGCAAGAAAGATCACTTGGACTCAAAGTTAGTAATTGATTTTCTAACTGTTGTGCTCGAATAATATTGTGTTTACCAAACATAGATTCAATATTTTCCCAAGCTTCTTTGGGTTTATCAATTGATTGAAGGGGGAACCTTAAATCAGGAAAGTTGGACATTCTGATTAATTCACATGCTTCATCATTCCTATTATCCCATTTGGATTTCTTATCAGCATCAGTGGGTGTTTTTTCCTTTCCCAAGGTAATCTGGTACAAGCCTTTACTTCTTAATAAATCCTCCATATGGGATTTCCATTGGAAGTAGTTGGTGTTGGTAAGTAAGATATTACTAGTGGAATCCATATTAAATATGTAGATAATACTAATTTAAAAATTGAAACTGATGATCTGAATGGAAAGAGCTTGAAAAGTTGTGTGGTTTTAAAAAAAAACAGTACTAAAAATGAACTTTGGATGTGAGAGTTATGCCCTTTTAAAAAAAGGCATAAACGGTAACCAAAGGACCACATGGTAGTGTAAGTTGCTTTATGAAGTGACCCACTTTTATAAAGAGAAGTGGGGCTCACTTTTACAAATAAAAGCTGCATGCAAAACAAATAACTCTAAAATAAAATATTAAAGCTACTTATAGTGATTCACTTTTATACTTGAAGTGAAATACACTTTACAATTTTAGCATGAAATTTTTCAATAAAGGTAACAAACGAGAGACTTGAACTCAAGACCTCTTACTTAATAATACAACTTTTAACCAAATGGTCTAGCAAAACATATTGTAATGTTCAGAAGGAGGATTGGGGTTGTTGTTTTTTTTGTTGTTGTTGTTGTTGACGGCCTTAGAGAGCATGCTAAAAAAAAATCTCTTTTCACACAAGAAAAAAATTTCACTTATCGATGACAACAAGGGTTAGATATCGGTTAGCTTACCCAGAAGATGCACCTTTTTCCTATCTGTTTCTGATTTTCTGAGATCGCATAGAGCACGGGGCAAAGAGAATACGCATATCTAAAAGAGTAGCAACCCGAAAATAAATAAATAAACAAAACCAAAATAAAACCAAAATACTTCTCCGCAAAAACTTTTTAAAATGCATATTCAAACTTTATACCTCTGTATCTTACTGTAATGGTCATATCTTGGGAAAACAAAAACCTTTTCGAGTGAAACAAAAAGTGTTCCTAAATGAAACAAGTGCTTCAGACGCAATGGAACAATCCTCTCATCCCATAAATGTATGGAAATGGAAGAAAATGGAGATGAGGCAATTCGGCTTCACGATCTCGATCTACAACAGGAGCGAGTCTTCAAACAGGCTCTGATACCATGTTTGACAACACATGTATTCCAACAAAGGACGAACACATTCAGTAACCACTCACATAACTAGATCAAATATTAACACACCGATGTTTTCACGTGGTAAAACCCCTATGGGGAAACATCCATGACCTCAACCAATGCGGCCACTTGGAGCAATTTATTAATGCAAAGAAAAAGATTACAGAGAGATTTTACAAGAGAGTTTCTCACAATCGATCATCGGAAAATGACCCTCCATTCTCTTTAAATAGAGATCATGGACTAATCGGGTGTTAAGCCATAGATCAATGGCCATTAAGATCGAGGAGATTATGAACCATCGAATCACTCTATGTCGGGAACATATCGTGACTGTCGAATTTCCTAACTACAAATGCATACTAATGCATACTAAAGAAACACACTAGAAAACACACTTTTACCTAATGACACAATATACCAAGTAGATCTTAACTAACTCCTAAGTGTCTAAATATCCTAACACAGTAGCGACGTCTCAGAAGATGATGAATAAGTGGCCAACTTCATCAAAAGACTGAACAAGGGAACCAATGGTAGGTATAGAGGTAAGCTTCCTTTAATTTGTTTTAATTGTGATGGTATTGGTCGTTTTTCTAACAAATGTCCTCATAAGAAAAAGAGAAATGATGAATGTTACTCAAAAGGAAAACACACATATAAAGGCAAAAGAACTACAAAGATAGATTTCAAGAAAATATTATGCATCAAAGAAGACATCTCATCATCAAATGAAGATGAAATCAGTGACAGTGAGACAGGAAGAGTTTTATTCATGGTAGTAAAAGATTCTGACAAAGAAGACTCCAAAGAAGAATATGAAGAAGCCGAAGAAGGATATGAATAACTCGAAGACGAAATTGAAGAGGCAGAAGTTGACTATCGAGAAGAATTAATGTGTGCCATATAAGTTATTAGAAGATAAAAGAAGAAAAACAAGAAACTACAAGCAGAACTAGATAAGAAAAATGACACTCGAGAACTAGAACAGATGATCACAAGATTGAAGGTTCAAATAAAAGAAGATAAAAGAATTGAAGAAGCACTCAAAGAACAACTAGAATAAAAGGACAATATCATTGGAAACTTGGAAGTAGAGATTGTCACACTAAGAAAGGATATTCAAAATAAAAATATGCACAACAACTCAAAAGTTCTAGATGGCATTATTAGAAGTCCAAAATATCATCTTGACAAGTTTGGAATTTGGATACAATCAGAAATAAAAGGGATCAAGCTCCAAAACAACAAAGCAAGAAACAAATCCAAAAATCTATGCAGAAACAATCAAAGGGGATAGGAAGATGTACAAGGAAGATTACAGGGACACTCCTCCACTGAGAAGATTCAGATTTCAAAATCAACAACAGACAGATAGGCCTCAAGAAGAAGAAGGATTCATAAGAGCACCTTCTTTCAAAACATATTCAACTCCCAGGTATCAAACTATATTTTTTGGTTGATGTTATGCATGTAATAATTTTGGACATAAAGATGTGAATCACAGAGCTAACAATAGGAACAATAACAACTTTGAGAGTCATACACAAAGGGGTTACTCAAGAAGACCTAGTGAAACACAAAGAAGAAGTTACAACATGTTTGAATCTTTGAGCATTGAAGTGGAATGTTACAAATGTAACAATTTTGGACATGTGGCCAAAAATTGCAGAATAAAAGTCCCTCCTAAAGAACCTCAACAGAATAACAATAGTCACAGACAAGAACCTCAGAAAACGACATGGATAAGAAAACAAGATCAGTATAGAAATGAATAATGCACAGTCACTCTACAAGATAAGCAAAAGAAACATGGTTGGTATGTTGACAATGGGTGTTTGAAACACATGACAGGTGATAGAGACAAATTTCTTACATTGCGAAAGGAAATAAATGGATCAATCTCCTTCGAAAATGATAATTCAACCAAAATCATTGGAGAAGACATTGTCTGAATTGAGAACAAGAATAAAAAGGCACAAAATGTTCTACTAGTATAGGATATGAAACATAATATTCTAAGTGTGATTCAAATGTGTGAGCAAGGTCATAAAGTGACTTTCGATTCACAAAAGTGTGAGATAAGAAGAGAAGGTTCAAGGAAATTGGTCGGTACAGCTGCAAGAACTTCAAACAACAAATATGTGTTAAGTGAAATTGGAAATGAAAAGTGTTGTCTAGGAAAGGAAGATGAAATTTGGCTATGGCACAAAAGAATGGGTCACATGCATTTTGATAACCTTGTCAAATTCATCAAAAGAGAAGTAGCCAGAGAAATGCCCCAGATCACGAAACCAACCAACACTTTATGCAAGCATTGTCAATAAGGAAAGAAAACAAAGACCAGGTTGAAATCAAAGGAATATTCAACAACAAGACCACTGGAAATTGTGCATACTGATCTAGTTGGAACAACTACAAAAAAGGGCTTAAAATGTGACAGATACTTTATGTTATTAGTTGATGATTATACAAGAATGACTGCAGTTTTCTTTCTCAAGAACAAGTCAGAAGCTTTTGAAAACTTCAATATATACAAGGAAATGGTTGAAAATGAGATGGATTCAAGAATAAAATGCTTGAGATCTGATAATGGAGGAGATTTCACTTCAAAGGAATTTATGGACTACTGCAGCAGTCATGGAATAAAAAGGAAATTCTTTGTTTCTAGGACACCTCAACATAATGGAGTTGTTGAAAGAAAGAACGGGACAGTACAGGAAATGGCTCGAACAATGCTAATGGATTCCAAATTGACATATATATTTTGGACACAGGCAGTGCATACAACAGTTCACATTCAAAACAGAGTAATGCTCAGAAACAACACTGATAAAACTCCCTACGAGCTATGGAAAGGAAGACCAACAAATGTGAAGCACTTCAAAGTTTTTGGAAGCAAATGCTACATCAAAAGAGACTATGGAATAATGGGAAATTTTGACTCTCGTGTGGACAAAGGAGCACTTGTTGGTTACTCAAGTACAAGGAAAGCATACAAGTGTTACAATCTAAKATTGAACAAAGTTGTGTAAAACATCAACGTAACAATTGATGAAACAGGCAGACCAAAATCAAAGGAAGAAGAAAACAAATCAATGGAACAAATTTTCGAAGAAGAAGAAGAAGATGATGAATTAGAAGAGGAAGATGAAGAGAATCTGACAGAAACATAAGAGCAAGTTCAACAAGTATCTCCAAAGACACCTAGAAAACGAGTACAGAAGAATCATCCTTTAGATCAAATTATTGGAAACAAAGATGCAGGAGTTGAGACTAGAAGAAAAATCCATTCACCAGAACAAACACACCTAGCACTCTTATCTACAATTGAAACAAATTGTTTTGAAGAAGCGAACAAGGATGAATTTTGGAATAAGGCCATGAATGAAGAATTGGATCAAATGGAGAAAAATGACACTTGGGAATTGGTTCCAAGACCAAAGAATAAGAATGTGATTGGCACAAAATGGGTTTTCATGAATAAATTAAATGAAGATGGAAAAGTTACAAGGAACAAAGCTAGATTGGTATGTAAAGGATATGCATAGATTGAAGGAATCAACTTTGAAGAGACATTTACCCCAGATTCCATAATGGAAGCAATCTGGTTGCTTTTAGCCTATGCATGCTCCAAAAATGTTAAAGTATATCATATGGACATAAAATCAGTTTTTTTGAATGGGTAACTTGAAGAAGAAGTCTACATTGAACAACCAGAAGGATTTCAGTTGTCAGATAACGCAGGTTATGTGTGTAAATTAAAGAAGGCCTTGTATGGTCTAAAACAAGATCCTAGATCATGGTACTCTAGACTGGATAAGTATCTGCAGCAGGCAAGGTTCAGAAATAGTAGTGAAAACAACAACATCTACATCAAGGTAAGTGAAGGTAATATTTTATTAATTGAAGTTTATGTTGATGATATTATTTTTGGTAGTGATGATGACAGGTTGAGCCAGAAATTTGCAAAAGATATGCAACATGAATTTGAAATGTCGTTACTTGGAGAACTATCCTTATTTTTAGGACTTCGGATATGTCAAAGAAACCAAGTAATCTTTATCTCTCAAACCAAGTATATTAGAGAAATGCTAAAGAGGTTCAAAATGGAAGATTTCAAACCAGTTATCACTCCCATGCAAACCAGTTGCAAGTTGAGCAAAGATGATGATTCAAAGTGTACAGATCAGAGGAAATATAGGTCAATGATTGGAATCCTACTATATGTGATAGCATCCAGACTAGATGTAATGTAGGCAGTTGGACAGGTGGCACGATTTCAAGCAGCAACAAAGGAGTCACATTTGTTAGTAGTGAAGAGGATTTCCAGATATCTCAAAGGAACAAAAGAGTTTGGATTATGGCATCCAAAAGGAAAGGATATATCACTTATTGCCTACATAGATGTAGATTGGGTAGGTCGTATTGATGAACAAAGAAGCACCAGTGGAGCAACGTTCTACTTGGGTGAGTGTTTAGTATCATGGCTAAGAAAGAAACAATCATCAGTATATTTATCTACAACTGAGGCAGAGTATATTGCAGCAACATCATGTTGTACACGGGTTCTTTGGATGAAACAAACTCTGATAGATATACAGGTTGAGTATGATGAGCCCATTCCAATATATTGTGATAATACAAGCACCATCAATATCTCGAAGAACCCGGTGATGCACTCCAAGACGAAGCACATTCCAATAAAGTATCACTTTCTACGGGAGAAGGTTGTAGAAAACAACATCAGAGTTGAGTATGTGAGTGCAAAAGAACAAGTGAAAGACATATTCACAAAACCACTTCCAAGGGAATCCTTTGAATATCTTCTCCAGAGATTTGGATTTATTTCTACTCCAAAATGAATGATTTTTTAATTCTTTTCTTATATGTCTTAGATTTACACGAGGAAGCACCATAAGAGGACAATTCAGTCAGGGGGAGCAACCCTGGATGGAAATATACCTTTGCCATTGATGACAAAGGGGGAGAGATTTATCAAATGCAGAGGACAGAGGCATGGTTCTAGGGGGAGCATGAGTGATATTATTTCATCATTGCATCAGAGTGTTTCCATCAATGCCAAAGGGGGATATTGTTGATTAAGGTTATTTGTCATTCATGTCAACCCTTGAAGAAAGCCTCGTAGCACAAAGGTTGGGTAATGGACCCAAGATTTTTTGATGTAAATATGACTCATTATTGTATTGTCATGGTTGATAATAAGTAGAAATGGATGAAATCCAAAGTGGTCCCCTTATGGTGAAATCCCTCATGAGAAGACGCTTTGTGGATTGAGTTAGCCTAGAAGTATGGTTAGAGAACCCATGCTTATTTGTGGAATAATGAGATGAATGCTAGTGAATTTTTCATTGAAACTATCCTAAATGGATAGTGATTTTCATTCCATTTTCGGTGGTATGTGGAATGTCACATAACTCCTCACGGTTAGAGAGTTATGGCCATGAGAAGTTGGAGAACCCAGGTTTGGGTAATGGACCCAAGTTTTTTTTATGGATAACGGTATGAGTTTTGATATATTTTTAGGTAATACTATTCTATATGGATATTACATGTCATTCCATTTCTGGTGGTATGTGGAACATCACATAACTCCTCACGGTTTGAGAGTTATGGCCTTACGAAGTTGGAGGACCCTCATATGTCATCTAGAAGCCCCAAAAGGTCAAAGTAGTCAAAATGGTTTAAGAGATTTTAAAATGTAAATAATAAAGTGAATCAATGAGTGTACTATAATTCAAAGTGAATACAAAATAAATTAATTCAGTATTAAATTTAATGGAGAAATTAGAAGCAGGTTAACCCTAAAATAAGGAAAGTGGACAAAGTGACATAGAAGATGTTTTTAAGGAAGCTACTTGGAGAGTATAAATAAGAGGAAAAGCTCTCTCATTTAAGACACACATGAGAATATTGAATACCTATAGGTGTCTAAGGTAACCAAAGGATATCTAAGCCGAATTTCTGAGGAAACTGAAGAAAAGAAGGCCGGAATTCAATGAAGGATAAATTCTTTTGATGATGCTTTCTAAGGTATGTTTTTTTAGGTCATCTCACCATTTTCACAATAAAAAAATTTCTAGAATGATTCAGACCGAGAAATTGCTATTACAATGAGGAAACATATCCAATTATATGTGGTATAAATTCATCTTGTGGTTCATTTTATTTTTGGATTTACACTCCGTGGAAAATAGGGTATGTGGCTAGTCCTGAAACTAGTCAAAAACAGGTGTTTCGGGTAAAAACGTCATAACTTATTCATAACAAATCCAAATTCAGTAAGACAAAATGTATTGGTTAGAGTAAATCATGTAGTATTATTTGTAATATTTTCAGATCAATTCAACAAATATTCTGTGTGGGGCACGCTCTATAAGGTCCTCTCTAGACTAATCCAGAATTCAACAAGGTGTGTCATTTTTTCCATAACTCCTTTTCTGAGAGGTTCCAAGTAGTGACACCTAGAGGAATTGCATAAAACACATTGAATAACATTGTGTATTAGTTTCATATATTTATTCATTACAGGTACAAAGTTATGATTATTTCAAGTTAGGGTTGTTGACTAATCCAAAACTAGTCTTGTGAGACTAAAGAAACGTTTGATGAAAATGTTAGTCTCGTATTGTTAAAGTTAAGGAAGGTTTGCAGGTATGTGATCATTTACACCAGGTCTATTATAGAGTTACAAATCATATTTGGATGATGAAATTGATGAGGAATTTTGGTTGAGGTATAAGTTGGGTACATGGTTGAGACAAGTAGTTGATGAGTTGGCACATACATGAGGTGTATAGTTGATGATGTTGGTACATATTGATGAGTCATGATTGGTACATGCTTGGTACATGGTTGGTTGCACTTTTTTATGGTACAGGTTGATTACATATTGTTTGGTACAGGTTGGTGCATGGTTGATGCACTTGTTTATGGTACAGGTTGATTACAGGTTGAGGTATAGGTTGATGCATGGTTTAGGTTTATTGGTACATGTTTACAGTGGTATATCTCACAGTGATAGTGTGAAATTGGTTCCATCATTCTACTTCTACTTCAGATTAGTTGGAAAGGGAAAGGATGGGTGGTTGTAGCCACCTTCCGGTTGTAGCCGAAGAACGTAGGGGGTTGTAGCCTCCTTCTGGTTGTATCTAGAGAATTGGGGATTTGGAGCTTACCTCAGGTTGTAGCCTGAGAAACTAGGGGATTGTAGCCTCCTTCCAGTTGCAGCTGAAAAACAAAGGAATTTGGTGCTTCCAATGAATGTAATTCTTCAAGACACATAAAATATATCATTCTATGGTTTTCTCCCGATTTGGGTTTCCATGTAAAACATTGGTGTACTGTGTATGTGTGTGATTGTTCATTTCTTATTGCTCATTATTGGATAATAATTCTACATTGATATAACACTTGGATTATTTGGATAAAAAGGATCATAATTACGCTATTACTGATTCACCCCCCCCTCTCAGTAATCCAACAATTGAAACCTTTAATTTTGATCTTTCTGGGATGGAATTTCTAATCATTCTTGGTTATCTTTGCTTGGTGCATTAGCCTTGGTTGGCTATTGATTTTCTACTAAAATTCTTCTCTCTGTCAAGGTCAAGGTGCTCGAGGGTGGAATTTGTGCCTGTGGTTGGGTGACAATATTGTTATATTCTCTATGGTTAAACGAGCACAACCATTTTTCTAACAAGTTATGGGCCCACACCTCCTTCATTCAGTATAACCAATAGAAGGAAGATAAGGCATAATTTTATTAAGATCAGTGAAGAACTGCCACTAGGGTTTCTAGCAGGTGCAGTTACTGAAGAACTATCACTAGGGTTACTAGCAGGTGTAGTTGCAAAATCGTAAAAATCTTGCCCAGAACCTTATGATGGAACACCTTACTCAAGGAAAAGATATTCTAGTTTGTCTTAGTCTAGTGCACCTCTTATCACTTTCAGAAGGAAAAACCATCAAGGTTGAGATTTTGGGTCAAATTCAAAGTTTGACCAGTTATCAGTCAACATAAATCATAAATGAAAAGACGGATCATCTACACTATTCATCTCTCACAGAAACTCTTGAATATGACATGTGGATAATTGACAATGGAGGTTCTAGGCATATGACAGGAGACCAGGTCAGAATCTCTAATCTGAATGAAAAGAGGACATCCTACAAGGTAGAACTTGGAGATAAGAACACCTATCAAGTCGAATGAATTGGTCAAGCCTCCATCAAATTGAAAACAGGTAACAATGTTCATTTGAGCAATGACTTATATGTACTTGGTTTAGAAAATAATATTGTATCCATATCTTTCCTAGAATACAAAGGAAACATAATAGCCTTTGTAGATGGAAAAGTATTATCTTGGTCTAGAGACTCCAGCATAAAGAACGCTAGAGTTATTCAAACCCTTGAAGGAAGACTATACAAACTATTAGAAAGAAATGATGAATCTCTTGTACATGATGAAGTAAATCCTGATGAACTTTGGAGTAGAAGGTATGCTCATATCAACTATCAAGCATTTCCTTTCCTCAAAAATATGGTTGAAGGAATACCAGAACTACAATCTACACATGAAGGAATTTGCAAAGGATGTGCTCTTGGTAAAAATGTTAAGAAACCATTCTCAAGCAGCAATAACAGATCTAATACATTCATATGTTTGTGGTCCGATGCCAGTCAAATATCTAGAAGGTTTTCTTTATTATGTAATCTTCATAGATTATTACTGAAGAAATACATGGTTATATCTCTTGAAGATAAAGGATGAAGTTTTCAGCAAGTTTCAAGAATTCAAAGATGAAATAGAGAACCTCACAAACAACAAAATCAAGACCTTGAGAACAAATAATGGAGGTGAATACACATCCAAGGAATTTTTTTCCTTTTCCACCTTCAGAGAAATCAAAAATCCCAAAAGATTCTCCAATTATGCAGTATGTATGACAAATCTTATAAATGAAGAACCCACCATATTTGAAGAGGCATCTCAGAAGAAACAATGGAAAGAAGCCATGAAAGAAGAACACAAGTCCATCATGGGAAATGATGTATGGGAAATTGTGCCTAGACCCAAACAAAAATCAATAGTAACTTCAAAAAGGGTCTATAAGATCAAACATGCAGTAGACAGAAGCATGGACAAATACAAAGCAAGGTTCATAGCTAGAGGGTTATCCCAGAAGGAGGGAGAATATTATGACGAGAATTTTTCTCCTGTTGTGAGATATAATTCTATTAGATCCATTATGTCTTTTGATGCTTCCATGGGATAGAGTTTACATTAGATGGATGTAAAGACAACTTTTCTCAATGGAGAAATCGAATAAGAAGTATACATTGAACAACCTCAAGGATTTGAAGTACATTCCAGAGACACTCATGTTTACAGATTAAATAAATCCATGTATGGACACAAGCAAGCTCCAAGAGCTTGGTATGCCATAATGTAATGATCCCAAGCCATTATGCTAGGATCATCACGATTTTGGTGTCTTTTTAAAACTTTTATTGGTTGTGGTATTTCATCAAAAAATTCACTGACCTACTTGTTATATGTGTTTACTTGTTGAATGGCCTCTTGATTTCGACCTTAGGTTTTACTGATGTGTTTATATGAGTGTTTGCAGCAATAATCAAGAAGATATAACCATGGAACATACCTCAATGTAATTGCCCCCACCTCTTGATGAAGAGGTATTGAGGAGACTCAGTGGCCTAGGCATCCCCACTGGGCCATAGTCTCATACTAAGGGGAAAGGTCAACCAAACTAAGGTTATATTCTTAATTTTACTTGATGAAAAGGTGAAAAAGAGTTAAAAGATAACTCAATGAAGGAATAGAAGCATTGGAGGAGTAACCCTAGGGGTTAACCTAACTCAACAGAAAAATAGAAGAAAAGTATAAATAGAAGGATGGGGCACACCTATTATTCATTATGGATTTTGGTATTTTTCTTATTGATGCTCTTGAGCATACAGTTTTGAGGGTTTTAATATTACAAACCCTAGTGAGCAGTTCAGTGGTGAAATATTCCACTCACCTAGATCCAAGCTTGGTCTCAGGGATGAAATACTCCACCCACACCATTCTAGAGCTATCATCTACCCAGGAGGACTAGCAGGGTCATACCATTTGGATCAGGAGGGTCGTACCAACTAGGGTTTTCTTGCAGGGGCACACCAATTGTTGAGGAAGAGTTCGATCCAGCCAAAGGAAGAAGCTTGAGGGTTTTCCAGCATTAGGTTTTTTCTTCCAAGCCCCTATTCATCATTTTGAGGGATTCTTGGAGGATTTATCATGTCCCTATCATTTACTGTAGGTTGGGATGATTTTAGGAGGAAGGGTACGACTTGGAGATTCAACAATTCTCATATCTAGAAGGCTATAGGCTAGATCTGATCTTGAGACTTCTCTCAAGTTCTTGTAGATTCTCGATCTATCATCCGGGAGAGTTTCAGATGATTCAGAGGCCCATTCAGCTAGGCTGTACTATTGGCCATATTCAGGGTTTCAGGAGGGTCATACCATCCTAGGGTTTCTGCAGTTTGAGGAGGAAGCTTCAGTGATTGAGCTTCATACTTCAGGAGGAGGCTTCTCTTGCCTTGATCTATCCTTGAGGATAATTTGGAAGCATCATGAAGTCTATATCTTCAGGAGGGTGTCCTTGTCTTCAGTAGGCTATACTAGCAATCATCAGGGTCATACCAGTTGCTTGAGGGGGGGCCGAAACCTTGGTCTTGCAGTTGAGCATTCATCTTCTATTGGAAGCCTTTGGGAGGCTTGATTTGTATCTCTGGGAGAATTTTGTTATACAAATCCTTTATTATCTTGAAGCCATCTACTTCAGATCTAATTCTCTATTGTATCAGGTGCTTACTTTCTTATAATAAAGTTCAACTATTTTCTTGTGGTTCCTATCTTATGTAATATTGATGGTCTTCATATGATTACAATGATTCTTGTATAAATCTGTGGCTGAATAACTGAATAAACCCTAAGGCTGAAATATTCAGGGCCAACCTGCATACACAACAAATAATAATCAAATCAATGGTTAGTTAGTGATTCCAAGCAAAAACATTGTCTTGGGATCATTACAGCAGTATTAGAGCTTGATCCTCCAAACCCATGGAAGGATTAGTGCATGTAGAGGTACAGTGGGATCTTTATTGGTAGAAGGAAGAAACAAAATAGTGAAATAGAAGCCGAAATGGAGGGTTTAGGAGATGACCGTGAGCTACAAGGCTTGGCTTACTTGGTAGCCGAATTCCATAAGACCCTAAATCTTACAGAAAGAAACTTGGTCCATCATTTGCAAGAGATCCAGGAGACAAGCCGGAGGGAACAAGCCAAGATCACTAAGACCTTAAAGAAGGTAGATGGGAATCTAAAAAAAATTGATGAAAACCAGACAATGATAACCCAGCTATTGATGCAGATGACTCATCGAGAGAAATACCTTGAGACGTATGGAAACAAGGTGGTTGGTGGATCTGGTGGATATGGGGGATCTAGTGCGTTATCACTCCAGGAAACTCTCCTAGGTTGTAAGTCATAGATGCCTGGTAACTTAATCTTTTTGGAAACTATTTTCTCAAATATAGGTGTGGGTTTGGATCAAGATGAATGTCTTAATCTCTGGATTGTATCTTCAAGATAGTCTTAACTATATGCATGCAACACAAGGCCTTCAAAATCTATTGTCAGATAGGTTTGTATAACAAAGGGATAAGAAAACTAATCAGTTAACCAGAACATACATAAAACCATATATATGATGGGTCAACAAACTAGCCAAAGATGCTTGTGATTCTTGCTTAAAAATAAAAAATAACATGACAGTTACCATAGGATCATTAAACAGAGACAAAAGAACTAATTCCACTCATAAGCATAGACAAAGATGAAAGAAGGTCTGACAGTAACAAATGAAAGAAGCTTGCAGGCTGATATATTAAAGAAAGTGTCTTTCATACAAAATAGTAGCATATAGAACTCAAAATCGAACCCTTAGTTCCTATTCTACCTTTAGCTTTATAGCTTTACAATGCAGTTTTGAGATCCTAAAAGCATGGATCAAATATGCTAAAGATAGAAAGTCAAAATTCAGTTTGCAAAAGATATGGAATGATCTCCAAAAATGAGGTCAATCTCAGATTTCATGGTCTTCATCTCTTGTAGATTAATGGTCCAGTGCAGAATAGCCTTCCAAGGTTGAATGATGACTCTTCCAGGAGATACAAATTCGAATTTGTTGAGGTGGGCAAACATCCTGATTTTTTGCCTTTGTCAAAGGTACAAAAAATGATTGAAACACCTCTTCTTTCCCTTATCCATCAAAAATAGCCATTGAATCTTACTTGATAATTCAACAAATGTCTATTCGAAGAGTTTCCGTACCATTCAAACTCAAAAAATCCCGATCTGGGCAAAAATTCGGTCATTCTGGCAATGACAGGATTTCAGTGGTTAACATAGGTAAAAATTGGGTGCTTTAACCACCGAAATCTCTGCTTTTGGTGGTTAATGAACGCTTTTCAGGTCCACCTAAACCACCGAAAACACAGCTTGAACATTTATCATTTGCTACTAAGAATGTGGATCTGGAATATGGATGGATATTTGATTGATAATCATTCTGCCAAGTGTTCAAGCTTCACCCCTCAAGTTGAAATATGCTGCATATAAAATCACAAAATCTCATGTGAGTTGTTGAACATGAATGTATTCTCAACTTCCTAAGATGGAAATCCATTTACTGTAGAATGCTAGGTCTTTTAATTCTATCTTTCACTTTGTTTCAGCTTTCATGATGACCTGATCATCATAGGAGTATGTTTCAACGTCCACCACATGTAATAGCAGAGAGAAAATTACTTCTTTTACGAGTTCAAGAGTCCTGGAAGTAGTTGTATTCCTTGTCTCTTGTGCAACCATTTATTTTCAAATATTTCATCAGACCTGGGATGGTGTTGAATTGCCTCCTAACCTCTTCAATCGTTTTCAAGGCTGCACTACCCACACTTTTCATTGTCATGGCAGAGAAGCAATAAGGAAGCATTTCCCCAACAATTAAACTAATAGGTCTATATGCATCGATGGCCAATCATGTTGCGATTGTACTAAGCATGCCCAAAGCAACTACTGCAATACCATACATGGAAGCCAAACTAAACTGACAAAAATGCTTACTGCAATAGCAAATATAGGAATAATAACATATTTGTATCCCAAAGCCAACCCAAAAATAACATTTGTTGCTGCTCCAGTCCTGCATGAATCAGCAACATCTCGGACAGAGCTGTAAACATTTCTTGTGTAGTACTCTGTGACAAAACCAATAATAAGGCCAGCCCACAAACCATTGATTAAGCAAACAATGATACTCATCGAATTAATTAGCAAGGGGTAGCACATGGCAATAAAATTGTGAGAGTTTCCAAATGATGATATGGATGCAACAACCAGAGCTGCACAAGAAGATTCAGCATAGGACCCAAAGAGATCTGATCCCATACCAGCAATATCTCCAATATTGTCACCAACATTATCAACAATGACAACTGGGTTGCATGGATCATCTTCAGGAATGTTCCTCCCAACCTTGCCAACAAGATCTGTACCTACATCAGCTTATTTGGTGTAAATACCACCACTTACTCTGCCAAATAGAGCCATGGAATAACCTCCAAGCCCATAACCGGTAATGGCTTCAAGAAGACCCTCCCAGTCATTTCCATAGTTCAACATATGACAGATGCATACTTATTTTCTGCCCTCCGATGCGTGATTTCTTTCTCTACAAAGTTGCTTCTTCATGGCCTTTATACATTTCAACAGCTAGATGAATTTCTATTGATCTCGATTGTTTCTCATAGTGGCACCTGCAATTAATTGGGAAGGCATCTCAAAACTTGCAACTCAGCTCAGATCCACTTGTTCATATCTCTTGCTCGTGGCCATATGCTTTCGTCCTGTCAAACGTTCCAATAACCAATTCTATGTTTCTCCATTGGAGTTTTTGATGTCAAAATGAACTCAAACCTTACAACTGGGATCGATACACCTCAATCTCTACAACGATGCCTCAATTCTAGTAGTCGGCAGTGGATGCCTCAATACAAAAAACGTTTCAGAAATTTGAGTTGGTAGGTATTCTTGTTGCTTTAGACATAATATAACTCTTCTTTTTTCTATAGTACACAACCGGTGAGCATATGAGCAGCAAGCATAAAACTATTCCCTCAAAACCAAAAATGCTTAACTTCTCATCACCTACTACTGCCTTGGTGAAAATACCAACACCGCACTCCATAGTAACCTTGGCAAGGAACAGGTCTTCATCAATAAGTGTTCCTTGGATCCTTCAAACTGAAGAAAACATCGAAACAGGGTAGACATCTGTGAAATAGAGAGCTTGGTGCTCGGGTTTTGTGTGTCGACTCGTGACTTGGATTGACTCTTGGCTTAATTATGACTCAGTATTTGGCTTGATCTGTGGCTTAATCCTTGGCTTGCTTGGGGCTTGATATGGTGGTTTGGCATGTGGACATGACTCGAGAGTTGGCAAGTCAATAAACTTAAATTCAATAATAAGACACTTATGTGCACATACCACATTTTGATGAGATCATAAATATATATATATAATATGTTTTTTGTATTTGAAAATCCTAAAACATATATTAGGGCTAACAAATATAACCATTATTCATGTTTTGTATATTGCAGGTCAAGGTAGTGTTACAAGGGTCTAGAATAATCATAATCGATCGAGAGATTAATGGAAAATATGGAGGTCAAGACACTGGAAAGAAACTGAGGAAAACGATAAATCATTTGAAGAGTGATGGAAAAACCGATTAAAATACTAGTGCGTTTTTTATCGCTAACATCTGGCTCCAGCTGGGATGGAGACCTCCCTGCAAGGTTTCCAAGAACCTAGTAGTTACAGTAGCCTTTAGTATTGGGCATGGAGTCATCTGGCCTGTGCAACCGTTCCTCTCCAAACCTGTAACTTGCATGCAGCCTCCTGCTTATTCATGAAATCAACAACTGAAAAAGATCTAACTGCTCGTATGGAGAGCTTATTCCTCTACCTACTCCTACACTAACCAACTGTATTGCCTCTTATCAAGTGAAGTGATGCTTCCAATGAAGCCATATAAAGAACTGATTTACTGACAACATGCTAGATTTTGACCCGAAAAACAATGGAAACCATATCATGCAGAAAAGAGGTTTGAACAGATGATAAAGACAATCTTCTTCTGACAGAAAAATTTTAACATCTATGCTACTCATAGAATCCAAATAGTTAGCAAAAGGGTCATCAAATTCACAAAGCAATACCTCTTTGGACTACTGATCCAACTGTAAATTGAAAAGATGTTGAAAACTGCCTTTACTAATCTCACTGTTGAATGAAGGCTGCTCAAGATCTGTTGGAGAAACATATAAGATGGACTGGTGATCTGGACTTTTCATCTGCTCGCCTTCTTCTTGATATCTACTGCAAACTTCCAGTCGCTGCAAATCTTGAAACTGAGAGATACCCTTAGGATCTGTTGTAGATTCAAAACTGCCATACGGTGATTTAAAAATCTTCTCATCATTTTTCAATTTTTCAAAGGAGGCAATCTGATCTTGATAACTATTATTAACCACAACATGCATACATATCTGATCATCTCTTTGCTGAAAAATAGGACTAGATGAAATTTTAGTAGTGAACAATCCTTCACAAGACTTAAAGTCTTCTTCCTCATCACTGTATTTATCAAATATGGGAACATCAAGAACATTTTCTAATGATAGAGATGAATATTCTTGCATAGAGTCATCAACAATAGGATCTTGAAATAAATTTGAAAAAATATCACCTTTTACCTCATCATATTCATCTTTCTCATCTGACATTGACATGTAAGGTACATAAGGAGAAATATAATCCTCTTGATGTGCTTTTTGGAGATTAGATGTTTTCTGAAAATCTTGTTCCTCATGGTTGAGACAACTTCCCTTGGTTTGTGAATCCGGAAGCTGAGAGTTGCCTTTACTGGTCTCAATGTTGCATGTAGGAAACTCAACCTTTGTTGTAGATCCAAAACTTTCAATTTATGATCTATCAATTTGCTTATCATCTTTCAATTTTTCAAAGGAGGCAATCTGATCTTGATAACAATCTAAGATAGTGGATGCATTTGGTATATTGTTTAAAGCATCTATACTATGGCCATCATCCTGTAGATCATCAATATCTTGGTCATGATGAGAAGCATCTCTTGTTGTAGCATATTTCACATAACTATTTGATTCCTTATTCAACAAATTGAAATCATGACAGCATTTAGGATAGAGAAGGTCAACTGAATATATCTCTTTACACAATAGATGAAAGGCAGCATGAAAATCAGCCAAAGAGATGACACTTGAAAAAGGAAGAGACCGATACCAATCACGAGCAATTCCCTCTCATGAAAGACTGAAAAGTCGGATCTGAACATCCTCATGCACAACTCGCAACCGATGCATGTAGTCATGAAAATCCAACAAATGTTCAGCTGGCACTTCTCAGTCTTCTCCTCGAAATTTGGGAAGACTATTTTCCCATTCATCTTTAGTAGGTACTGGATTTGGGAAACCAACATTTTTTGAAAAATCACAGAACGCGTACCTCTTAGCAAAGATTTGGTTCATGTCATACCAGTGGAGTCACCAATAGATTTCTGAATAATGGAGTTTCCACTGAATTCATCCTTCATGGAGTCGCCAGATAGATGACTACAACCAAAATAATGTCCAAGCTTTGTCTATCATCAAAGCTGGATCTATGTCGTCTCCCAAGGAAGCTGAGCTTCAATCTCCTCTCCCTGGAAACGACGCCAATTTGTTATCACTCCAGGAAACTCTCCTAGGCTGTAAGTCAGAGATGCCTCGTAACTTAATCTTTTTGGAAACTATTTTCTCAAATATAGGTGTGGGTTTGGATCAAGATGAATGTCTTAATATCTATATTGTATCTTCAAGACAATCTTAACTATATGCATGCAACACAAGGCCTTCAAAAGCTATTGTCAGATAGGTTTGTATAACAAAGGGATAAGAAAACTAATCAGTTAACCAGAACATACATAAAACCATATATATGATGGGTCAACAAACTAGCCAAAGATGCTTGTGATTCTTGCTTAACAATCAAAACTAAGATGACAGTTACCATAGGATCATTAAACAGAGACAAAAGAACTAATTCCACTCATAAGCATAGACAAAGATGAAAGAAGGTCTGACAGTAACAAATGAAAGAAGCTTGCAGGCTGATATATTAAAGAAAGTGTCTTTCATACAAAACAGTAGCATATAGAACTCAAAATCGAACCCTTAGTTCCTATTCTACCTTCAGCTTTATAGCTTTACAATGCAGTTTTGAGATCCTAAAATCATGGATCAAATATGCTAAAGATAGAAAGTCAAAATTCAGTTGGCAAAAGATATGGAATGATCCCCAAAAATGAGGTCAATCCCAGATTTCATGGTCTTCATATCTTGTAGAGTCATGGTGCAGTGCAGAATAGCCTTCCAAGGATGAATGATGACTCTTCAAAGAGACACAAATTCGAATTTGTTGAGGTGGGCAAACATCCTAATTTTTTGCCTTTGTCAAAGGTACAAAAAATGATTGAAACACCTCTTCTTTCCCTTATCCATCAAAAATAGCCATTGAATCTTACTTGATAATTCAACAAATGTCTATTCGAAGAGTTTCCGTACCATTCAAACTCAAAAAATCCCGATCTGGGCAAAAATTCGGTCATTCTGGCAATGACAGGCTTTCAGTGGTTAACATAGGTAAAAACTGGGTGCGTTAAGCACTGAAATCTCTGCTTTCAATGGTTAATGAACGCTTTTCAGGTCCGTCTAAACCACCAAAAACACATCTTGAACATTTATCATTAGCTACTAAGAATGTGGATCTGGAATCTGGATGGATATTTGATTGATAATCATTCTGCCAAGTGTTCAAGCTTCACCCCTCAAGTTGAAAGATGTTTCTTATAAAATCACAAAATCTCGTGTGAGCTACTGAACATGAATGTATTCTCAACTTGCTAAGATGGAAATCCATTTACTGTAGAATGCTAGGTCTTTTAATTCTATCTTTCACTTTGTTTCATCTTTCATGATGACCTGATCATCATAGGAGTATGTTTCAGTGTCCACCACATGTAATAGTAGAGAGAAAATTACTTCTTTTACAAGGTCAATAGCCCTTGAAGTAGTTGTATTCCTTGTCTCTTGTGCAACCATTTATTTTCAAATATTTCATCAGACCTCGGATGGTGTTGAATTGCCTCCTAACCTCTTCAACCGTTTTCAAGGCTGCACTACCCACACTTTTCATTGTCATGGCAGAGAAGCAATAAGGAAGTATTGCCCCAACAATTAAACTAATAGGTCTATATGCATCGATGGCCAATCCTGTTGTGATTGTACTAAGCATGCCCAAAGAAGCTACTACAATACCATACATGGCAACCAAACTAAACTGACAAAAATGCTTACTGCAATAGCAAATATAAGAATAATAACAGATTTGTATCCCAAAGCCAACCCAAAAATAACATTAGTTGTTGCTCCATTCCTGCATGAATCAGCAACATATTGGATAGGGTTGTAAGGATTTCTTGTGTAGTACTCTATGACAAAACAAATAACAAGGCCAGCCCACAAACCATTATTAAGCAAACAATGATACTCAGTGAATTAATGAGCAAGGGGTAGCACATGGAAATAAAATCGTGAGAGTTTCCAAATGATGATATGGATGCAACAACCAGAGTTGCACAAGAAGATTCGGCATAGGACCCAAAGAGATCTGATCCCATACCAGCAATATCTCCAATATTTTCACCAACATTATCAGCAATGACAACTGGGTTGCATGGATCATCTTTAGGAATGTTCCTCTCAACCTTGCCAACAAGATCTGTACCTACATTAGCTGCTTTGGTGTAAATACCACCACTTACTCTACCAAATAGAGCCATGGAAGAACCTCCAAGCCCATAACCGGTAATGGCTTCAAGAAGACCCTCCCAGTCATTTCCATAATTCAACATATGACAGATGCATACTTATTTTATGCCCTCCGATGCATGATTTCTTTCTCTACAAAGCTGCTTCTTCATGGCCTTTATACATGTCAACAGCCAGACGAATTTGCGTTGATCTCGATCGTTTCTCATAGTGGCACCTGCAATTAATTGGGAAGGCGTCTCAAAACTTGCAGCTCAGCTCAAATCCACTTGTTCATATCTCTTGCTCATGGCCATATGATTTCGTCTTGTCAAACATTCCAATAACCAATGTTATGTTTCTCCATTGGAGTTTTTGATGTCAAAATGAACTCAAACCTTACAGCTGGGCTCGATACACCTCAATCTCTACAACGATGCCTCAATTCTAGTAGTCGACAGTGGATGCCTCAATACAGAAAATGTTTCAAAAATTTGGGTTGGTAGGTATTCTTGTTGCTTTAGACATAATAGAACTCTTCTTTTTTCTATAGTACACAATCGGTGAGCATATGAGCAGCAAGCATAAAACTGTTCCCTCGAAACCAAAAATGCTTAACTTCTCATCACCTATTGTTGCCTTGGTGAAAATACCAACACCGCGCTCCATAGTAACCTTGACAATGAACAGGTCTTCATCAATAAGCGTTCCTTGGATCCTTCAAACTGAAGAAAACATCGAAACAGGGCAGACATCTGTGAAATAGAGAGCTTGGCGCTTGGACTTTGTGTGTCGACTTGTGACTTTTATTGACTTGTGGCTTAAGTATGACTCAGTATTTGGCTTGATCTATGGCTTAATCCTTGGCTTGATTGGGGCTTAAGATGGTAGTTTGGCATGTGGACATGACTCGGGAGTTGGCAATTCAATAAACTTAAATTTAATAATAAGACACTTATGTGCACATACCACATTTTGATGAGATCATAAAAATATATATAAAATATGTTTTTTGTATTTGAAAATCCTAAAACATAGATTAGGGATAACAAATATAACCATTATTCATGTTTTGTATATTGCAGGTCAAGGCAGTGTTACAAGGGTCTAGAATAATCATAATCGATCGGGAGCTTGATGGAAAATATGGAGGTCAAGACACTGGAAAGAAACTAGAGAAAATGATAAATCATTTGAAGAGTGATGGAAAAACCGATTAAAATACTAGTGCATTTTTTTATCGCTAACATGGTGGGTCCCATGGTGAAACTAGATACAATCTGGAGAAAGCTCCCAGTTCTGAGGGAAACCATGGAGGAGGCACGTCATATGGACAAATGGGTAGTAGGGCTAACCCTAGACCATACTTTCCCACGTTCACAGATGGACAGGTGCAACAGGAACAGGTGGATGACTTTGTGGAGTAGATGGTACAATGTACTAAGGAGTACTACGACCTAGATATGATCATTCAGAGGAAGATGTCCCTGGGTCAATATTACCAGCTCAAGTTCAGAAATAAGCCCAGGACAAACCACAGGAGCAATTTTGAGTTTGAACAAAGAGTAGGGAAGATAGAGATCCCATACTTTGATGGTACGGTCAAGATGATAACACAGGCATGGGTGAAAACGTTGGATACTTATCTACAAATTAATCCCATGAGGGAGATGGAAGCCAACAAGTTTTCCACCATGTACTTGGATGGCAAGGCTCATGATTGGTGGTACCATGGACTCACCACACTAGGTCATAGTCAGATAGTGTCCTACACAGATTTCACTCAGAGGCTCATTGATAGATTTGATCAGGGAGATCCGAAGCTACACTTCAGGGAGGTCACACATCTTAAACAAATAGGTACGACTGAGGCATTCATTGAAGAATTTCATAGGTTGGTCATGATGGTACAAGATATATCACCAACCAGACTCCTGATGCTCTTCATTGAAGGATTGATGGATCCCTTGAAGGGTTGGGTAAAGGATTTTAAGTCTACCAACCTATAGGATGCTATCTGGAGGACGAGGGATCTATGACCAGCTGCTAGGCTAGAATTTATACCCAGACCACCTCTTAACACTGGAGGGAGAGACCAAAGGACTCCAATAAATTAGGGAGGATGTGACCCAAGGGGTTTTTACAGGGGTTATGGCAGAGTGGATGAGAACACCAGGAGGGAAATAAGGAGGAAGCAACTTTTCTTCACTTTCAAAGAACCATGGAACCTGGCACACAAATGCATGGGTCGTGGTCAAGTGCATTACATAGAAGTCACTTCAAACAACGAAGAAGAGGAGGATATTGGCCAGATATAGAACATTGAAGCTGAAACCATTGAGACAATAGAAGAGGATATCCCAAGACAAGACAGTACGGCTGAGGAGAAAGTTACCTTAGCATCTATCAGTGGAGTTCCCAAATATAACACCTTTCGGATGAGGGGAGTCTTGCAAGGATAGAAGGTATCGGTTCTGATTGATGGGGTAGCCTCGCATAAATTCATTGATTCAACATTGATGAAAAGGATGCATATACCCACAGTAGAGTTTGAAGGATTCAAGGTGGAGGTAGTAGGTGGAAGCACTATTCCTTGTGATAGGTACATTTCGGGTATGAAGCTTACATTAGGTAGGCATGAGATGGTATAGGAAATCTATGTCATGGACCTTCCAGATACCAACATCATCCTTGGATTTCAGTGGCTCAGTACGTTGGGGCCTATCACCACCAACTACAAAACCATGGAGATATCATTTACAGAGGAGGGTGGATGAAAGGTAGTACTCTGGGGCATGACAGGGAATGTTGCAAAGGTGGTCATAGCCAAGAGGATGGAGGCCATCTTCTGAAGAGATGAGATAGTATATGTAGCAGAATGTAGGATTTCAGCACATGTGGATGAGCAGGGTAAGGTTCACTATACCCCAAAGATCCAAGAAATCCTTGACAAACACCACAAGTTGTTTGGACCGATACCTCCAGGGATGCCACCAGACAGGGGGTTTGAGCACATTATTGAGCTAGAGGAAGGAGATAAACCAGTCCACACTACACCATAAAGGCACCTGAAGAAGTACAAATATGAAATAGAGAAGGCCATCAAGGAACTTTTGGACATGGGGCACATCAGGCCAAGCACTATCCCTTTTGCTTCTTTAGTAGTGCTAGTTAATAAGAAATATGGCACTATGAGGATGTGCATTGACTTTAGGGCCTTGAATAAAAATACAATCAGAAACAGGTACCTGATACCAAGGATTGATGAGCTTCTAGATGAATTGCATGGAGCTATCTACTTCACAAAGATTGACCTTCGTTCTGGCTATCATCAAATCAATATGAGGGAGGAGGACATTTCAAAAATAGCTTTCAGGTGTCATTATGGCCATTATGAATTCTTGGTGATTCCCTTCAGGTTAACCAATTCCCCAACCATGTTCCAATTCTATATGAACCATGTGTTCAACAAGCAGCTGAGAAAGCACTTGCTGGTACTTTTTGATGACTTTCTCATTTACAGCAAGATGTGGGAGGAACACCTCAGGCATGTGGATCATATTCTGTCAATCATGGAGGAACAATCACTATACGCTAAGGAGTCCAAATGTGAGTTTGGAATGACAGAGGTGCTTTACTTGGGTCACATCATTGGAGAAAAAGGGGTACAGGTACATCAGGAGAAAATAAAATCCATTATGGAGTGGCCTACTCCTAAAACACTCACATAATTGAGAGGATTTATGGGCATATGCACATACTACATAAAAAATTTCAAGGGGTTTTCTCAGTTGTGTGCACCCTTGACTGATTTGACTAAGAAAGGAGCCTTCAAATGGAATTAGGAAACTCAAATGACGATGGACACGATGAAGAAGGTGATGAGCATGTGTCTAGTCCTAGCTCTTCCATATTTCGGTCTACCTTTCACCTTGGAGTGTGATGCCTCAAGAGAAGGGATAGGGGTCGTACTGATGTAGAATAGGAACCCTCTTGCCTATGAGAGCTGAAAACTCAGGGGTCCTAAGCTACTCTACAACATTTATGACAAAGAAATGTTGGCTATCATGCATGCACTAGCCAAATTCCAACAATATATGGTAGGTGCACGGTTTGTGATCAAATCAGATCATAACAATTTCAAATACTTATTGGAGCAGAAGGACTTAAATGAGAGACAACAAAAATGGGTAAGAAGAATACAGGCCTATGAATTTGACATTGAATTTGTCAAAGGGAAGAACAACGTGGTGGTTGATGCATTGTCTAGAAGGCCATCCATATTTTCCATGAAAGGTGTATAGGTTGACTAGAAAGACCATTTGGTGATGGAGTATGCGAAAGATCAGTTCACTTGTCAGCTATTGGATGGTTAGGTACAAGATGATAATTTCAGGATTATAAATGACCTCATCTACTACAAGGGCCGAATATTTTTGGTTCCTGGATCGACCTTCAAGGACAAGGCATTGCAGGCATGTCATGACTCACCGATGGCAGTAGACCAAGGGATCAGTAAGATGTACATGTAGGTAAAAGAGAGGTTCTCATGGAAGGGCCTCAAGGAGGATGTAATAAAGCATGCTAAGGAGTGTACTACATGCCATATGAACAAGGATGAGCATACACACCCAGTAGGATTACTACAACCCTTACCCATTCCATAGCACAAGTGGGAAAGCATATCCATGGATTTCATCACCGGGTTGCCAAGAACACAAGGGAAGGACTACATTTTTGTGGTGGTAGACAGGTTGACGAAGTTTTCACAATTCTTCTCCATATCCACAAACTTCAGTGCAGCACAGGTTGCTAAACTATTCTTCAGGGAGATTTTCAGGTTGCATAGCCTACCCAAAACCATTGTCAGTGATAGGGATAGTAGGTTCATGGGCACCTTTTGGAAAGAGTTGTTCAATCTGGTTGGTACAACCTTGACCCCTAGTACCAGATCTCACCCTCAGACAGATGGGAAAACTGAGATATTCAACAAGTGGGTAGAAGTCTACCTCAGGAATTATGTAGCAGGGAAGCAGAAGGCGTGGGTCAAATGGTTGCACTTGGGAGAATACTACTACAACACCACCCAGCATGTGTCCATAGGCATGCCTCCATTCAGAGATTTGTACAGCTATGATCCACTATCTTTTGTTGATATTGCTTTCAGTGATAGCAGGGCACCTATGGTACAGTATTGGGTACAACAGAGCCAAGACATTCTCCAGGAGTTGAAGAATCATCTATAGAGAGCATAGAACCAGAAGAAGGTCCAAGCAGACAAACACAGAGTTGAGCGTAATTTTGAGGTTGGTGACTTAGTCTATCTAAGGCTCCAACCATACAGACAGACTTCTATAAAAAGAAGCAGAGCAGAGAAGCTACAACCACATTTCTTTGAACCCTACAGAGTTAGCAGGAGGATAGGGGTCGTAGCTTATGCGCTGGAGCTCCCACAAGGTAGCAGGATACAAAATGTCTTCCATGTGTCCTGCCTGAAGAGGGCCATCATATAGCACATCACACCCATCGAGGTACTACCTCCCATGGATGAAGAAGGGAATCTTGTTTTGATTCCATAAGAGATACTAGAGGTTCAGGAGAAGAAGCTCAGGAAGAGAAGCATCAAAGAGTATTTGATCAGGTGGAAGGATCTACCCATTGAGGATGCCACGTGGGAAAATGAACAAGTGGTGAGAGAAAAAGGTTTGGAATTTCTTGAGGACAAGAAATTTCTAGCAGGAGAGACTGTAATTTCCCCCACCTCTTGATGAAGAGGTATTGAGGAGACTCAGTGGCCTAGGCATCCCCACTAGGCCATAGTCTCATACTAAGGGGAAAGTTCAACCAAACTAAGGTTATATTCTTAAGTTGACTTGATGAAAATGTGAAAAAGAGTTAAAATATAACTCAATGAAGGAATAGAAGCACTGAAGGAGTAACCCTAGGGGTCAACCTAACTCAACAGAAAAATAGAAGAAAAGTATAAATAAAAGGTTGGGGTGCACCTATTATTCATTCTAGATTTTGGTATTTTTCTTGTTGATGCTCTTGAGCATACAGTTTTGAGGGTTTTGATATTACAAACCCTAGTGAGCATCTCAGTGGTGAAATATTCCAC
Source organism: Picea engelmannii (assembly GCA_009831015.1). Classification (NCBI taxonomy): domain Eukaryota; kingdom Viridiplantae; phylum Streptophyta; class Pinopsida; order Pinales; family Pinaceae; genus Picea; species Picea engelmannii. Next base: position 57,591 of record ML784923.1, read on the forward strand.
TCACCTAGCTCCAAGATTGGTCTCGAGGATGAAATACTACACCCACACCATTCTATAGCTATCATCTACTAAGGAGGACTAGCAGGGTCATACCATTTGGATCAGGAGGGCCGTACCAGCTAGGGTTTTCTTGCAGGGGTGCACCAATTGTTGAGGAAGAGTTCGATCCAGCCAAAGGAAGAAGCTTGAGGGTTTTCCAGCATTAGGGTTTTGCTGGCAAGCCCCTATTCATCAATTTGAGGGCTTCTTGGAGGAGTTATCACGCCTCTATCATTTACTGTAGGTTGGGACGATTTCAGGAAGAAGGATACGACTTGGAGATTCAACAATTCTCATATCTAGAAGGATATAGGCTAGATATGATCTTGAGACTTCTCTCAAGTGCTTGTAGATGCCCAATCTATCATCTGGGAGAGTTTCAGACGATTCAGAGGCCCCATCCAACTAGGTTTTACTTTTGGCCATATTTAGGGTTTCAGGAGGGTCGTACCATCCTAGGGTTTTTACAGTTTGAGGAGGAAGCTTCAATGATTGAGCTTCATACTTCAGGAGGAGGCTTCTCTTGCCTTGATCTATCATTGAGGAGAGTTTGGCAGCATCAGGAAGTCTATATCTTTAGAAGGGCCGAACCCTTGGTGTCCTTGTCTTCAGCAAGTCGTACTAGCAGTCATCAAGGTCATACCAGTTGCTTGAGGGGGGGGGAGAAACCTTGGTCTTGTAGTTGAGAATTCATCTTCTAGTGGCATCCTTTGGGAGGCTTGATTTGTATCTCTGGGAGAATTTTGGTATACAGCTCCATTATTGTCTTAAAGCCATCTACTTCAAATCTGCTTCTCTATTATATCAGGTGCTTTCTTTCTTATAATAAAGTTCAACTATTTGCTTGTGGTTCCTATCTTGTGTAATATTGATGGTCTTCATATGATTACAATGATTCTTGTATAAATCTATGGCTGAATAACTGAATAAACCCTAAGGCCTAAATATTCAGGGCCAACCTGCATACACAACAAATAATAATCAAATCAGTGGTTAGTTAGTGATTCCAAGCAAAAAAATTGGCTTGGGATCATTACACTGAACCATATGCAATATGATAGACAAGACAAAACATCACCAATACGATTTTATTCATGAAATAGAGGAACCTACTACAATGAAGATGTCGATCTGGAATTCTCAACAGATGGCTCCAAGATAGAAGTATGAGTTGCTACAAAAATCTCCTGACAATATGAAATAAATCTCCAAAGGTTGGATAAGAGATGAAGACCAATACCAAGGTAGATTTGGTCATGTGAAGTGCATAAACCTTAACTGGATGATGCCACGTCCTGCTAGAATGTTGAAGCTACTCAATAATTCGGCTACCAAATGTGTCCAATCACCCCAAGAAACATGCCAAGCAGTAGATTGGGTGATGGCAAGAACAACCCAGGGGCTTGAATCTCTAAGATCCCTCTCAAACCATATGGATCCGAACCTTCTCCAATGTATGGTGCACCCTCCTAGATGGCTAAAACCCTAGAAATTTGACCTCTCTCCTAGAGACCTCCAACAACTCCATCAATCCATTAGAATGATAGATCGAGGCACGAAAATGAAAACCCAAGTGCTCAACTAGCCCAAATATTGGCTAGATCCTTAGATCTAGCTACCCTCCAAATAATGGTGTGCCCTCCTCTTGGGAAATCATCCCACCGTCAATACAAATGAATCCTCCACTGAAGTGCCTCCGAAAAAAACCAAGAATGGCGCTAAGACACCTGCAAGAGAAACCCAATACCTGGAATTCCCAATATCGCCTCTCCTTAGCTAGGACGAATCCTCCCTCAATGAATGGTGTTCCCCTCTTGCTGGAAACCCTAGCTAGTGCACCCTCTCTCTCTCTTCCCCTGCAACTAATGTAGAATCCTACTGCAACTGAGTAGATCTGAAACTAGAATGGTGTGGGAGAGTATTTCATATCCGAGACCAATCTTGGGACAAGCTAGGTGGAATCTTTCACCACTGAATACTCCTCTAGGGTTTGTTAAGTCAAAACCCTCAAAACCTCCAATGTTGGGCTCACTAGCTAAAAGCCAGATATCAAAATATGATCATACATGAATGAATGAGTAGAGGCCCTTGCCTTTCCTTTATAACTTTTTCTCTCCTTGTCCCTCCAAAGTGACTTTCATTTTATTAATAATTAATTAATTAATTAAATCACTTTAATTAATTAATTAACCTTTTTTCCTTTGAAAAACACCTTATCTCTCCTTGTGGCTTCCCTGGCCACTGAAAGTGAATTCTCACCATCCCATCCTGTAGTATTTATTCTCCCGATTCCAATGAGCTATTACACTGAGAGTTTCCTCCAAGTAATGTTCCCAAAATGGCCTCTTCAGTGAATTCAATTAACTTATAGCTCAAAATAGTCAAAATCATGGAAATCATCAAAATGCAATGAAACCAAAGCCAACATGTGAGGAATGAATCATAATGATGGAATATGATGAGAAATGAAATTTGGACCCCACAATGCCTCTCAATAACCCTTGTACTCACTATAACATCCATCTGGCTACTTTGGTCATCATAAACCTTTGCACTGTGATGATGTCCCAAAGTGGGGACATTACAGTCCTCCCTGCTAGAAAATTGCTTTTCCTCAAGCAATAACCAAATCCCCTCAAATAAAATACCAAGATCCCATGTCCACCTATGGGATACACAGTAGAACCCATCCAAATATGAACACTCATGCACTCTACCCCTTGGGTCCCATATCAAGTCATAATCTACTAGACCATGGGAATCATAACCCTGAAATATACCAACTCCGGGAGTCTTTTGCATATGACACATGGCCTCATCCTGGAATGAATCCATCCCTCAAGTCTCTACCAATATCCATGCAGCCTCCATCAACTGCTCATGCCGATGCATGAATGAGGTGTTGCAAGACCTATGTGAGACACCTAGAAGCGATGTGCTTCTCTTAACACCAAAGCTCAAAGGACAGTTAGAAAAAATTCCCCCTGCAAAGGTCCACTCGCCTTTTGCAGTCAGTGAAATTCCCAGCCCTAAAATCCTTGGGTCCCATGCTAACCTCTATCGAAGATCACCCTGTTGGCCCAACACTACTCTAACCATGATTGTCTACCCACTACATACATCCTAAATCCCCCTCTCCTAGGTTCTTCAGCTGAAATACATGTGACCCTTGGGCCTGTTGTCCAAAAACTATATCAGTGAAGACACCTCTATAGAATAAGTGCATGTCCAAACATCTCCATGCCCTATCATGATGATCAAGTGGGAGAAAAGGCCTCACCCCATAGGACAAGTACCTGCAGGCCCACTCCAAACAAACCAAGGTGGAGTGTGTGGCTCTCTGGCACAACCTAATTCAACATGAACATTCTGCTAACATAAGAGACTCCTAGATCCCATGGAAAACTTGGAAGTTTATCACTTCCAATATCCTCTAACTACTCTTGTGTAAGACTGATCATTGTTAGAAGCCCTCTGTTCTCATCTGTTATCACCTGGACCATGATGTTCTCTATCACACACCAAGTCTCAACTGGTTGCCTATGATGATCCATCTCTATCTGGATGGATGTTGTAAAGATACTCATGTCAGATGGCCTCAGCCTAGGCACTCCCCATGCCCTCTACCATTGTTTATCTCTCCTCATGTTGTCATCCATGATAAAAGTGTCGAGAAAAGGTAACAGAGACATTTGTAGCTGATTGTAGGGATGAAAAATACCACCTACCTTGGTCAATCCCAAGGTCTCGACCAAGATCATGTCTACCTGTACCCCTGATAATTGCTCGCCTGTATCCCTCACTAAACCCCAATCATCAGGTACAACCATAAGTAACTCCTCCAATTGCTGGAAAACCAATATTTGTCTCCTATCACCCACATAACTGCTGAAATGGTGAAGATGATATCTCATAACCATATGTTGTTGCAAAGGAGTGGCCTCTGCATGCTCCCCTAAGTGTGTCTCCTTTCTAAAAGGCAGTACACCCCTATGAATCCCACCATACATCTTAGCATGTACCTATGAGCTATCGCTAATCACTGTATGCTCTAGCAAACTCATGTCGTCTCCTGTAGACTCATGTTGCATCATAGATCCTTGGCATGTTGCTGGATCAACCTCTACATGGAGTTCAACCGCTCTCGAAACACAAATGGAAGTGTCCTCCATCAAATATACTCTCTCCCTGAGAGTATGAAAGTCCTCCATGGAAAATCCCTCATCTGCACTATTGTGTGCCACTGATGCCTCCCAACAATAATTGGCCACTAATGCATGTGTGTCATCAAAATGTCTAGTGGCTCTCATGATCATAGCCTCACTAACTCTCAAATTTCCTTGTAAGTGGTGTGACTCTTGATCATAGTCATGCTAAGGTACCACCTCATGCCTATCACTACTAGTGCCATCACTAAAATCCTCAACAACACTCTCTGCAAAAGATAAAGTGTTGAACTGATTGTTGTCCATTGCGCCACTGGGTCTGCCCATATGTAACTGCACATCATCCTCAATTGCTAGCTCCCTCTGAATCATAATGTATCTAGTGTGAGAAGTTGTATCCTCCTATGCCCTCAACCTGCTACTATCATCTGCGCCTGGATCCCATATAGTTGTGTCCAGACACATGCTATGGTCATCCTGAATACTAAAGAGTTCATCCTCATCAATACAGTCCGATCCTAGAAGTAAGTGATCCATAAACCTGTCAGTCTCCACCATATTCTCAACTAATGGAGTCTCCAAAATATGTGACTCAATCTCCTCATGATGAACTGTATGTGTAGGGTCAACTATCTATATGTTTTGTACCTCCTCCTGGGTCTGTGGATCTACATGTCCATGGTGTGAAACCTTCACACTAGGCTCATCCATCACATATGACATGCCATTGATCTCCTCATGTGACGTGGCTATCATGGGTGTCTAAGGGGATGACCAAGGTGCCACAACCCTCATAGGGAGCTCATCTGATCTAGGTGCTAACATGTGTGAATCCTCACTAGTGTCACCAATCTGTTGAGGTGTAAGTGTTAGAAAAATAGGACCGCGGAGCAATAAAATAAAACAAATG
>ML784923.1:62755-75672 GCA_009831015.1 Picea engelmannii
GGAAACAAAACACAGAAGACACACAATACAAGAGAGACACAGATTTACGTGGTTCACCCAGTGTGGGCTACGTCCACCAGAGAAATTGCCAGGTCCTTCCTTTCTTTTTATCCAACAAATGAAGGGATACAACCTATAGCAAAACCCATTGTAACTTCCTCTTCTTTCTCTCACAGTCTCCTCTCTCAGAATAATATATTCACCATCAACCATATCTGCAATACATTTCCCTCATAAAAGAGGGTTGCCTTCTAGGGAAAAAAAACCCTAACATAATCTCTATCGTTAGATATGCAACCTTATAATGAACGGTCCAGATTTACAATGAAATTACAATATACTTTTATAAGGCAATTTTTTCTTCGGGGGATTCACCCCCGAACCCCCACTTGCCCCCAGACCCCCCAGCCGAGGGGATAGGCCCCTCGGACCCCGCAGAGGGGGTAGCCCCCCTATGCACTGCCCCGCGTGGAAGAGTGTACATACTTCTGGGGTGTAAATACTTCATGGGGTATAAACATAGCTGAAAGTAAAAGACCTATAAATCAGGAAGATAATCAAGCTCCACAACCAACAGTAAGGTCATAAATAATATGTGATATGTCTATTGAAGTACTGGTGCTATCATCCTATCCACCCGACTGTCTATCCACTACACAAGGGTCACTATCCTCCTCAAGCGTGCTAGAATCATCAGCCTTTGTGCAAGAGTCACTATCACTAGCCTATGTGCAAGAGTCACTATCATCATTAGACTGCTCCTGATAAGCATCAATCGATCCATCCTCACACACCTCATAATCACCATCATAGTGCGCCTCAATGATATGCTTCTTACCCTTACCCCTACACCTATGATCTAGTTCCCAAGGCACCTTACACCTGTAGCAAAGTTGTGTGCTCCTAATGGGTGTGGGGTTTCTCTTTTCTTCCCTCCATCTAGCTATTGTTGCCATATATTCCTCTACTTGTTTGACCTGGAATGCAATCTCATCTATGCTCCACCTAGGATATTTCAAGGATAAATATTGTTGGAAGGTTATTAGGGCCCTAGTTTCCTCACTAAGGCCGTAGTAGTATTCCCATCTACTATGTACAATATGTCTAGTAAAATCCACAATATCCATCTTCTCTTATGGAAGACCCCTCTATGGCTCTACATGCATGTGCTAATTCCCACAGGCTAGCAGGAATCTAAGCTTTGATACCACTGTAATGATCCCAAGCCATTATGCCAGGATCATCACGGTTTTGGTGTCTTTTTAAAACTTTTATTGGTTGTGTTATTTCATCAAACACTTCGCTAACCTACTTGATAGATGTGTTTACTTGTTGAATGGCCTCTTGATTTCAGACTTAGGGTTTACTAATGTGTTTATATGAGTGTTTGCAGCAATAAACAAGAAGATATAACCATGGAACATACCTCAACCATATGCAATATGATAGACAAGCCAAAACATCACCAATATGATTTTATTCGTGAAATAGAGGAACCTGCTACAATGAAGATGTTGATCTAGAATGCTCAAAATATGGCTCCAAGATAGAATTATGAGCTGCTACAAAAATCTCCCGACAATACAAAATAAGCCTCCAAAGGCTGGATAAGAGATGAAGACCAATACCAAGGTATATATGGTCATGTGAAGTGCAAAAACCCTAACTGGATGATGCCATGCCCTGTTAGGATGCTGAAGCTCCTCAACAATTTGGCCCTACTGCAAAATGTGTCCAATCACCCCAAGAAATATTTCAAACAGTAGATTGGGCGATGGCAAGAACAACCCAGGTGCCTAAATATTCAAGATCCCTCTCAAACCATATGGATCTAAACCTCCTCCTATGTAATGTTCCCTCCTGGATGGTTGAAACCCTAATAATTCGGCCTCTCTCCTAGAGACCTCCAACAACTCCACCAATCCACTAGAATGATAGATCGAGGAATGGAAATGAAAACGCAAGTGCTCAACTAGGCCAAATACTGGCTAGATCCTTAGATCTATCTACCCTCCAAATAATGGTGCACCCTCCTCTTGGGAAATTATCCAACTGTCAATACAAATGAATCCTCCACTGAAGTGCCTCCTTAAACAACCAAGAATGGTGCTAAGACACCTGCAAGAGAAACCCAATACCTGGAATTCCCAAAATCGTCTCTCCTCAGCTAGGGTGAATCCTCCCTCAATGAATGGTGCGCCCCTCTTGCTGGAAACCCTAGATGTTGCGCCCTCTCTCTCTCTGCCCCTGCAAATGATGTAGAATCCTCCTATAACTAAGTAGATATGGAACTATAATGGTGTGGGAGATTATTTCATCTTTGAGACCAAGCTTGGGACAAGATAGGTGGAATCTTTCACCCCTGAATTGTCCTCTAGGGTTTGTTAAGTCAAAACCCTCAAAACCCCCAATGTTCGGCTCACTAGATAAAAGCCAAATATCAAAATGTGATCATACATGAATGAATGAGTAGAGGCCCTTACATTTCCTTTATACTTTTTTCTCTCCTTGTCCCTCCAAAGTGACTTTCATTTTATTAATATTTAATTAATTAATTAAATCACTTTAATTAATTAATTAACCTTTTACCTCTGAAAAACACCTTATCTCTCCTTGTGGCTTCCCTGGGCACCGAAAGTCACTTCTCACCATCCCATCCTGTAGTATTTCTTCTCCCGATTCCAATGAGATATTACACTGAGAGGTTCCTCCAAGTAATGTGCCCAAAATGGCCTCTTTAGTGAATTCAATTAACTTATAGCTCAAAATAGTCAAAATCATGGAAATCGTTGGAATGCAACGGAACCAAAGCCAACCTATGCAGAATTGATCATAATGATGGAATATGATGAGAAATTCAATATGGACCTCACAATGCCTCTCAATAACCCTTCTACTCGCTATAACATCCATATGGCTACTCTGGTCATCATAAACCTATGCACTGTGATGATGTCCCAAAGTGGGGACATTACACAAAATAGACAGATACTTACTAAGACTTGGTTTCTCCAAGAGTCATGCATATCCAAATCTCTACTACAAATTCATGAACAATGCACCTTTGATTCTATTGCTATATGTCGACGATTTATTCTTGATAGGGGAAGAGTCTCTCATCACCCAGTGCAATAAGGAACTAGCTTCTAAGTTTGATATGAAAGACCTCAGTCTCATGCATTATTACTTGGGACTAGAAGTATGGTAGAAGCATGGTGAAGTATTCCTTGGACAAGGAAAGTATGCAGTGAAGATTCTTCAGAAGTTTGGAATGATGGATTGCAAATCCATGGACACTCCTATGACAATAGATATAAGAAAAGTAAGAGACTCAGACTCTGATCCAATAGACCTGTCCCTATATTGGAAATTGATTGGGTCATTAATGTATTTAGTGAATACTCAACTAGATATTTTCTTTGTTGTAAAAACCCTAAGCCAGTTCCAAGTGGAACCCATACATGAGAATTGAATAGTTGCAAAGCATATTATAAGATATATTTGTGGGACGCTAAACTATGGTTTAAGATATCCTCATCCAGTGATATATAGCTTTATGGATTCACAGATTCAGATTGGGCAGGGAGTGTAGAAGACAGAAAGAGTACTTCAGGGATGTGTTTTATCTTGGGATCTGGTATGATATCTTTGGACAATAGGAAACATAAGTTTTTCACACTCATCATAGAAGAAGCATAATATATCGCAGCATGTGAGGCATGTACAGAAGTAGTATGGTTGAGGAAGCTAATTTCAGGATTATTTGATCATGTATCAGATTCGACCATAATATACTGTGACAATTAGAGTTTTATAAGGCTATCCGAACACCCAGTGTTTCATGATCGGTTGAAACACATTGAGATCAAATACTAATTTATTCATGATAAAGTCCAGGAAGGAGAATTGAAACTCCATCATATCTCCATAGATGAGAAGATAGAAGATATTTTGACAAATCCATTGTCCAGGATAAAGTTTTCATACTTACGAGACAAGTTGGGGCTCGTGGAGATAACTCCCTTAGCTGAAAGGGAAGAGATGGCTCCCCAGGTTGGGAGGGAGCACTGATATATACATATATATATATATATATATATATATATATATATATATATATCATTTATTTATAGATAGTCATTTTCTAGTTTGGAAAATGATCCAGGATGGGAAGTTCCTTTCCAGTTCGGAAAGTAGTTTGAGATTATCTAACAGACAGTAATTTTCCAGTTCGGAAAATGGTCTAGATCAAACAATCATTTTAGTAATGAAAATGGTTTGATAGATTGATGATGTACCATAGAAATTGATTCCCCTTATGTCCAGTGTGGTGGAATGGTCAAGGAAAGTCATTCTTCTTGGAAGTCACTCTTAGTAGTGGTCAAGAAGAATGGTCTTCCTCGTCAGGCAATCATTATTTTGAAGTTCATAGTTGTGAGCAGTTTCGAAGAATGGTCCATTTTGGAGGTTGGTGCAGGACAATCATTTCCTTAGGAAATGGTCTAGACAGTCATACCCTAGGGTAGACTCATCCTCTCTAGGTTGCACTATGTTTAGTGTTGGATGAATGGCTCAGTTAGGTGAATGGTCTAGGTTTAGCAATCAAGGACAGGCATTCCCTATGGAAGACTCATTCTATCCAGGTTGCACTATGTTTAGTGCTAGAGGAATGGCCCAGTTAGGTTAATGTTCTAAGCTCAAAAATCAGGGAAAGTTATTCTCCCATGCTTGGGAATAATAGTACATATATCCCATGGTTGATTTTTTTACTGTATGAGGGTAGATGTTCTTCTAGATATCACATATGTGAGTGGAAGAATGGACCAGATTACTCAACTTGTGTCATGATATTGTTTATGTAGTTTGATATCTGATGATATGACCATTGTAGAGATTGTATGTCTCTGAACAATAGTTGTATACTACTATGGTGGATGCATTCCACTGATTGTGAATATGTGTCACTAGTTAGTAGTTGTGTGCTACTTGGTATGGTTGTGTACCACTGGATAGTGGTTATGTACTACTATGGATAGACAAAATTGTGTTGTATCATATGACATTGTACTGATTGTCATGGAGATTATCCAGTTGGATAATGATGATGGTGCTCTTGATTTGATCATGAGATAGCATGTGTGGCTATGATGATGCTACCGTTTGAATGGTTTGTTTGTGCTCAAGACCATTTCCTTTTACACCTCCCTAGATAGGAGGGAGTGTTGATATTATGGTAGCTACGAGAGGTATTAACCTCCACTTGTGACCTTTTATGAGATTAGAATATTCCAAGAAGCAATAAGAACCCTAAAAGACTTGGACATAACCCTATAAGAGAAGTCGGCTAAAGAGAATATTTTATATTGAGTCTTTAGCCTCCAGAAAGAGAAGTCAACCCAGATAGCCTAAAGAGAGAAGTATAAATATAGGGCACCAGAGATATTTTGGTACAAACAACTCGTAACTGCATAAATTTAGTAGTACACAAGTTTGGAGAGTAGTTGCAACTATAGTTGTTGCAACCTGTAATTTCGGTCTTTCTAGGTTAGACTTTCTGATCAGTCTTGGTTATATTTTCTTGGTGCATTAGCCTTGGTTGGCTATTGATTTTCTACCAGAATTATTCTCTATGTCAAGGTCAAGGTGCTTAGGGGTGACATTTGTGCCTATGGTTGGGTGACAATATTGTTATATTATATATGGTTAAACGAGCACACCCATTTTTCTAACAGACTCAGCTTTCCCATTTCCCTAAGGGTAATAGGTGGATGAAGTGAAGTGCTTGACTCTGAATTTGATCAGAAATTGAGTAAAAATTTTCGAAATAAATGTTGATTCGTTGTCTGAAATTATTTTAAGTGGAAGACCAAAGTGAGAAAAGATATTAGATTCTAAGAATTTAATAACCTTCTCATCCTGTGCATTCTTAGGAGGGATGACTTCGGTCCACTTGGTAAAGTAGTATATTGTTGTCAGGATAAATACATGCCCTACAAAAGATGGAGGGTTAATAGGGACGATAAATTATAATCCCCATTTAGAAAATGGGAAATCAAGTAAAACTGGTTGTAAAGGCATAGGAGAAAAGTGTTCCCTTCCAAAAAAAAATTGACATTTTTCACAAGCTCGAGTAAACTTGAAAGAATCTTGAAACATCAAGGGCCAAAAATAACCAACCCTAGTGATCTTGAAAGTTGTATCTTTTGCTGCAAAATGGCCACTAATATGGAGGTTAGAATCTATCAATCCATGAAATTCATTCAAACCGTTTTGGGTTATTTTATCATATATACATCTTAACAACAACCCATCCCCAGATCTGCGAAAAAAGAACATTTCCCAATATGAGAAACTTTGGGGCTATCAAGCACAATCTTCTACACTGATGTGAATCTAAATGACCTGGAAAATTTTGTTGTAAGAGATAATAAATGATATCCATGTACCAAGGATGATCAACAAGATCTACATCAAGAGTTTCCAAGTAAAAAAATGTTGACAAAGAAGTCGCATCTTCCTCAAGAGAATCACTTGGTTCAAGATGTTGAGCCAAGTGAAGAGCTATATCACGTCCCTTAATTTTCTTGGTTGCAGTAATCATTAAATCATGTTCTTGAATTTTGGCAAGCCAATGTGAAGGTTTTCCTGAGAGATGAGTCTGCATAAGAAAAAACTTTACTACAGACAAAGGGACTCTTACCTATGTTTGCTTGCCCAAAATAAAATGCTAAACTTTCCTATTGATTTTACCAAGGCAAAAGTGTGTTTTTCAATCAGAGTATATTTCACCTCATCATCTAACAAACTTTGAGTCATAGGCTATAGGTTTTTCTTGATTTTGGTCATCAACTTGCAGAAGGATGTCAAAGATTGCCTCTCCTGTGGCATTTTTATAGATGATGAAGTCTTTATTAAAATCAGGCTTGTCCAAAATTGGTGCAGAGTTGATTTCCTATAAAATCATTTTCTACCTCATCAATCCAAGAGAAGGTTCTATCCTGCTTCAGCAAATTATGAATAGGTTTAACCATCACAGCGAAGTCGGGAACAAACCTCCTAACAAAGTTAACAGTGCCCATGAAAGCTTGAACTCCTTGTTTAGAGGTAGGATCAAGGAGATTGATAATCGCAACAACTCTCTCAAGGTAAATATTAATACCGCAATCAGAAACAATATGACCAAGGAGTTTTCCTTGAGTAACTTTGAAAATAGACTTAGAAGGATTCAAGGAAATACCAAATTTTCTGCAATGGAAAAGGACTTTCCTAAGATGAAAAAAAATGATTTGATCAGTTTTTAGAATAAATAGTTAAGTCATCAAGATAAACCTGAATTATCTTACCGATCAAATCATTGAAATATATTTGCATAGCTCTTTGGAATTTGGCACCTGCGTTAGACAAGTCAAAAGGAATGTGTTCGTAGGAAAAGGTGCCCCATCTAGTGGTAAATGTGGTTTTGTATTTATCATCCCTCTTGACTCTAATTTGATTATATCCAGAAAAACCATCAAGTAGGGACATTATTTGAAACTCGACTACATATTGTAGGATCATCTCCATGTTAGGAAGCAAAAATTTGTCCTTAACACTAGCTCTATTTAAAGCAAGAAAGTCAACACATAACCTGATCTCACCATTTTTCTTCCATACAAGAACCAGATTCTAGACCCATTCAGAATACTTTACTAGAAAGGTGATTTGAGATTTTAGCAAATTTTCAAATCGATTTCTCATAGTAGCTTCGAGGGTAGGGTTTACAAGTCTTTGTCTCCGTCTTACTGGTTTTTCCTCTTCCTTGATAGGAATGGTGTGTTGGATGATATTGGGATAAAAACCACAAAGATCCTCATATGACCAAGCAAAGACATCCTTGAATTCACGGAATAAATCCATGAATATTTATTTTTCCTCTTGTGAGCATTGAGATCCTATTTTAAGAATCTTGGGATCATCTGAGGTTCCAATGTTCATGGAGACAATGTCTCAAACTTTCCTCTTTGACTCCTCTTCTACAATTTTTCCTTTTTACCAACATCACTCATTGAAAATGAACTCTCAAGAGGATTCAATCCCTTCAAAAACTTATCATTTTCAATAGAAATCACTTCCTTAGGATTAAGAGGTTCATTTTGTAAGAAAGAACAGATATCCTCGTCATTTTTGAAAACCTACCATGATTCAACATTTTCAGGTATATGTGGACGATATAGAGACATAAAAGTGCAATCAGGTCATTATGGTAACAACTATCGAGTAGCAGAGGCAACAAAAATTGCCAACCTATCATCCATTGTGTTAAGCTCCCTTTTTTTGTGAGTGACGTTGAAAGATAACATATTTGAAATCAAGGCCCAAACGGCATGAGTGTATCTTTTCATCAACTTGTTATTTGGGTTATAGGTTTTTTTAACAAGGTTAACTACAAGATCAGAATCACCAAATACGGTAAGATGAAAACAACCCAGATTACAAGGATTTTCAATATCTAACATTAGGGCTTCAAACTCAGCAACGTTGTTGGTGCAAGCGAATTCTAACCTTAAGGAGAAGTTATACATTTTTACTATGGGTGAGTAAAGGATAATACCAGCTCCATTTCATTCATTGTATCATGCACCATAAAAGTGCATATGCCACATTCCATCATCATATTCAAATTGTTCACATAGCACATCATCTTCTTCTATGAAAATAGAGTAAACACTCAAGATTTCCTCGACATAATTGACATTCAGTTGAGAAACTTTCTCAATGTAAAGTGAGATATGATCTTCTATAAGAACAATAATGTTCTTTCCATATTTAGGAATAGATATATTTGACCAATCTAAATAAAAGTAACCACTCATTAGGGATTACCAATCTCTTGCCAAAATAATTGAGTAATTATTGACAGGAATATCGATAACTTGAATTTTAAGGGTGGTAAATATTTTTGGATGTGCACAAAGTACTAAGGTTGCATCGTTGATCTCACCAATCGTGGATTGTTGTTGATTATTATAAGAGAGAATGGTTCTCGCATTTTCATTGGTACAAGAGAGGCCTAGATCTTCCATAATGATCTTTGACATGACACTTGGGCCTGAGCCACCATCAATGAGGCAATAATGGGCTATTTTGTCCAAAATATTTACAAAAATAAAAAGGCGGGGGGGTGGGGGGGATAATTTAGAGATCTCCTAAATTTATTTACACTTATCCTATTTACATGAGACTCTTCTTCATTGTGATCTTCCATGAAATTGGATATGTTGGAAGTTTTACCTTCCATGGAATCTCTAAGATGTTGGTGTTGTTTTAGTATAGTTACCATATCCAAAAGAGTAGCATCAACTTTTATATTAGCCGACTGATTTAAAATACTATAATTCGAAGAAGGAGAGGTGACTTGATGATTGGTAGAAAGGTGGGTAGATTGTGAGCCAGTAGTTTGAGTTGATGTTCTAGGGGGGAAAGTAGTCTTGTAAGAATCAACTTTTCCCTTATTGAAATATGATTTATTTCTGGTATTAACTACCATAACATCATCTCATGAGGCCCAATCTAAGACAATAATGGTAGTATCTTCTTTTTTTTCCAAATATTTGATCCCTCACATTTTTCCTGATTTCACAAGTGCTCTCCTTGTGATGTTCTTCACAAAAATTACACCAGGCTCTGGCAATATGTCCTTGGGTTGAAAATTATTGTTTGCAAAATTCCTAGTGGCATCTTGGGTAGAAGTATCAATAGTGGAAGTAGGAGTAATTCCCTTTCTCTCAAAAGAAATCATTTGATTGTTAATGTCTTGCATAAGCTACAGAACGGTAGACATATTGGTTTGTTTGCCATAGTCTTTCTTAGGAAGATCGGTTCTGTTTAGCTTCTCTTCATACTCCAAACAAATCTGAAGGGAAGATCCAATATTTTCTATGGATTTATCTTCCAGTCTATGGTGATAAGAAGAGGGTAAAGAATTGTAGTAATGCATGAACACAACTATATTTTGTGGTCTAATTAGTTTAGGGATTTGATTATATAAATTGGTGAAGTGAAGATTCAAATCTTTAATTATTTCACCTTTTTTATAGGTAATATTATTGTACTCCTTCAACCGATCAGCTGGGATTTTGGGTTGTCCAAAAGTGGACTTGAACCAGTAGACTAGTTTATCCCAAGTAGACAAAATCTTCAAAGGAAAATCAAAGAAGTCAATCGTACATTTTCCTTCTAAAAAGTTGACAAATAAGCGCATGCAGGTATTGTTTTCATTTGCGCCAATGTTATGGAAATCATTTGAGAAATAAATCAAATGCTCATCTATAGAAATGGTACCATGTCCTGAGAACTTGGGAAAATGATCCTTGAGCTTAGGCAAAGGATTGGCTACATGTGTGAGATTTAAGGGGGAAGAAACATGCCATAGAGTAGCATTGACATATTCTGCAAATTGAAACAAGCCATATTTATTAATAACTTTGGTTGGATTAGTGGTGGATTGAACAGGGATAGCATGGTTATAGATACTCCCGATCGAAGTTGAAACATAAGGTTGTGAGGAAGATGAACTACTAGTGACACCTCCAGAACCATTGCTTCCTATTCCACTACTAGTGCCCGACATTTTGAAGATGTAACGAAGTGGAGAGGAAGAGGAACTAGCCGAATCAGACAAAACACCAATGGATTTTAGGTTGTTTTCCTTGGAGAACAACTTTTCTTCTTCCTACTTTGGGAATGAAAGTAAAGTTATGTGATTGACCTCATATTCATCGAGATGTATGGGAGGAAGAGGACATAAGATGTGCTAATGTCAGGGTTCGTCAATGGCTAGTCTCCTTTGGTCATCCAAATCTTGCTGGAGATGGACTTCAATAGCAATAACTTCCCGATATCGGTGTAACTCATCCATAATACAAGAATGTCTGAAGATTTCTTGAAATAAGGTAAATGATACATTTTTCTTATTGACAGGGCCTTCAGGAATGTTAGTTCGATCATTGGTAGGCATGGTCATGATAAGATATAATAACGAGGATGGTTTCTAATCATCCTCTGATGGTCATCCCATTGTTCCCTAATTAGAGCCTCTTCAGAAACAACTTCCAAAGAATGATTCAATTCATCCTAACTATTGGAAGTATCAAGAATGAGATTGTACAAGGTAAGGGTAATGTTGGTTTGATCCTCTATATTGTTACCTAGGTTGGGTTGTCTTTAGGTAGGCACATTCATGAGTCAAGAGAAAAATATGGACAAAAGTATACAAGCTATAAACAGACAACAAACAGAAAGTAAAGAAGTAAATACAAACCATAAATTTACAAGTGTATAAAAAAGACATACCAAGGAAATGAAAATGGAGTCCATCATCCCCAGTATGGTCACCAAAGAAAATGTTGAGTATAAAAAATGGAAGTCCTCCTCGCAACATTTTTTCGAATCTTGTTTGGCTAAGACAACATAGGCCGGATTATCACCCTAATTTATAGCCTTATTGCAAGTTCAATTAACCTTCAAGTTATTAACTTAAATACCAACTTTTGTTTTTAAAATCATTTATCAAATGCAAATTGAAATAAAGAAGTCTGATTTTTTAGATAATAATTTAAACAAGAAGAAAAATCAAATAATCTGATAGAAATAAGAAAGACCAAGAGAGTTGCAAAACCATCAATGTGATGTTCCCAAGCCAATATGCTAGGTGTTAATATTATGGTAGCTGCGGGAGGTATTTACCCCCACATGTGAACCTGATGAGAATAGAAGACTTCGGGAAGCAAGAGAAACCCTAATGAGTTGGCTAATAACCCTAGAAGCCTTGTCGGCTCAAGAAGATAATTTATATTAAGCTATTATCCTCCAAGAGAAGAAGTCGACCAGAATTAATAATAATATACTACACAAACACATACCCAGAAGGAGAAGTCAGCCCCAGCAAACTGGCAGGATTACTATAAATACAAGGCACCAATTCTCATTTGAAAGCATCTCAGAATTGCAATTTCCCAGTTGGTGCACACTACAGTTGCAGTCTGGTGCGCAGGTTTGGAGGAGGGTTGCAGGTGCAGCTGCAGCAGCAGCTAGTTTCAGTATTGGTTTGGACATCTCTTGGATAGGGTTTGGAACATCTGATCAGCTTTTTTTGTGATGCACTATCCTTGGGGATTGATGCGCTACTCTTTGTTTAGCTATCTATCCTAGGGTTTGCTTCCAGAGTAATTCTCAGTCAAGGTTAAGGTGCTCGGAGGGAGGCTTTGGCATGTGGTTGGGTGATGAGGGTATCGTCAATGGTAAAACGAGCACACCATCTTCTATATTCTAAAAGGTTATGGGCCCACACCCCTTCAGTCAACCTAAAACGCTAGAAGGAAACATAGCCGCTAGATAATGAACTCGTTGAGGAACTGCCACTAGGGTTACTAGCAGGAGCAGCTTCCAAAAGCACTGCAGCTAGGGTTACCAGCAGAAGCAGTTGTAGAAACCCTAAACCTCTTTTCGAGGCACCTTAAGTGACGATATTGACCTAATCTCTGGATAGATCAGTGCGCCCTAGCCCAGCGCATCTCCTGATACTCTCAGAAGGCCAAGACGTGAAGTTTGGATTTCTGGTCAAATCTAGGGTTTGACCAAGTCAAGCAAGCCATGATGAACTCTATGAAGTCTGAGAACAATATAGATGGAGCCTCTAACTTCAGAGCATGGAAGACAAGGATTGACCTCATCCTTGCTAAGAATAAAGTGTTGGATATTGTGAAAGGAAAGATCATGAAGCTAGAGTTTAAAGAAGGAGAAGAGAAGGAACCACAGAACATTGCATCTATGGAGAAGTTCAAATACGTTGACATCAATGCCATGAGTATCATAGTGGATTCCATAAAAGACCACTTGATACCCTACATCTCCCATCTTGACTCATCGAAGAAGATGTA